>CM053792.1:858735579-859093079 GCA_028749045.1 Cupressus sempervirens | reverse complement strand
TCTTAAGCATCATATCTTTGCTTAGGAGTGTCCATAATCTCTGACAAGTCTTATATCACAAATAAATAAAGGAAGAACACAATCTGAGCAATACAAAGAAATCCTTGCATTCTCCCAAAATCAGAGCCCACGTGAAGAGCATGAGCAGTAGGGGCCACATAAGTATTTCCATACAACAGATCTTCACACAATACAATCCCCTCCAACATGCCCTGTCAAATAAGCATTGGCTATCCCATTCTTTCTCTAATTTACAAATCTCAAGAAAACAAATAAAA
This sequence comes from Cupressus sempervirens, assembly GCA_028749045.1. Lineage (NCBI taxonomy): Eukaryota > Viridiplantae > Streptophyta > Pinopsida > Cupressales > Cupressaceae > Cupressus > Cupressus sempervirens. Next base: position 859,092,801 of record CM053792.1, on the reverse strand, counting down.
TACAAAATCCATGCAAAATAATAGCTGAAAATTTGAGCACATGGCTTCCACCAATTAGTTTTAAAGGTAGCCACTATGAATGTTCAATACGTCTAAAGTTCACATTCCTCCACTCCCTCTTTAACTCACATGTAGAGATTTGTTAGAGCAAAAAATGGAATTTGAATGAATATTCATTTAAGTAAGCTCCTTTGTTCCTTTATTTAAAGGCTACGTGTAATGGGCACCTACCGGTTATAGCTTCATGAAACACTTTGCAAACAAGATTTGATACCACTATAATGGGAAGCTCTGATACCACTGTAATGGGCACCCTGGAAATGCCTAAGAACTAAACCACTTGTTGAAAGCAATTTTAATGTCTTTGCATAGGTTTAAATCCACATAACATGAGCAAGAAGGATTTTATGCAAATTAAAGATTGAACTGCTGCTGAAATAATATTAGTTCTCCAAATGATAAAATCAAATACATAGCAATGTATTCCAAAAGCCAAACCCCAAGGGAATGATGTCTAGAATGTTATAAGAGAGGATGAACATCCTCTAATGCCAAGAAAGATATGTGACTCACACATCCAAGCTCTTATCAAATGTAATTCACAATCATCCGATGCTCAACAATGACTCTCCCACCTCTATTTATACTTTTCCTACACCCTTCTAGAAAGAAATCAAATATTAATTAATTGCAAGTACTGGAAGCTTCCCCCTTTTAATAATTAATGCACTCTCTAGAAACTCCTCCCTTGCAATACAATAATTAATTGTGCTTTTAGAAAATTAAATTACTAGAGGCTTCCCCCTTTCCAATAATTAATACACACTCTAGAAGCTTCTCCTTTGTAATACATTAATTAATTAAATTAATTAAATATAAAGTCACCTTTTAATTTTTAATTTATTTAATAACTTCATAGGAAATTAATTTAATTTCCTCTTATGCTCCACTTAGCCTTTGGAGAACATGAAGGCTAAGAACTCCACTTAGTTGCTAAAAAGATGGGGACATTACACTACGAGTGCCCACTACTTACCATCTCTTCCTCATTGAAATTAATTTCAAATATTGGTGTCATATCAGAAGCTAAATTTCAATTCACATAGTTATCTGTGAAAGGGTTTTTGTATTAGAAAATGGAAAAGAATGTATCTGAGAAATGTATTAAGAAATTCCCAAAGGTTGATAAGAGTTCACAGTCATGGTTCTCTTCTGTGTTTGATAAGCAAATGGCTAAATGTGTGGGTGGGGAAAGTAGAAATTCAAGTGTGCAACATGCTTCTAAAAATGGCTCTTCCTCAGAGAATTCATTCCAAATGGTTATGTATTTGAATTGCTGGAGCCTAGCGTAGGACAACAACAAAATTGCTCAAGTTGTGAAAATGTTGTTTTTGTACTATCAAATAAGCTCTCAATTTGCCAAAGAATAAGAAAAAGGTTGAAGGAAGATTGAAACATAGCATGGGTAAAGGAAAAAAACATGTAATTGCACTATGAGATATGCCATCCAGGTGAAGGAAAAACATGTAATTGAACTGTGTAAACTTTACAGAGATTTTTTAGAATTTAATGTTAGTAGCAATGGGACAAAAATTATGTATCATGGGAAAAGATCTTGCTAATGCTTTACAAAAATGTCAAATGAAAATTTTGAACTGTAGGAATTAGTAATTAATTTAGCCTTGCTTGTATTGCACGCCATTCATAAGTATGGTTATACTCCCTACAAATTGTATAGTTAACCAATTTTCAAAATATCAAAAATATTATAAGTACGGTTATACTCACGCCATTCATAAGTATGGTTATACTCCTACAAACTATATAGTTATCCAATTTTCAAAATATCAAAAATATTGTAAGTATGGTTATACTCCCTACAAACTGTATAGTTAACCAATTTTCAAAATATTGAAAATATTATGGAATTTTTATTCCAAAAGTTTGATCTTCATAATCTGCATTGTTTGTAGTTGAAAACAACAAAAACTTGCCTATCCCATATATAACACCACGAATGGATTACTTGGTATTCAGGTTGAGGGTTCTAAGGTAATATTGGATCATTTCCACACTTTTTTTTGTTTAAATTCATTTATAATAATTTAAAACAATTTAATTACCTGCATCCTAGATTTTATCATGATATTGATATTCATTTACAATATATCTTTCTATGTCTAGACTCCCTACTAAGATTTTTTTAGTTTTGATAAGATTGCTTTTCATAATCAATGTTTCTTATAAAATCAAATTTTATTTTGATAAGCTTGATGTTCATTTGCAATGTTTCTCCTCATATTATTGAAAGGTTTTTTTAGTTAATTTCACAGAAGGGCTATTCTGTTTAGACCGAGAACCCCAGATATTCATCTTAAACATAATGTTCCATTACAGTTATAGAGCCTTTCTTAAAAGCACAATTGTAATTCTATTTTCTTGGTATAAAAAAAAATCAAAATCGTAACTAGAGAATATTAAGACAATGTTTGCCCACAACATCATCGCTCATCAAACCACAAATTACGGTGCCTCTCTTCTTCTACGAGAGTGCAAGGGAATATTTTATTTCAAATGGGGTATTCATTATTGCAGTCGATTAATATCTAAATGAATGACTCAACTATTTTATTAGTGGATAATATATATTATATCGTATTTATATGAGACAACAATCCACATACATTGAAAACATTTGAAAAAGTATGTCAACTCTGACTATTTAATTCTAAGAATTAATTAGACATATGTGATGTTTACAATTGACTGCACTTCAACAAATTCTTCCTATAAGATCTAAAATGAATCTACTCTTCAATTCTAGATTAATTTTGAAAATAATGTTCAAACTTATGTTCATAGAGTCTGAGTTTATCTAATCTTTAAGAGCTAAAATCAATCTACTCTTTAAGAGCTGAAATCAATCTTCTCTCTACATCTATTTGAAACAGTCGGTTTCATTAGTTTATAGATTTTCAACTTTATTATATATATATATATATATATATATATATATATATATACTACCAAACTAGGTTAAATCATAATGGATTATGTAAATTTAATGTTTTTTTTCTATAGTTGATTTTTCAATTTTTGTCATTTTCTCTTGCGTCATGTGATCCCTCATCTCCCATCTACAAGTGCAATGGTGTAAATCTGATTCCACTAAAAGGAAATTATATTCCCTTAAGAGTCATGTTTGTAACATATATTCAGATGTCTTCAACTAATTAAATTGGTGAAAATATGTTATACAAGATAACAAAAAAAATAATTCTAGTTGTAGAAATGGAAAGACTCTCCAATCTAAACATAAGTGTATCTTCCATAATGGTTTGAAAACATCTTTGTTGTGGACTCTAGTCATGTACCAACCACAACAAAAAATGCTCAGAATGTGAAGAAAACCTAGGTTTGTGCTTCAGATAACATGCAAAATGCAAAGCTAAGTGCTATAAATATATATGAAATATATGAAATAAATGTAAATTAAATAAATTACATTTAAGTAAGAAAAAGTTGTTTGCCGCTCCTGTTCATGAGATAAATTATTAAAAAAGAAGTATGTGATAAATCCCAAGATGCTCAAAGACACAAGATAAATTGAAGAATATATTAATGAATAGTTGTAAGAGATTATTGTGGCAAGTGAGAGGAAGATCTTGTAAGCAAGAGAACTTTCAAGAGTGCACTTGGGAGATTTTGGAAGAGGAAGGATTAAATTCTACAAAGATCAAATGAAGGTAATCAATTCTACAACAATTTATAGCCTATAAAGGTGTTTGAGGTAATGTGAAGACGTCATTTAATGCCACACTCTGTCCAAAACCATTAGAATTAAAAAATGAGTACACAAGAGTGACAAGTATATATTTGCATAAAAAAACTAAAATACATAATCACCTTTCTCTTGTCAACGCATGACACATCAACCCCCTCAAATTGTGTAATAATATGACCATAACAATTAGAAATCACATGTATATACAAGTATAAAAAGGAAACCAATTAGTACATTTAAACATATGTATCATGGACGTGTCAAGACCAACTCCTTTTTCATCAACTGAACATAAATGGAGCACAAATAAATACATAAGTGAAAAAACATTATAAGTAAATTCTACTAAAAATATGAATATTTAAAATTAATTATTTGACAGCCTAAATGCTTAGTCTTACCATAATGTTACTCGGATATTTTAGTGGGAGAGTTAGTTAAATTAATTTCAAAGATAGAGAGATGGAGAGAGAGAGAGAGAGAGAGAGAGAGAGAGACTAATTCCCCACTATTCAAAAAATTTCTCTTTATGTACTACCTCTCTCCCCATACTAAGAGTTTCTCTCTTCTCGTACCAACTCCACCTCTCTCGGTGTACTACCTCCCTCCATGTACTAAATATTCTAGAGAGAAGTTCGTATTTGGCTATCTCTCTAGTACTAAAAATTTTCTTTCACCACGTACTAAAATCATCTCTCACTACATACTCAAACTCTTTGCCCTAATCTTAACCCAAACTCCAACTTTAAAACAACCACTGCCTGGAAATAAAGTTCAAAGATATAATCGAAAGATTGGTTCTATCTAGAGAGGTGCAATTCTTATAGGGTATATTATAGGCACTGCTTGGGACTTGCAGATCAATCATGGAGATAGCATGCAGATATACCTATGAGATGCTAGAATTATCATTGTTTGATGGATTCTGCGAACACCAAGATCAACTCCTAAGATTCATAATGGAATGACATTAATGAAGAAAAGGCATCCAACTATATGATGAAATGCTTGATGAATATTTAGTATACCAACTGATAGACTTGCAATGTGGAATGGATAGGCAATTCATATGTTGCATGCCAACCATTTGAGAAAATGAAGCGAGTACATAAGCTTCTAGAAATAATGACTCAGTATCATTGCACATTGACACTTTGCCTTAACCATTGATGCAAATTCCAAATTCAACAGTGAAAATTTTGATTAAAGAACAAATCTTCATGGGCGCAAGCTTGTACAAAGCATTCAAGCAAGTCAAACTTATCATTTGTTCCATCACTAGAATTGGTAAAGGATGTACATTCAACTTGCCAACTATTTGAGAAAATGTGTTAAAGAGCCATGCCCATCACATTGATGTTGGATTGTCTTTTCTATAGTTGATATAAGACAAAATTGATATAAGACAAAACATGGAGACATAGACTTAGTGAATGAGTGGGTCAACACACTACCTCAAAGAGGTTGACAAAGAACTATTCGAGTGTTGAGTAAACAAGCCACATGGTAGTGCCAATGATTTGGAAATATACTCAAATAAAGTATGCAAGTTGTGTTTGAGGGAATGAGCATCATAGACAGTGAATGATTTCCTAACATCAACTCAAGCTACTAGTGTGATATCACTGAGCACCATACAGTGTTAGAAATAAACATTGTGAGTCATAAAAAAATACTTTCAGGAACACACATATGATATAGAAGATGTTTGATAACTATTTAACCAAATGTCTATGGAGAATACAACAGGTCTTAAGTTCTACACATGAGAGGAATGTTTGAAATTCCCATGAAGACCATTAATATCATGGCAGAGACGAGGATAATTTTGATGCCTTAAGTCAATTAGATCAAAATGGTCTTATGAAGAGAAGTTTTAAGTAAAAGATGGGGTTTAGGCAGTTCTTGATATTCATCAAAGTAACTAAAGCACAATGATCAGATTTTTAGAACCACATTTCAACATTTGTTACAGTGAGAGCTTTGAGATGATACGTTGGTAGGTGTCAAAGCCAAACCACCAAAACAAGGAGTTTTGTGAGCAATGCAATGAAGTACAAATTCCAAGGCGAATAGCCTCCCATAATATTAATAAGCACGCTTCTCGAGATATCAGATACAAAGATAGGATATATGGAAATTGCAGATATTTGGAAGACGATGAGCAAAGAAGGTAGATCACCTCTAGCACAACAAACATTGGAAAGTGGTCTAGCCCATGTAGGAGGACATCTACTTGTAGTTTAGTGTGCAAAACTAGTTTTGGAATGTGTCAAGGTGCATGATCAATTCTAGGGACATCAAGACCTCAGGAGGTAATATTGTGTCGAGGCTAGATCCAGTGTCTATTTCCATCACATTTAGATTTCCAGTAAGAGAAGAATTCACAGAAATCTCCAAAGAAGGTGCTCAAGGATACTTTAATCAGAATAAGAATACATGTTTGAATGTTATTGCTAAGAGTTAGATGGATCAATCTAGGAGAGGACAGTCATAGTTACCAAGAGTACTTCTTAGGAATATCTTTAATGAAGACATTTTTGATATGACAATTCTCCTCAACAAGATAGTGGGAAATTAGACTATTGAAGACTTTTAGGATTGGATGTTTTTGTACATTAGTACCATCACCACTGGAAAAATTTTTATAGATTCGAGAGAAATGATTGGTGATGCCCTTCATCATCAGTTAACCAAATTCAATGTGAGTTAGGGGTTTTACATTTCCTTGTACCTAATGTACGAAATTGCTACTTTATGAAGTCATGGCCTGGTCTAAATCCTTATGGGGAGTATAACTTAACCACACAAATTTATAATTATTACCCCTAGTTGCAATTACAACAAAGCAACACACACTTTCGCAGGGTGAATGATGCTTTTTCTATGCTTATAACCAGAGAGCTACAAGGAGATATAGGACTCCAAATTTCTCTTGAAGCAGCTAGTCTCATCAATAATTATGGTAGCTTTTTGATACAATACCCCAGATTCACTTACATTCGTGTTAGAGGTTTTCAAGATTGTCCTCTTATGTTACCTTGCTTCATAGATGACAGGTTGGTGCTTTCAAAAGTTTACAAGAAAATTGGTCAAGTCAAAAAAACAAGTACAAGAATAAAAGATCAATTCCTTTCCCAATCAATATTGGGTACTACAATTATCTTTTTTCTTTAGATGCTCAAAATATCAGGAGATCCATGGTGAACATGACTCTATACTCTTTCCACAATTGTTTCCCATTTGATGGTAGTGGGTATGTTAAAAAAAACTTGGCACTGGGACCTAGCTATCTCCATTTCCCTACAATGGAAGACTATTGAGCGAATTGTGAAAATGACTTCAAAGTGAAGAGAAGGGACTGGATGAGATTCATGGTACAATAAATCATTGATTACAAAATGGGATGGGATGTGATAGACATAAAAGAGGATGGGTAATATTTAATTAACCCTTTCTTCTTTGAGCAGATATAGTTGTTAGAATTGCCATACATTAATTGGTCTCTGCCAGAATTGAAAGACCTCGAGGAAAGAACCTTCTTTGTGATTCAACAAACTGGGAATTGGTTAAAGAATAAAGGTAAAGAAGTCATGGCTACTAGATCTATAGGAAGAGGTAGTGAAAAGAAAAATAATAATTCTCAGGAAGGTACATCAGTTTTAGCCATTCCATCTTCTATCCCTACTTCTTCAAGTTCTTTACATAGTACACAAGGTGGAAATGATGGTGAAGATCTAGATAAAGGAATTGATCTAGTTTTAGCATGTGAGCTCAACACAATAACAATGAAGAAGAGATCAAACCACAAGGAGAAGACTTTAAAACCAATTCAAAACATGACAGATGAAGCTCCCGAGATGAACACTTTACCATCATCATTCATGGATGAAATGATTTAATCTATAGCATCCCCTACACACTCATTGTCTCTTGAGAGTGCGGAAGCAACTCAAGAGGTGCCAGTTGTAGAGAATGTGCATAGCTTGGATTTATCATTTATAGTCTTACAAGATACTTGAGTAATCGACCCATCTACCAATACCTCAACATCTTGGTTACAACAAAGTTTGGAGAGAAAGAAGAAAAGGATGATCCAATTGGAAGCACTGAATCTAGATGTTGTAGCTAATTTAGTGCATAAAGGCATGAAGGTAAAGAAGACTTGAATAGATTCTAGACTGGCAGTGAATCCTACCTTAGGAAACTTTTTGTTGGAATTGCACAACCAGTCACAGAGAAGGACATAAATGAGACAAATGAGGCTTATTTTAGCATAACTAAAGTAGATCTAGGTCAGATCACCCATGAGGGAACAGAGCATAATTTTCAAGTGTCAACTACTATCCTGATGGAATAGTCAAGGAGAGGTAAACAAGCTAAGAATCAACTCAAGTACCAAGTTCGAGCCTTTTCTTCATGCATCTGATCGATGGTCGGTGATTCCTTTCCAGACCCTTGTTCGTCTACAAAAATAGCAAAAGTTCCCAAGAAGATGTTTGATGAAGAAACCATTCGAGACATAGGAGAATGCCAAACTTATGGTAACATGGCGAAAGCATGGATAAAATGCATGAAAGAACAAGCATCAAGCCTATTTTAGGAAGTTAAGGTTACATATGCTAAGATAGATCATATACAATGAAACATTCAAAAAGAGTTAACAACTTTCAAGGAACAACAAATATTTTTGAGAAAAATTAATGCTAATTTAGTAGAGATTAAATGAATGAACAACAATATAGTCAAATTGTTGAACTTAGTCACTAGTGGAGAAGAAGAGAAAATTGACATATGGCTGGAAAACATCAGATGGAAGAATGATAGCATGAATCAACAATTGGATGAAGGAGAACAATTCTTAAACTCTTGTGAGCTACTGAAAAAAGAAGGCCTTGGGGAATATATCGATGATTGTAGAAGGTATCCCTATCAGTGAACAAATTCAAGATCTAGACATATCTTCCATTTTGGAATGCATTGAGGTAAAGATTAGCACTAAACTTGGTAGTAAACAGAGTTTAGATGCTAACATTATGACGAGATTGAGCAATCTCTCAGTGGCATTGGACTCCTGTATTCAAAACTTACTAGGTTATATCCTAGAGTTGGATGTAGTTAGAAAGAGACATGATCTATGCAAGTTGAAAATGCAGATTTTAATCATCATCAAAAATAAGACTTAGGCATAGGTCATCAAATCATTTAGAGCATACAAGGAAAACTTGACTTAGCTACTCACATCATCTACAAATCAAAGAGCAACCTCAAGAAATATCAATGATCATAGTTGAAAGTTAGAAGTGGACATGTCTAAAGTTATCTCAAATTTTTGTTTATATATTTTGTAAAGAGGTTAACTTTAGAATTAATTTTGGTTTTGGTCAATGTCTTAACTTTTTCCAACCTATAGTTAAGCATTGAAAGTTAGAGTTGGTTACGAACCATCTTCAGATTAGTCCAAACTCTAACTTTTTGAGTAGTTACGAACCCAAAAGGTTAGTTATTCTATAATAGCTATAAGTTCATGGATCTCAATGTAATAAGGGACTTTTTGGACTTAGAGATAGGGAACACTTATGTTTTAATAACAAGGCAATTTTTGGAAAGTGTGTACAATTATTGTTCTTATAATCAGTCATTTCTTATGTTCTTGGTATTAAGAAATAAAAGAAAGTATAGTTTGCATTCTCTTTTCCTACTGAATCTAAATTGTTGAAGTGTTGATTCACCAGTATGAGTATTTTCATAGTATGGTGTCAATATTTGTGAATCATTGAATTAGCATTGTGTTGATGATAGCTCTCAAGCGTAGTTCTTGTTTATTTTCATTAGCAGTCTACATCAATTTTATGGAAAAGTTGAAGTTGTATGGTGATTTCGTCATCAATAGTTTCCTTTATATATTCTAAGTTGTAATCATCTTTATTGGAAAATCCAAATTTTATCTTATGAGGGAGTTGCCCCTCTAAATGCAGAGGAAGGTTGGATATTAAGGGCCTATCCAACTATTGGAGAAATTGATTTGCCACACACCTCATTGGGCTAAATCACATATTTTCTAAGTGAAAAATCTATTTACCAACACATAACAAGAAGAGTCCATGGCTCTGTATGCCTCTCCATGTCTCTCTTATGAAGCACCTCTCCATGAGATGCTTCAAGCCTGTAGCACAAATTATGATGTGAACCAAATACAAATTTCAACTTACCTTGTTGATATTGAACAATTTATTTCTTGAAATTTCTAATATCCCATAGCAATTAGATAGGAGATACCTTTTCCTATATTTCTTTGTTATTCATACCGTGATAACAAACTATGCAGGCTAGGCTTGTTGGAAAAAAATAATTACTGACATTGTTTTGGATATCCAATGATCAGATTATATTACAAAGTCCACAAGGTTTGTAAAGAGGTTTTTTTTGACATTGCCAATTTTTGGCATACCATGATCCTTCATGCCTGATAATCTTAGCAATCTTCAAAATATTGAGCACTAGGAAAAATTTGAGAGCATTGTGAGAGCATTAGACCTAGCATTAATATCTCATAATAGCTTCATCCAAGTCATAATTTGGTAGTCTCATCATCCCATCTATCCATCATCATTAGTTGGTAGAGCATTTTAGGAGCTCAAAATAGGAATTTCCAAGCTAGGAGAGTAATGGAGACAAACTACAAAGAGTAGGTAAGGCTAAAAAAATTTGTTTTTTAATTTGTTTAATCTTTCACTCTTCATTGCGTGTGCATTTTTTTTTTTTTTTTTATAGAATATAGGCTGAATAATGAGTTATTAATATAGTGTTTTTGGTTTAACACATATTTTGAGAACATAAAATATCATCTAAAAGTTTTGGACAAAATATTCACTAGAATGAAAAAATGTAATGGCATACTTAATCCCAATAAATGTGCATTCATAGGTAGTCCTAGAAAATTGTTGGATTATATATTTTTAGCTAAAGGAATTGTGGTTTATCTTGAAAAAGTTAAGGTAATCATGGAAATGTCACTGCCTTAAAATTAGGGCATTAGAAGTGGGAGGGCTTCAAGAACGTATCCATAATTCTATGAACAATAATGTAAGGCTAGAACATCCTAGACATCACATTAGTACTAACCTTTACAATTCTTAATGTCCTTTCATAGTGTTAGTTATCTAGATACAATCATATGTTATCTTTGATTTCTTTTTTAATTTTAGCTGTTTAGGTCACTCTTGTATCCATAAAACCAAGCAATCTATTCTAGTAATTTTCTCTCTTTTGAAAGTTATTTTCATAAGTAGAATATATTTTTCAGAACATGTAAAACTATCCTATTGCTATGTGTAATTTTTTCAAGTCAAACTGATATTTTTTCTAAGTGGTCGATTCATTCTCATGGACTTCAAGTTCATATAAACCACTAGTCATGAAAGAAGGATAAAAAAGTTCAATTAAAAAGCCACACAAATTCATGAATAGGATGATCAAGAGGAATTAGGATGGAAAGAAGATGGCAGCAAGGTTTTTTTATTTTTTTGGCAGAAATTTGAGATTGCTTCGATCCTAGTTCAACATTTGTTTGTTGGGCTCTTATGGCTGCGAGCAGGGTCTCCAGGACTCTCATTCTTGCTAGAGCCTTCGATTGTGATGGATCTTCTCCTAGGGCGAGGTCACAAGAGAAGGAGCCATTTTATGTTAGTGAGTGCCAAAAGTTAAATAAAGTTAATGGTTGTTTTCAATGTAGTCAAGATCGACCTGTGCTGGGTATTCCTTCGGAAGCAATACTAAAAGATGTGGACTATTTGGCCACACATGCATTGATATGAAAGTTTCTTGGTATTTGAATTTCCCTGTCAGATTTGGAAGCTTGGATTCGGTGTTCATGGCAGGTGGAAGGTGATATGGATATTATGCTGGCTAGTGATAGCTACTTTTTGGTGAATTTCTCTTACATGTTAGATCAAAACCGGGTCTTTGAGGTAAGTTCATATTTTTATGATAATGTAGGTCTTTTTGTCAAACCTTGGCATATGGGGTTCAATTCTATTGAGGATCTTCCTTTGAGGGTTCCTGTTTGGGTCCACCTGCCGCGACTTCCCTTGGAGTTGTGGCGTGAGGATATCCTGCAACAGATTGTTGTTGTGCTTGGAAAGTTGACTGCTATAGCACATCAATCACTGGACAAAAAGGTTATTTCTTATGCCTGTATTTGTGTTGAAATTGATTTAAATAATCCTTTGCTAGATTCTTTAGAGATTTTCCTAGGCTCTTCTTCTTGGATCCAACAGCTACACTATGAATCTATTCCCTTCTGTTGCCGCATTTGTCATGTGTATGGTCATTTATAGCACTAATGCCCTCAAGCCTCCAAAGGCAATGGTACCCCTTGTGGGTTCTCTGGCCCAAGGATGGCCAATGATGATAAGGGGAATGGTCAAACTGATAGTACTGGAAAAGGAAATGTTCAGACTAATAGTACAGGTAAAGGGAAAGCTCAAATGAACACTTTAAGTCAAGGGAAAGGGCCATCCAGTACTACTGGTCCTAATAAGGATGGTTTTATCCTGACTCGAAACCATGCTAAGGGCGGGGTCAGAAGCGGTCTCATCTAGATCGACAAGTGGACTTAGGGTTCAATCGTTTTGAGGTTCTTGACAACATGGTCATAGAAGAAGGAATTCTTGCAGAGGCTCAGTGTGCAACTACTAGCTCAGAGGGGAGGAGTTTTATTCTTAGTGGCAACCATGATGTTGTAGCTCAATAGATGCCTAAGACTTCTATTGGCCTTGAGTCTGGTGCCCTTGCGGTTTCTCCAGCTCCACAGGAAAAAGGATGTTCTTCTGGCAGATTTGGTCAAAGATGTGTTTGCCTTTGGTAAAGGAAAGGGATCTTCTCTTGCTTTGGTCTTGATGCAAAGACCATTTAAGAAAGTCTCTTTTGGTACTTCCTCAAGAGTTGGCCAAAAGCAGGATCAAGAAAAAATTAAACTTATAGGAGATTTACTGGTAGAGTTTGGGGTTGTCAAGACCTTGGATGAGCATTTTCCCCACACTACTCAATGATTATTCTATCATGGAATGTGAGGGGGTTGAATAGCATCCCCAGACAAAAAGCTATTCATGAGCTAGTGGTTGATCATTCTCCGGATACCCTTCATATCTAGGAGACCAAGCTTTTAGTGGACTCCATGTTTAGATGTGCTCCTAAAATTTGGTTTCTAGGTCAATGTTAGTGTGTGTTGGTGCTTTGGGGAGCTTTGGTGGTCTTGCCATTTGCTGGGATCCTAGGAAAGTTACGCCACTTTACTGGGTCTCTTGCCTCTCAGCTCTTTCAATGGTTGCATCCTCTCTAGAAACTAGAGAGATGATTCTTGTTACTAATGTGTATGCTCCTATTGATCTCCCTAGCAAGCTCAAGCTCTGGGAACATTAGGTATGTCAAAAGCTGTCATCCTTTCTTGCCTTGGATTGTGGCTGGAGATTTCAACTCTGTTCTTAATCTGGAGGAGAAGAGGGGTGGGCTGGCTCGCTTGGGTCCTTCTTATGAGCTTCTTCACCAAAATATTGATCTTTTAAATCTCTTTGATGTCAAACCTCTCAACAAGCTCTTTACTTGGAACAATCAAAGGGTTGAAAATGATGCCATCTCAAAATGCTTGGACAGGTTCCTTATTTCTTGCTTTTGGAATTGTGGCTCTCTTTCTCTCTCTTCTGAAATTCTTGATTGGAGAGGTTTTGACCACTAGCCTATTAAGCTCATAGCTAGTTATGTTGCTATCCCTAAGAAGCCTCCCTTTAAGTTCCAGTTGATGTGGCTTCGAGACTCTTCTCTTCATGACTTAATGGCTCACTGGTGGAGACAGGGAGGCCTTGCCTATGGCACTGCTATGTTCTCCTTCTCTAAAAAACTTCAATATGTTAAAATGAAGTTGAAACATTGGAAAAAGAATTATTTTGGTAATCTTCACATTATGAAGAAGAGGGCCCAGGATCACCTTGATGTTATTACTAGGCATATTCGGGATCTGGGTTTTTCTGAAGCTCTTGGAATAGCATAATCTCAAGCTTCTATTGATTTAGCTAAGTGGGATCTTAGAGAAGAAATTTATTGGAAACAGAAGGCTCAAGTTGATTGGCTTCAGGAAGGGGACAAGAACACCACATTTTTCCATAAATCTATGCAGGTTCGACATAATAGGAGTTACATTTCTTCTCTTGTTACTTCTGATGGAATGCGTCTGACCTCGTCTCAAGCTATATTTGAGGAAGCTATTCAGTTTTACTTTGCTCTCTTTTCAAATGATTTACCTCCAACAGAGATTGAGGAGAATAAAGTCTTATCCTGTATTCCCTCTGTTGTGACTAGGGAGATGAATGACTCTCTTATGAGGCCAATTAGTATGTCTGACTTGGAGGGGGCGGTCTTCAACTTGCAGAAAGGCAAAGCTCCGGGGCTTAATGGCTTCCCCATTGAATTCTTTCATGAATCTTGGGATATTATCAATCATGACCTTTTGGATGTGGTTCAGAAGTCCTATTCCAACAAAGAAATGCTCCAGGCCTTGAATGCTACTTTCTTAGTCCTTATTCCGAAGAAGGAAGAGGCTAATCAGCTAGACTTCTTTAGGCCCATTGCTCTTTGTAATGTGGTCTATAAAATCATTACTAAGCTCCTAGCAAAGAGGCTTAAAGTTTGGCTTGCCATGGTTATCTCTGAGGAACAAGGGGGTTTTGTGGCAGGAAAACAAATTTTGGATGGGGTGGTTATTGTTTTCGAAGCTATTCACTCTATGTGTGCTTCTAGGGAATGTGTCATGTTCATTAAGCTTGATATGGCTAAGGCTTATGATAGAGTCAATTGGGATTTCTTGTGAGAATTTCTTCTGGCTTTTGGCTTCAGTCAGGATTGGGTTAGATGGGTTCTTAGTTGTGTTACCACTCCTTCCTTCTCAGTTCTTCTTAATGGTGAACCATCGGAGCTTTTTGAGGCATCTAGAGGTCTTCGCTAGGGAGATCCCCTCTCTCCTTATTTGTTTATCATTATGGCTGAGGGACTTGGTAGACTTATCAAGTTAGATTTTTCCCAAAATTTGATTCAAGGATGGAAATGGGGAAATGGTTTGCCCACTCTTTCCCACCTCTAGTTTGTTGATGATACAACCCTTGCTAGGAGAGCTCAGATTCGGGAAGCTAAAGCCTTTTGACTCACCTTGGATACTTATTTGGCTGCCTTTGGGCAGAAAATTAATGACCACAAGTCCTCTATTTTTCTCTTCAACACTCCTGAGCCTATCTAGCGGAGGATTGCTAATATCCAGAGATTTTAGATTAAGTCTCTCCCTTTGACTTACTTGGGGGTCCCTATTGTGGTGGGTAGATAGCCTAGAATTTTCTAGGAAAGCTTGCTCAACAAACTTCGATAAAAAGTCAATCATTAGACTCATAGGTGGCTCTCTACTACTGGCAGGGTGACACTCCTTCAATCTGTGATTCAGGCCTTTCCCATAGACAGAAGCATGGTTCAGGTTGCCCCAGTGTATTTTCTTAAGGAATTTGATGCTCTCTCTCACCAATTTCTTTGGAGTGGCAATTTGCAAAATACCAAATGGAGCTTCATCAATCGGGATACCCTTTGCAGGCCAAAAAAGGAAGGAGGCCTCGGCCTTTATTCTACTATCTTGTGCAGTCAAGCTCTTACTGCCAAGCTTTATTGGTGTTGGTGTTCTAGTCAGTCTCAGCTTTGGACCCATATCCTATCACACAAGTATTTACTTGGTGTTGAACTTTCTGATATTTCCAAGTTTTCTCTTGAGGGAAGAGGCTCTATGGTGTGGAATACCCTCAAGATTGGTGCTCACCTGGTGAAGAGAAGTTTATTTTGGATCTGTAATAGAGGCATTGAGGACCGTTTGGGCCATCTCTCTTCCAAGACTTCTTTTCTTTAGGTTGCTTGGACTATTGGCCCTTTCCTTATTTTATGGCATGTTTGACTTGAGAGGAATAGGAGGATCTTTCATGATGTGCAGTTTGAGATCAGGCACCTATGGGGGAAAATTGTTAATTCTCTTCATGAAACACTCCTAGCTAAATGTGACATTAGTGGAGGTTTGGATCCTAGACATGTTGGTATTTACTCATTCCTTTCCTTTCCTCTTTAGGGAAGCACTCCCTCGGTCCCCCACAATCGCTTTGGGAATAGAGCTAGGCAACACTCTCAACGTGTTAATCGTGAGGGGTATTGGTCTCCTCCTGAGGTGGGCATTCTTAAAATCAACACTGATGGTTCTTCTTGGGGAAATCCTGGTTCGGATGGTATTGGGGGATTTGGGCATGATAGTTCTAGTGATATTCAGTTTCTGTTTTCTATATACAAGGGTTACCATACTAATAACCTCATGGAAGCCCTGATTATCTTGGTTTCAGTGGAACAGTGCTGTCAACGTGGCTGGAAAAGAATTATCTATGAGACTGAATCGCAGGTGGTTGTGAATTTATCGAATAGAAGGAACCTTGTGCATGTGGATTGACATTTGGCTTTGGTTATTCAGTAGATCATTCAGTTATGCAATTCTCTAGATTCTATGTCTTTTATGCATATCCCTCATAAGTGGAATAGTGTGGTTGATTATTTGGCTAAATGGGCCTCTGAGCATGGGTTGGCTTGGAACATTATTGATCATAGGATGTATCCACTTGATTTATCTCAGATGCTGGTTCAACTTGTGGACTAGGATAAAGCTCTATAGTTCTCTTTTTTTCTTGTGTTATTTCTCTCTCTTTGGTATTCAATAAAATTTTTAACCCTCTTTTAGTTAAAAAAAAAACCACACAATTGAATCCTCTAACAATATAACAGTATTTAGTACCTTTCAATATTTCAAATTAGAACTTATTTGAACAAACACAACAATACAAGATCTTATCCAAAATTTGAGCAATACCAGATCCTTGCATTCGGCAATGTCTATGCCGACATCAAAATGACAATTTTTAATTAAATATAAATTTAAGGCACAAGTTTAAAACGATTTTTAATTTTATTTTTTAAAACAATGAAAAGCCTTTTTGATGCCAACATAGACATTGGCCTTGCATTCTCCCAAAATCAAAGCCCAAGTGAAGAGCATGAGGAGCATGGCCAGATAAGTATTTCCATACAGCAGATCTTCGCATAATACAATCCCTTGAACATGCCCTGCCAAATAAGCATTGGCTACCCTATTCTTTCTCTAATTTACAAATCTCAAGAGAACAAATAAAATAAAAATAAAATACAAGATCCATGCAAAATAAAAGCAGTTTCAGCACGTGGCTTCCACCAATTCGCTTTAAAAGGTAGCCACTTTGAATGTTCAACATGTATAAAGTTTACTTTCCTCCACTCCCTCTTTAACTCACACATAGAGATTTGTCAGAGCAAAATGAAATGGAATTTGGATGAATATTCATTTAGGTAAGCTCCTTCATTCCTCTATTTAAAGGCTACAAGTGCCGACTACTTATCATCTCTTCCTCATTGAAATTAATTTCAGATATTGGTGTCATATCAGAAGCTAAATTTCAATTCGCATAGTTATCTGTGAAAGGGTTTTTGTATTAGAACATGGAAAAGAATGTATCTGAGAAATGTATTAAGAAATGCCCAAAAGTTGATAAGAGTTCAAAGTCATGGTTCTCTTCTATGTTTGATAAGCAAATGGCTAAGGGCCTGTTTGGTTGCTGGAATACCATAGGAATAGGTTTTGAAAATTAGAATACGTTTTTAATTCTTTGTTTGGTTGGTAGAATTGGAAGGAGAATAGGATTATGTATTCCCATTATAGCACAAAATGAGCTTTTATCAAATCCCAAAAATACTTGTAATTGGAATGCCCCTTCCTATTCTCATTCTCACTTAATCAAATTTTATGATTCCGTCGGGTCCAGGGTCTTTGTCTGCCATTTCTTTGCTGCTCAGTAATGATTTCCCACTGGTACTGGTCAATAGTTTTTGTTTTTTTGTTAATGATTTTTGGCTGTAAGATTATTTGCATAGATCAAAGACAAAACTGAGTTTGGCTATGATGGCTTTAATGAAATCAACGCAGAGAGGATGTAAATGCCTTGTAGCCGAGAAATCATTTCAGCGAGATACTTTGAATAGGTAAAGCACCACCACTGGATCTCTCAGATTTATCGGATGACGTGGATGAAATGGAATTAGTGCTGAAATTGGGTTCAGATGGACTCGTTGGGTCTTTTCCAAACAAGAATGGGATTGGTCTTTTAACAGTGGCACCAAACAAGAATGGGATTGGTCTTTTCCATTCCCATTCTTCATTTCTATTCCTATTCAAAATTTCCATTCTAATTCTTTATTCCTACACCTGCAACCAAACGGGCCCTAAATGTGTAGGTGGGGAAAGTAGAAATTCAAGTGTCCAACATGCTTCTAAAAATGGCTCTTCCTCAGAGAATTCATTCCAAATGGTAATGTATTTGACTTGCTGGAGCTTGACCTAGGATGACAACGTAATTCTTCAGGCTGTGAATATGTTGTTTTTGTACTATCAAATAAGCTCTCAATTTGTCAAAGAATATGAAAAGGTTGAAGGACAATTGAAACATACCATGGGTGAAGGAAAAATAACATGTAATTGCACTGTGAAATATGCCATCCAGGTGAAGGAAAAACATGAAATTGCACTATGTAAATTGTACAGAGATTTTTAGAATTTAATGTTAGTAGCAATGGGACAAAAATTATGCATCATGGGAAGAGATCTTGTTAATGCTTTACTAAAATATCAAATGAAATTTTTTAATTGTAGGAATTAGTTCATTTACCTTTGCTTTTATTGCACGTCGTTCATAGGTATGGCTTATAACACCCCATTTCTTATAACATGAATGGATTACTTCACATTCAAGTTGATGGTTTTGAGGTAATATGGGATCATTTCTACACTTTTTTGTGTGAATTCATTTATAATAATTTACTACAAATTACTTACCTTCATCCTAGATTTCTTTCATGAGATTGTTGTTCATTTACAATATATTTTTCTCCCTCCCAGCTTCCTACTAAGATTTCTTTTTATAAGATTGCTTTTCATATACAATGCATTTTATTATATCAATTTTTTTTTTGATAAGCTTGATGTTCATTTGCAATATTTATCCTTATATATATATTTTTGATCGGTAAACGGCCAAGGCCTTGATTATATTTATTAATAAAAAAATTGATAATTTACAACTCCGGTCAAACTGGAATGTTTATCCTTATATTATTGAAAGATATTTTTTAGTTAATTTCACAGAAGGGCTATTCTATTTAGACCCAAGAACCCCAAGTGTTCGTTTTATACTTAATGTTCCATTGCAGTTACACAGCCTTTCTTAAAAACGCATTGTAATTCTATTTTCTTGGTATAGAAAAAGAATCAAAATCGTAATTAGAGAATATTAAGACATAATTTTTGCCCACAACATCATTGCTCATCAAACAACCAATTTAGGTGCCTCTCTTCTTCTATGAGAGTAAAAGGGAATATTTTATTTCAAATGGGGTATTCGTTATTACAATCAATTAATATCTAAATGAATGACTCAGCTATTTTATTAGTGGTTAATATATATTAAATTGTATTTATACGAGACAACAATCCACATTGAAAACATTTGAAAAAGTATTTCAACTCGATTAAATTTGAAAAAGTATGTCAACTCTGACTATCTAATCTAAGAATTAATCAGACACCTGTGATGTTTACAATTCAAACTCAACGACTGCTCTTCAATAAATTCTTCCTATAAGATCTAAAATTAATTTGCTCTTAAATTTACAGAGTCTAAGTTTACCTAATCTTTAAAAGTTAAAATCAATTTGAATTTATCTGATCTTTAAGAGCTAAAATCAATCTGCTCTTTAAGAGCTAAAATCAGTCTGCTCTCTAGATCTATTTGAAACAACTTTGTTTCACTAGTTTTGTAGATTTTCAACTTTATTATATATTTCTAATTTTTTAAAGTTTTATTCTAGAATGAATAATAAGAAAAGAGAACATGGTTCTATTTATCTCTATTTGGATTGATTGAAACAAATAAAATCATACTTTTTAGATGAGAAAATGGTTATATTTCTCTACTCTTGTTATTTCATCTTTATTTCCATTGATTGAAAGAACAAAATCACACTTTGGAGATGTTTATTTTGAAAAAAGAAAATTTAGAATCAAATTATAATTCTATAAGTTGGATTGTAGCCTTCAAAGGTGTAGTTCACAAACTAAAGTTCTAAGTTAGGATTACGACTTCTCTTAACTCTCAAATAAAATAAACTCTGTGCTTTTTTTTGACAACAATGTATTGCTCTATCTCATAAGATGTTTAATGACATGCAAAAGAGTATAATTTCTCATCTCCCTCCACTCAGTGACTATATAAGAAATGAGTGTGTTCTATAATATGTTTTTCTTGAGAACTCTTCCTCTACCAAATATCTCATTGTTAACAAAGCATCCAAATCCTATTTAATGAGGATACATTATTCAAGAGGAAGTTTAAGGAGGCCATACATATCTAAATCTATCCCTCCAACCTTAATTTTAAAGATAAGTGGACTCTAAATATTTATTGGCATATGTTATTATTTCTCCCTAAAATCATGACAACTCCCATAAAATAGTGAACTACTTTTGGTACTTCGAGGAAGTAGTTAGTCACTTTTGGGAAGCCCAAGAAGCATTGAGTCATTTGTGTGGAACCTAGGAAGTAGTAAGTTTCTTCTAGGAAACATAATTACTTCTCGAGTCGGACCCAAGTTGCCTTTAGCAAAATTCATTCTTGGTTGAGTCATTTCCTGATGCACTCACCTCTAGGTAAAAGATCACTTCTAGTGAGGCCTTTTGTGAACTTTTTATGTTTTGAATTCATATACATTATTTGGTTTTAGGGTTGATGAAATTATGGTTTACATTTGTTTTGAACTAAATCTAACACACACTTGTGGTTTTGACCAATTTTGAGATAACCCTAAGTAGTGTTTTTCTTTGAGATGTGATATTGATTTGGTTTTGATTATTGGCTGGACGAATGATTTTTTTCTTATTGTGATGACCATAGCCTAACTAGTTCGTGTAGGATGTTTGTAGAAGACACACTTGTCAAAGATTATATATCAACCTCTTAAACTAGTAATGATTGTGTCTAGGTTGCCTTGAAGAAATCTCTCTTGAAAAATTATGGGTTTTTAGTTGATTTCTTAGGAACTAATCTGATTATATCTTCTAAATATCCTTCTTGAGTATTGATATTGAGATAGGGGATTATACTCTTTACTACATGGAGGTGGTGACCAAAAACATACAACATGATACTACTTGAGTAGAAAGTTGTTGGGTAGATGAGTAATCAATGTTTGGTTTCCTAATTTGGTTTCCCATTATTGAGTTTTCCTTCGATGACCACCTCTATTTTGTATTCACATTCTATGTATATGTTTGTACCAAATTTTGCATTAATAAGACCACATCATGTTTCACCAAAAATGGCTTTGTTGATGAAAGCGAGTGTGTAAACTGAATATTGACTTGATAAATTAATTAAAATTATATTTTCCTCTATTATTAAATAAATTATTTTATTTATTTATTTAATTCACCTAGATTACTCCTCTATTCTTAAGTCATCTAACATTTCTATTAAGTTACTTGATTACAGATTCATCATATGACCAAGTCATCTTAGTCCACCTAACTAGACACCTCACTTGAAACATCACCCTTGGCTAAAATAATTAATTAATTTTATTTATTATTTAGCATATTTGTCCTCAACCATGAGTAATATGCCTAAGAGGCCACAAAGGGTATGTGCCCTTATGACACTTGGTGACCACATGTCCTCACAATACTTAGTCCATGCCATGTTGCATACAAATTAGTAGCTGGTTTAGCCACCTCATATGATCAAAGGTGACTCATAAGGACACTTGCGTAAATAGTACCATTGAGAAGGAAGTCTCTCCTTCATCCTGTAGAGGTTCATTTAGAGTCACTTAACATGTGTCATTCCTTCCCTCATTACCTTGATTTCCATTTTAGGAGGAATGTATCTCCTATTCTTCCTCTTACATTCCAAAAAATCCCACATTATTCTCAATCCTCATAACCAAGTCTATATTAGCCCTTGATTCTTCCTCCTTTCAATATCCACCATAGGATTCTTTAAGATGGGATTGAGGCCTCAAAAACTCTATAAAAGGAGCATCATTTCCTTCATTGAGATTAATTAGCAACCTTTCCACATGTAAAAATATCATATTGCTATCAAGATTCAACTGTGTAGTTTTTTGAGTCAAACTCATTGACCCATGTTTCATGAATAGTGGTCCACACAAACCCATCTCTCATGGGAATAAATAGAACACCTAGCACTCATTTCATTTAGGTGACGCTTACAAAGGTTAAGCCTTGAGACTTAACCATGCAGGTAACTCCATAGTTAAGTGCACTTGAGTTGGAGTATTACTAGGATGGGCGATCTCTCCAGAAGTCATAGTGCTTCACCTTTGTGAACATTAGCTAGATGCAATGAATACAAAATATTTCATTCATTCTCATGAGAGATGGATGCCTGTGAACCACTATTCATGAAATATGAATCAAGAATTTTAATAAATAAAAAACTACACAATTAAATCCTCATAGCAATATCAACGTTGTTTTGGTCTTTTAATATATCATAAAACTTAACTTGAGACCTTCCATTTAGTCCTAAAGTGTTATAACAACTGAATACTAACCTCCTTTTGATTAGTGAATTGTCAATCAAAATGCAAGTTAGTTTCGAACGGCTTAAAACATCACACACTAAGGCTTAATTCCTAGGCTACAAGTGTTAAATAGTAAAAGTTGATTTATTTTGAATGGCCAATTAGTTTTTACATAAAATTGAAGAAAATATGAATACTCAATGAACCACTAGATCATACTTCAGATATTAGCACCTAAAAAGTTTTGAAAAAATCCTATTGAACCCCATCGTGGTTTCAAGGCTAAGAAGAACTTTGGAGAATTTGTAATCCTCATGTTTGAAGTGCTCTAGTTTCTTTGATTGGGAGTGTCCATAATCTCTGACAAGTCTTATATCACAAATGAATAAAGGATATGAGCAATACTAGATCCTTGTATCCTCCCAAAATCAGAGCCCACGTGAAGAGCATGAGCAGCAGGGGCCAGATAAGTATTTCCATAAAGCAGATCTTCACACAATACAATCCCCTCGAACATACCCTGCCAAATAAACATTGGCTACCCTAATCTTTCTCTAATGAACAGCAGGGCCAGATAAGTGTTTCCCTATTCTTTCTCTAACTCACAAATCTCAAGCAAACAACACAGGTACCGAGAATACCAATAAAATAATACAAGGTCTTCGTACATGTCAATATGTATCCTTGCAAAAAAATTAGCTGGAAGTTTGAGCAGGTGGCTTCCACCAATTTGCTCTCAAAAGTAGCCACTCTGAATGTTCAACACGTATAAAATTCACATTTCCTCCACTCCCTCTTTTACTCACACGTAGGGATTTGTCAGAGCAAAATGAAATGGGATTTGAATGAATCTTCATTTCAACAAGCTCCTTTTTTTTTTCTGTATTTAAAGGGCAAGAGTACCCATTACTTACCATTTCTCTTCCTGTTTGAAATTAATTTCAGATATTGGTATCATATCAGAAGTTGAATTTCAATTCATATAGTTGTCTGTGAAAGGGTTTTTGTATTAGAACATGGAAAATAATGTATCTGAGAAATGTATTAAGAAATGCCCAAAAGTTGATAAGAGTTCACAGTCATGGTTTTCTTCTGTGTTGGATAAGCAAAGGGCTAAATATGTGGGTGGGGAAAGTAGAAATTTAAGTGTATCAGCTGCTTCTAAAAATTCTCCATCAGAGAATTCATTCCAAATGGTAATGTATTTGAATTGCTGGAGCCTGGCGTAGGTCAACAACAGAATTGTTCAGGCTGTGAATATGCTGCTTTTTTACAATTCATGGCATGGGTGAATGGAAAAACATTTAGTTGCACCATGAAATATGCCATCCGGGTGAGGACAAAACATGTAAATGCAGTGTGTAAACTGTACAGGGATTTTCAGAATTTGATGTTAATAGCAATGGTACAAAAATCTAATAGTTTTGGATTTGAATATGTAAACTTTTTCACACGAATTATTTTTGTGAGTTTGATCATGTAAATTGTTAACTTCAGCAACATTTGCTCTTTATCTATTAGAGGGATCTTCACAATAGTTTTGGCTTTATTAGATTTGATTTCATGCACATACATTTGCTATCATATTTTATGATATCATCGAATTGTTCTACAATCTTCTATTATTGAACTGAACTATAACGTAGAAGAGAATTTGACATTTACAAAATAAGAACGATTATTTTTACAATAAATAATGATGCTTTATTAAAATACAAAATGAATTTTTGAACTATATGAAATAGTAATTAACCTACCCTTGTATTGTACGGAGTTTATAAGTATGGTTTATAGCACCCCATTTTCCTACATCGCGCATGAATGGATTACCTGATATTAACGTTGATGGTTCTGGAGTAATATGGGATCATAAATAATAAATTACTTGCATGCATCCTATGTTTTCTCTTGAGATTGATGTTCATTGAAAATATATCTTACTGCATCCCGACTCCCTGCTAACAATTTTAATTTGATAAGATCGCTTTTCATATATAATGTTTCTCGTTATATCAATTGTTTTTTATTGAGATTGATGTTCATTTGAAATCTTAGAAGCAAAAGAACCGTGTTCTATTTTCTTGAAGGGTATTTTCCCGTTTAATTCATATTAAACTTAATGTTCCATTGCAGTTACAGAGCCTTGCTTAAAAGATCATTGCAACTCTATTTTCTTGGGTATTCAAAGCCATCAAAATCAAAATTAGAGAATATTAAGAGATTGATTTTCCCCACGGCATCACCGCTCATTATATGACCAATTCAGGTGCTTCCGCAATCACAAGGGAATGTTTTGTTTTATTTCAAATTTGGGTTCAGTCTATTAAGATATAAATCAACGACTCGGCTGCTGTTTCAATAGTAGTTAAAATATATAATATTGTATCAACAAGGACGAAGAATGATATGGACATACATCTCGTTTGCTAAGATTGTCAATTTGTATCGGATCTTATATACAGAGTTCATGGGCAGACATCTCAACTAAGGGATTGCCCAACTCCTATAGAGTTCATGGGCATACATCTCATTCATGGGATAGCCCAACTTTTTGAGCTTGACACACAACTCCTCCACAGGTTTGTCCAAATTTGATTGATCTGCAGGCATACATCTCACTTATGAGATTGTCCACAATTGTATGAAATTCTATTTAATATTATGAGCAAATTGAATTCTTGATTTTTTTATTATGTGTTTACAATACCAATATTTATGCTTTCGTTATTGTCCTCTGAATTGCTAAAATAATTCAGATCACAAATACTAACACTAGTTTTAATTTGGCTCTTTACTTTTTCTTAACACATTCTTTGATTTATCATCCTAAATTGTAATAATTATATTGTACTCTATTCTAATTTCTAAATAGAAGCCCTAATCCTATTTAAAAATTCAAGATATTCAAACAAGAAAATCAATTATTATAATTAGTGTAGTATTATAAGACAAATACAAAATTATATTATAAATTGTTTATTATAAATAATAGTTTTACTATAATCAGTGTAATATTATAAAAAAATTATAACCGCAAGTACATGCCACTACGTCGCACTTGTTTATTTTTGCGATTCTATTTAAATATTTATATTTATTATCATCACTTTTTTGGTGCTAAATACTTGGTACTAAAATTATTTTATGAATGCAATCTTCATCAATTGTCATGCTTAAAATATGTTATATTTTATAAGTTATTAACTATAAATTAACTAAAGAATTTAATTATTCAGACAATCATTTCATATTATCTAATTAGTCTTTAGATATTTCGATTAATTAATTATCCAATCTAGATAGCTAACTCCAAAAAATGTTACATCATTTAAATTTTTTTAATGTATTATTTAATTAAAATAAATGAAATATCTACTATTCAAATATATAAATAAAATGAATTGGGGGCACAATACAAAGCAAGTGGTGTTTCCCTACAACATTTAGTTCACAAGCTAAGGTTTCTTTGTAGCGGCATTCACTAAAAGAATGCTTATGCTTTTTCTAGAGTGAGGTGATTTTAGTGTATGATTAGGGGAGTCCAATGGTTATTTTCTACGAGAAGTGCATCTTTGAGGGTGTTTTTAGGATGATTCTTCTAGGCTTGGGTGTGATTTGGGGTTTTTTCAGAGCAGTTTCAAGGTGCATTTTTATTTTTATTTTGTGTAGCTAATGTTTCTTTTACATTTTCCAAATTAGTAGATGTATGCTCTTCAGTTTTGACTTATTTGAATTCCCTATCTTGAGTGAGTGTTTGTTGTATTTTTATTGACCTTCATGGCTAACTCAGGAAGCTATCTTGGAGACACGACCATGCATTTTAAGGATGTCATGATTGGATGTACTCCTACACTAGTCACACATTAAATATCATTTTTAGTGTACATAATAATGTGTTGGGAAATAAATGTTCTCAACTTGAGGGCTTATATGCCTACAAAGGTGAATGGATGCCTCACAACAAGTGATCATAGGTATTTTCTAGTGATTTATCCTAATTTTGTGGAGGAAGATATTAATTATTAATCTAATCATGCATTTGTCTACCAGTTTACATGGGGATTCTAGTATCCCTACCCTTGTTGGAGTTATGGCCTCACCGTACATGGAATCTAGAGGAACAAATATAACTTTTGTTGGATGCTAATAGGTATTTTGGTGATTGTTTTATACAAGTTAGATAGAAAGAAGGATTTTGAATGGGGGTATATTATTGCAATCAAGTTGCCCTCTTTATCAAACTATGACACAATGAATTTAATCCTACAAAAGATCTTCCATTGAGGGCTCTGGTATATAGGTGGGGCTTAAGTAGTTTCTACTATAATTTTGGAGAGATGGCATCTTTAATTTAGTTGCAAAATATCTTGGAAAGCCAATCAGTCTTTCATGAAAAATTCGTGGAAAAAAGTAACAACCTATTCTTTTTTTTGTCTTGAAATTAACTTGAGTAAGCATGTACCTAATTCCAAGAAAATTCAATTGGAACCAATCTTTTGGATTCAACAGTTTACTTGTGAAATTTTACTATTTTGATGTCAAGTATGGGCACTTGCAGTGGATGTGCCCTAAATCTAAATTTATAGGGACTTTTGAAGTTGGAGCATATAGTTCACTTCCTTAATGGGTCAAGGAATGACTCATTTTAGTTAAAATAGATGTAATAAGAGATGAGGCCAAGAGAGAACTCTAAAAGACATGTAAGAAGATGAGGTATCTAATAGGCTTGATACTCTAGATGATGTTGACGAATTTGATGGACCTATCACAAATATTCCAACTTGTCAAAGATCTTTTGTAGATGCGAGAAATAGTTGGTGAAGAGAATAGTACAACTCTAGTTGAGCCACATGAGGGGGGGTTAGGTGTCCAAATAGACACATACCTATCCTTAAGAATATTAGGGGAGATAAGAATTTATGGATATAGAGTGTATTGTCTTAAAATGGAAGCACTTCCATGTTAAGAGTGTTTAGCCCTCTGAGTATGTGGTTTGGAGTCATGTCAAGCATCTTGAATAGGTCTTTGCATGTATCTAGTTGTTTTCCCTTGTTTTGCTTCTCTCTCTTTATTTCCAGCATATTTCTGACAACTTTCTTTGTTAAATTGAGAACTTTGACTTTTTGAGTCAAGGATGACCTTTTAGGTCAAGGTCAACCTTGACCCTAATCTAGGTCAAGCATGACCTTGACCTTGATCTAGAGTAGGGTCGAACTCGTCCCTAATCCTAGGTCTAATTTTTAGTTTTTGGGAGTTTTGGGATATCGGGCTTTAAAAAGTTTCATTTTCCCACTTCCAGGTCGATTGTTTCAGGTTTCATAATGGTACACTCTTAAATTACATTTACTTTAGGTCCATTTCTAGGGTTTAAGGTTAATTGGGATTTAATGCTCCCATGTTGGCATTCTCTAGAAGTTTGTGCCCTAGATCTTTATATAAGGAAGCCTTCTTCACACATTTTGACATCTACTATCTACTTACTACAGACTATGATGCATGAGCTACGATTTATCCACCTACTATGAAGTGAAGATTTACTATCTATCGAGCATTCAAGCATTCAAGTGTTCAAGCATCCAATTCATAAAGGAGGTCTATTGTTAGCCATTGAAGGATTCAATCTCTATGGAGCCCTTTTGTTGAAGATTTCTCCATCTGCATTCATCTAAGCCTCTTCCTATGCAAAGATCCATTCAAGATTGGGGTTGAAGATCTAATGCCATTGATTCAAGACATCCTACATGCATTTCTACTTTCATTTGGAGCATTCGTACTTGTGGATTCAAGGACTCAAATCCTCCATGAGGATTTCAATATAAGCAAGGTGAGTAGTTCCATTTACTTTGTTTATTTATATTACAATTTCAATTGTATTTCAAGGTTGATTCCAAATTGGGGTTTGACCAAGGTAAACTCCCCATCGAAACAACAAAATCCTTTTTCTTGCAAATACAGGTGTGGAACAACGAATTTAAGTGCAGATTTGGATACCCTTTTTATCAAAGTTGTGAGATCCCATCGAAGCTGTGCAGGTCAAGGTCAACTTTTCGGGGCACAATTGTGCCTTGAGGTAAGATTGTGCCCCTCTATGTGGGTCAAGGTCAACCTGCATTCAGAAGGACAAAAGTTTTCAGGGTTTTCTCCATTTTGACATTTTTAGTTCGTAACAAGTTGCGAGAATCTCTGAAACAGTACATAGACATCAGAATTCATAATTTTCTAGATTTGTCCTACTTTAAGGTTAGGATTTGTTTTCTATTTATTTCAGATTTCAAGTACTCACTTTTCCATACCAAGGATTATAAGATCTCCTCCTTTCTCCCTATTCTCCATCAGATGATCCATTTGTGATCCATATCAAGAACTTTCAAGAGTGCAGTGGAGAATTTCCATGAGGAAGGAATGACTTTTACAAAGATCAAATGAAGGCAATAAATTCTACAATAATTTATAGTCTATAAAGGTGTTTGAGGTAATGTGAAGACATCATTTAATGCCACACTCTATCAAATAAATCATTAAAATTTTAAAAAATGAGTACACAAGAGTGACAAGTATATATTTGCATAAAAATTCTAATATACATAATCACCTTTCTCTTGTCAATGCGTGACACATAAACCCCCTCAGATTACCAATGGCAATTGGTGATTTTTGCATTAGTGTGTAATAATATGACCATAACAATTAGAAATCACATGTGTATACAACTATAAAAAAGAACCCAATTAGTACATTTAAACATATGTATCATGGACATGTCAAGACCAACAACTTTGTCATCAACTGAACATAAATAAAACACAAATAAAAACATAAGTGAAGCATCATTATAAGTAAATTCTACTAAAAATATGAATATTTAAAATTAATCATGTGACAACCTAAATGCTTAGTCTTATCTTAACAATAAGAGTCCATGGCTTTGTATTCCTCTCCCCGTCTCTCTTATGAAGCACCTCTCCATGAGATGCTTTAGGCCCTATAGCACAAATCCTGAGGGGAACCAAATACAAATTCCAACTTACCTTGTTGATATTGAACAATTTTTCTCTTGAAATTTCTAATATCCAATAGCAATATGATAGGAGATACATTTTCCTATATTTTTTTGTTATGGTTGTGATAACAAACTATGTGGGTCGGGACCATTGAAAAAAAGTATTACAAACATTTTTTGGATATCCAAAGATGAGATTATTAGATAATATCAGATATCTGATATATCATTAGGCCTATAGTGGATTAGTTTTTCTTTGGTCAGGTGTAGTGATGCCTTGACCTAATAAAAAGTCAACAAGGTTTCTAAACTGCTTTTGGATGAGGGAAAGACAATTTTTTTCACATTGCCATTCTTTGGCATAACATGATCCTACACATGCCTGATAATCTTAACAATCTTGAGAATATTGAGCATTAGGAGAAATTTGAGAGCATTGTGAGAGCATTATTATCTCAAAATAGCTTCATCCAAGTCATAATTTGGTAGTCTCATCGTCGCATCTATTACATTAGTTGGTAGAGCATTTTAGGAGTCGACCTAGTTTTGCATTGTAAAATCTACAACCTCCTCAATTTGAAGACATCTTGGAAAATGCACATTTGTTAGCTTGAGAGCTCAAAATAGGAATTTCCAAGCTAGGAGAGTAATGGAAACAAACTACAAAGGGTAGGTGAAGGTAAAAAAGTGTTTTTTAATTTGTTTAATCTTTCACTCTTAAGGTGAAGGAAATTTTCAGTGTATGACATTTGTGAGCATCACCTAATCGCAATGAGTGCTAAGTGTTCCATTCATTCTCATGCGCTATGAAATGATGAAAGAATAATCAAAAAGTTTGATTAACAAAACTACACAATTGAATCCGTCTTCCAATATGTCAAATTATAACTTATTTGAACAAATTGAGCATTACCAGACCTGATCCACAATCTGAGCAATACCAGATGCTTGCATTCTCCCAAAACCAGAGCCCACGTGAAGAGCATGAGCAGCAGGGGCCAGATAAGTATTTCCATACAGCAGATCTTCACACAATACAATCCCCTCGAACATGCCCTGCCAAATAAGCATTGGCTACCCTATTCTTTCTCTAATTTACAAATCTCAAGAAAACAAATAAAATAAAAATAAAATACAAGATCCATGCAAAATAATAGCTGAAAGTTTGAGCACGTGGCTTCCACCAATTCGCTTTAAAAGGTAGCCACTCTGAATGTTCAACACTTATAAAATTTACATTCCTGCACTCCCTCTTTTACTCACAAGTAGAGATTCTCAGAACAAAATGAAATGTAATTTGGATGTGAATCTTCATTTCAGTAAGCTCCTTTTTTTACCTCTATTTAAATGCCAGGAGTACCCACTACTTACCATTTCTCTTCCTCATTGAAATTAATTTCAGATATTGGTGTCATATCAGAAGTTGAATTTCAATTATATAGTTACATCTGCGAAAGAGTTTTGTATTAGAACATGGAAAATAATGTATCTGAGAAATGTGCCCAAAAGTTGATAAGAGTTCACAATCATGGTTTTCTTCTGTGTTTGATAAGCGAATGGCTAAATATGTGGGTGGGGAAAGTAGAAATTTAAGTGTCCCGCATTCATTCCAAATTGGTAATGTATTTGAGTTGCTTAGGCTGTGAATATATGATGTTTTTGTACTATCAAATGAGCTCTCAATTTCCCAAAGAAAGAAACATACTCTGGGTGAAAGGAAAAAAACATGTAATTACACTATGAAATATGTAATTGCAATTACAGAGCCTTTCTTAAAAATGCCATTGTAATTCTATTTTTTTGGTATAAAAAAAAATCAAAACCATAATTAGAGAATATTAAGACATAATTTCTGCCCACAGCATCATCGCTCATGAAACCACAAATCTAGGCTCCTCTCTCTTCTTCTAGGAGAGTGCAAGGGAATATTTTATTTCAAATGGGGTATTCATTGTTGTAGTCAATTAATATCTAAATGAATGACTCAAGTGTTTAAATAGTGTTTAATATATATTAAATCATATTTATACCAGACAATAATCCACATTGAAAACATTTGAAAAAGTATGTCAACTCGGTTAAATTTGAAAAAGTATGTCAACTTTGACTATCTAATCTAAGAATTAATCAGACATCTGTGATGTTTACAATTGAAACTCAATGACTGCTCTTCAACAAATTCTTCTTATAAGATCTAAAATGAATCTGCTCTTAAATTCTAGATTAGTTTTGAAAATAATGTTCAAACTTCTGTTCACGGAGTCTGAGTTTACCTGATTTGTTAAAGCTAAAATCGATCCTAGTTTATCTAATCTTTAAGAGCTAAAATCAATCTGCTTAAGAGCTGAAATCAATCTGCTCTCTAGATCTGTTTGAAGCAGCCTCGTTTCATTAGTTTCGTAGATTTTCAACTTTACTATATATTTCTAATTTTTGTTTAAGTTTTATTAGAATGAATATTAAGAAAAGAGAACATGGTTCTATTTATCTCTATTTGGATTGATTGAAACAAACAAAATCATACTTTTTAGATGAGAAAATGGTTCTATTTCTCTACTCTTGTTATTTCATCTTTATTTTCATTGATTGAAAGAAACGAAATCATACGTTGCAAATGTTTACTTTGAAAAAAGAAAATTCTAAACCAAATTATAATTCTATAAGTTGGATTGTAACGTTCAAAGGTGTAGTTCACAAACTCAAGTTCTAAGTTAGGATTACAACATCTCTTAACTCTCAAATAAAATGAACTCCGTACGTTTTTTTGACAACAATGTATTGCTCTATCACATAAGATGTTTAATGACATGCAAAAGAGTATAATTTCTCATCTCCCTCCACTCAGAGACTATTTAATAAATGAGTGTGTTCTATAATATGTTTTACTCGAGAACTCTTCCTCTACCAAACATCTCTTTGTTAGCAAAGCATCCAAATCCATCCCTCGAACCTTAATTTTAATGATAAGTGGACTCTAAATATTTCTTGGCATATGTTATTATTTACCCCCCAAAATCATGACAACTCCTAGAAAGTAGTCAACTACTTCTGGTACTTTGAGAAAGTAGTCAGTCACTTTTGGAAAGCCCAAGAAGCATTGAGTCATTTGTGGGGAACCGAAGAAGTAGTGAGTTTCTTCTAGGAAACATAATTACTTCTCGAGTCAGACCCAAGTTGCCTTTAGGAAAATTCATTCTTGGTTGAGTCATTTCCAGATGCACTCACCTCTAGGTAAAAGATCACTACTAGTGAGGCCTTTTGTGAACTTTTCATGTTATGGATTCATTTGACTTATTTGGTTTTAGGGTTGATGAAATGATGGCTTACATTTGTTTTGAACTAATCTAACACACACTTGTGGTTTTGACCAATTTTGAGATAACCCTAACTAGTGTCTTTCTTTGAGATGTGATATTGATTTGGCTTTGATTATTGGTTGAAATAATTATTTTTTTCTTATTGAGATGACCATAGCCTAACTAGTTCTTGTAGGATGTTTTTAGGAGACACACTTGTTAAATATTATATATCAAACTTTGAAACTACTAATGATTGTGTGTAGGTTGCCTTGAAGAAATCTCTCTTGAAAAATTATGTTTTCTTAGTTGATTTCTTAGGAACTAATCTAATTATGCCTTCTAAACATCCTTCTTGAGTCTTGGTATTGAGATAGGGGATTATGATCTTTACTACATGGAGGTCATGACCAAAAACATACAACATGACATACTTGAGTAGAAAGTTGTTGGGTAGATGAGTAATCAATGTTTGATTTCCTAATTTGGTTTCCCATTATTGAGTTTTCCTTCAATGACCACCTCTATTTTGCATTCACATTCCATGTATATATTTGTACCAAATTTTGCATTCAATAAGACCACATCATGTTTCACCAAAAATGGCTTTGTTGATGAAAGCGAGTGTAAAAATTGAATATTGACTTGATAAATTAATTAAAATTATACTTTCCTCTATTATTAAATAAATTATTTTATTTATTTATTTAATTCACCTAGATTACTCCTCTATTCTTAAGTCGTCTAACATTTCTATTAAGTTACTTGATTATAGATTCATCATATGACCAAGTCATCTTAGTCCACCTGACTAGACACCTCACTTGAAACATCACCCTTGGCTAAATTAATTAGTTAATTTTATTTATTATTTGGAATATTTATACTCAACCATAAGTAATATGCCTAACAGGCCACAAAGGGTATGTGCCCTTATGACACTTGGTGATCACACGTCCTCACAATACTTAGTCCATGCCATGTTACATATAAATTAGTAGCTGGTTTAGCCACCTCATATGATCAAAGGTGACTCATAAGGACACTTGTGTAAAGAGTACCATTGAGAAGGAAGTCTCTCCTTCGTACTCTCAAGGTTCATTGAGACTCACTTAAAATGTGTCTTTCCTTCCTTCATTACCTTGATTTCCATTTTAGGAGGAACACATCTCCTATTCTTCCTCTCACATTTTGAAAAATCCCACATTATTCTCTATCCCCATAAACAAGTCTATATTAGCCCTTAATTCTTCCTCCTTTCAATATCCACCATAGGATTCTTCCAGATGGGATCAAGGCCTTAAAACCTCTATAAAAGGAGCATCATTTCCTTCATTGAGATTAATTAGCAACCTTCTAACAATTTTAATAATCTCGAGAACATTAAGCATTGTGAGAATTTTGAGAACATTAGGAATAGCATTATTAGATCATAATCGGTTCATCGAGATCATGTAGTTTCATCATCTCATCTATCCACCATCATTAATTTGTAGAAAATTTTAGGAGTCATTCTAGTTTTGCATCATAAAATATACAACCTCCACACTTTGAAGACATCTTGGAAGAGGCACAATTTCAAGCTTTAGATCTCTAGATAGGAATTTCAAATCTATCAGAGCAGTAGAGACAAACTACAAATAGTAGGCGAAGGTAAAAAAATGATTTATATTGTTTTCTCTCTTTCATTCTTCATTGTGTGTGCATTTTAAATAGAATATAGGCTCACTAGTGGGTTAGTAATAGAATGTTTTTGGTTTCACACATATTTTGATACCATTTAAAAGATTATCTAAAAGTGTTGGACAAAATATTCACTAGAATGGTAAAATATAATGACATAGGCTTAATCCCAATAAATGTGTATTCACAATCAATTTCGGAAACATATTGGATTATATATTTTTAGCAAAAGCAATTGAGGTTTATCTTGAAAAAGTTAAAGCAATGGTGAAAATGTTGTTGCCTAAAACAAATAGTTATAATATCTTACAAGGATAACTACAATAAACTTCAAGATTTATTTCCCAGTTAGTAGATCAAAGTCATCCTTGAACATATCTACTGCATTAGAATGTACCATATAAGTGGGATGATATTTTTTAAGAAGCCTTCAAAAAAATTAAGCAGTATCTAGAAAATCCACTAACTCTCATGTTGCCTATACTGGAAAAACCACTTTCTATTTATATTTTAGTGACTGAAGTATCTTTGGGAGCCTTACTAGAAAAATAAAATCACAAAGGAAAAGAAAAAATATATATTACATAAGTCACACTTTAGTAGGATATGGGCTGAGCTACAAACCAAGTGTGTGTGTGTGTGTGTGTGTGTGTCTTTCTTGGAGAAGTCTTTGTCTCGTAGAAACTACAACATTACATTCTTTCTAACTCAATTAAGGCCATGGAAAAAATAGACCCCTTATAGTATTTTTGAGAAAATCAACAAGAATGGGATTAGCAAAGTGGATAATGGATCTAGTGAATTTGACATAGAGTATGTGGATAGGAAGACTATAAAGGGACAAGAGATTGCAAATAAACTAGCAGAAGCACTTCTGTTAGATGACCATCCAATACAATCCGAGTTTCTAGACACATCAATCTTAATAGTCACTACTCAAGTATGAACCTTTATTTTGATGGATAGTATACCCTTTATGGTTCAAGTGGGAGTTTCTATTTGTTACACCTCAAGGTTGTAATCTCAAAATCATGCAATTTACTCTTTTCATGTACCAATAATATGGAAGAATATGAAGCAATACGTATAGGACTCAAGATGGCATTGCAATAGAAAATTGTAGAATTGAGTGTCTATGGAGACTTATAGTTGATCATAGACCAGTTAAATTTATTTTTGTAAATAGGAGACATCTTTCCACTTGTAAAAATATCATATTGCTATCAAGATTCAACTGTATAGTTTTTTTGAGTCAAACTCATTGACCCATGTTTCATGAATAATGGTCCGCACGAACCCATCTCTCATGGGAATAAATAGAACACTTAGCAGTCATTTCATTTAGGTGACGCTTACAAAGGTTAAGCCTTGAGACTTAATCGTGGAGGTAACTCCATAGTTAAGTGCACTTGAGTTGGAGTATTACTGGGATAGGTGATCTCTCTGGAAGTCCTAGTGCTTCACCTTTGTGAGCATTGCCTAGATGCAATGAGTACTAAATATTTCATTCATTCTCATGAGAGATGGATGCTTGTGAACCACTACTCATGAAATACAAATCAAGGATTTGAATTGGAAAAAAATTACACAATTAAATCCTCATAGCAATACCACCGTTGTTTTGGTCTTTTAATATGTCATAAAACTTAACTCGAGACCTTCCATTTACTCCTGAAGTGTTATAACAACAGAATACCAACTTTCCTTTGATTAGTGCATTGTCAATACAAATGCAAGTTAGTTTCAGATGGCTTAAACATCACACACTAAGACTTAATTCCTAGGCTAAAAGTGTTAAATAGTAAAAATTGACTTATTTTATCAATTAGTTTTTAGAAAATATGAAGAATCAATGAACCACTGCATCATACTTTAGATATGTCCTGGAAAGTTTTGAAAAAATCCTATTGAACCGCATCGTGGTTTCAAGGCTAAGAACTTTGGAGAGTTTTGTAATTCTCATGCTTGAAGTGCTCTTAAGCATCGTTTCTTTGATAGGGAGTGTCCATAATCTCTGATAGGTCTTTTATCACAAATGAATAGAGGATCTGAGCATCCTCACAAAATCAGAGCCCACGTGAAGAGCATGAACAGCAGGGGCCAGATAAGTGTTTCCCTATTCTTTCTCTAACTCACAAATCTCAAGAAAACAACACAGGTACCGAGAATACCAATAAAATAATACAAGATCTTCGTATATATCAATATGCATCCTTGCAAAAAATTAGCTGGAAGTTTGAGCAGGTGGTTTCCACCAATTTGCTCTCAAAAGTAGCCACTCTGAAAGTTCAACACGTATAAAATTCAAATTTCCTCCACTCCCTCTTTTACTCACACGTAGGGATTTGTCGGAGCAAAATGAAATCGGATTTGAATGAATCTTCATTTCAGTGAGCTCCTTTTTTCTCTGTATTTAAAGGGCAATAGTACCCATTACTTACCATTTCTCTTCCTATTTGAAATTAATTTCAGATATTGATATCATATCAGAAGTTGAATTTCAATTCATATAGTTGTCTGTGAAAGGGTTTTGTATCGGAACATGGAAAATAATGTATCTGAGAAGTGTATTAAGAAATGCCCAAAAGTTGATAAGAGTTCACAGTCATGGTTTTCTTCTGTGTTTGATAAGCAAAGGGCTAAATATGTAGGTGGGGAAAGTAGAAATTTAAGTGTCTCAGCTGCTTCTAAAAATGATTCTCCATCAGAGAATTCATTCCAAATGGTTATGTATTTGAGTTGCTGGAGCCTGGCGTAGGTCAACAACAGAATTGTTCAGGCTGTGAATATGCTGCTTTTTTAACTACCGAATAAGCTCTGAATTTGCCAAAGAATAAAAAAAGGTTGAAGGAAGACTGGAACATGACATGGGTGAATGGAAAAACATGTAATTGCACCTTGAAAAATGCCATCCAGGTGAGGGCAAAACATGTAAATGCAGTGTGTAAACTGTACAGGGATTTTCAGAATTTGATGTTAATAGCAATGGTACAAAAATCTAATAGTTTTGGATTTGAATATGTAAACTTTTCACACGAATTATATTTCTGAGTTTGATCATCTAAATTGTTATCTTCAGCAAACATTTGCTCTTTATCTATTACAGGGATCTTCACAATAGTTTTGGCTTTATTAGATTTGATTTCATACATATATTTTGGTATCGTATTTTATGATATCATCGAATTGTTCTACGATCTATTATTGAACTGAACTAAAACGTAGAGAATTTGACATTTACAAAATAAGAATGATTAGTTTTACAATAAATAAATAATGATGCTTTATTAAAATACCAAATGAAATTCTTGTTGAGTTATAAGGAGGAGAACACCAATATCCAGATTTCTATGGGAAACTTGTCCAAACTCAACTCAATTGGGAAAGGGGCTATTCAGTTTCAAAGGGAGAATGGAAAGATGATTCAAGTTCATGAAATGTATTGCATGTGCCAAGCGTAGGTATGAATTTGATTTCTATATATGTTCTTCAGGATAGGGGGTATAATGTACTCTTTAAGGGGAACATGTGTTGATTAAGCAAAATGATTGGAAATCACCCATAACTATTGGAGTTAGGAGTGGTCGTCTTCATTGGCTATAATTTGATACTCCTAAGGCACTCATGAGCAACTGTAATCCTAGAGACCTTGGAGAGATATGGCATAGGAGGATGGCTCATATTAATCACGGAGCACTAAAATTGCTTTGTGAAATGGTGACATGTGTTTTAGAGGTGAGCACAGAGCATGATGACATATGTAAGGGATGCATGTTGGGGAAGTTTGTGA
Organism: Cupressus sempervirens; assembly: GCA_028749045.1. NCBI lineage: Eukaryota > Viridiplantae > Streptophyta > Pinopsida > Cupressales > Cupressaceae > Cupressus > Cupressus sempervirens. The sequence continues at coordinate 859,054,501 of CM053792.1, read as the reverse complement.
AAGCATCTTTTTGAAAGAGTTACACTAGATCTGAAGGTGTTCTTGATCTAGTACATTCAAATGTATGTAGATTGATGTCAATAATGTCTCTCAGAGGATATGAGTACTATGTTACTTTTATCAATGATTTCTCTAGGAAGACCTAGATATACTTCTTGAAGACCAAGGCTGAGGTTTTCAGTTGGTTCCAAGAGTTCAACGCTCTAGTGGAGAACTCAACAGGAAAGAAGATAACGGTTCTTTGGTCAGACAATGGAGGCAAGTACAAAAAAAAAACTTCTAGGAGTTCTATACCAGGGAAGGAATCAAGAGAGAGTGGATTGTTCCTTACAATCCACAATAGAATGGAGTTGTTGAGAAGAAGAACCGTTCTATATCAAAGGCAACAAGAGCTATGCTACGAACAAGATATGCCCCACTACTTATGGGCAGAAGCATGTAGTACAACAGTCTACATTAGAATAGGGTTCCACACAAGGTACTAGGGAGGATGACACCAAAGGAAGATTTCATAGAAAAAAATCTTGATGTTAGCCATTTCAAAATATTTGGGAGTTTTGCATATTGTCATATTCTAGGTGATATACGTACCGAGTTAGATTAGACTGTGGAGAGGGGGCATTTTGTTGGGTACAGTGAAACCTCAAAGACATATAAGATTTTTATCCCTAGGACTAGAAGAATTATTGTCAAACATTATGTGTTAGATTGTGGTGACTGATTAGGAAAGTACTGTACATACTTCATAAATTCTTTGGGGCTTCAAAAAAAATTTGGGCCCTATTTTATTGGGATTTTGGGCCGACATGTAATTATTAATTATAACCCTAAAGTGGTAAAATACTTGTATAAAAGAGCTTAGAGTTAGGGATTGTTTCATAGTTGTGATGTGAAATTGGTTTTTGCAGCAGTATTGAGTTGTAAGTGATTATAGATTGTAATCAGGTTATAATCACTGAATTGTAATAATATCAAACTTGATGTTTGGTGGACGTAGCCCAGGGATTGGGTGAACCACGTTAAATCTTGGTGTCTTGTGTTCTTTTCTATGTGATCTATTATTTTTTGTTATTGGTTATGTTTGCATGTAATTGTTGTTTCTGTCCATGGTTTAAACCTAACAAGTGGTATCAGAACCTAGTTGTTTTTCAGTTATCCTCTACAAGAAAGTTTCATGGTTGAGTGGGAGTCTCATGATTGAGTGGGAGTGGTGGAAGACAAGGGTAAGCTGAGGGTTGACAGGTTTAATGGAAAAAACTTTCAGTTATGAAAGATGCAAATGGAAGAATATCTTTATTAGAAGGATTTATGGAAGCCATTAGAAGGCAAAGCCAAGAATTAGGGATCTATGTCAAATGATGAATGGGATCATTTGGATAGAAAGGAACTTGAAAGCATTCAATTATGCTTGGCACCATCAGTGGCATTTAATATTACAAAAGTGAAGACGACAAAAGAATTAATGCAAACCCTAGCAAAACTATATGAAAAACACTCTGCTTCAAACAATGTATTTCTCATGAAGCATTTATTTAATATGAAAATGGCAGAAGGTGGATCTGTTGTAGATCATTTAAATGAGTTTAATACTATTACTAGTTAATTATCTTCTGTGGGTATCAATTTTGAAGAAGAAATTAGGGCTCTCTTGATTTTGTGTTCTTTGCCTGAAAGCTGGAATGGCTTGGTAATGGCTGTGAGTAATTTTGTTCCTGGATCTAGTACCCTAAAATATGATGATGTGATCGGTGCTATTTTGAGTGAGAAAACTCGTAGGAAATCCTCAGGTGGATCTACATTAGGAAGTGCTTTGAATGCACAAAGTAGGGGCAAAATGACTGAAAGAGGAAGTAATTCTAGAAATCATGGAAAATCAAGAGGAAAGTCAAAGGGGAGGAGGTCTCAATCGAGAGGACCAAACGACTATTGGTACTATGGGAAACCAGGTTATCAAAAGAAAGATTGTTCGAATCAAAAGAAAAATGAAAGAGATAAATTAGATGAAGACAAGGAGGCAAATATGGTAAGTAACAAATCCAAAGAGGATGCTTTGCTTCTATCTTTAGAAAGTGTTGATGATTCATAGGTTTTAGATTCTAGTGCTTCATTTTATGCTACACCTCATAGAGGTTATTTCATTGATTATGTCCAAGGGGATTTTGGACTTGTTTATTTGGGGGATAATGAACCCTGTCAAATTGTTGGAAAGGGAAAAATTAAAATTAAGTTGCAGAATAGGAATCATTGGCTACTACATAAGGTAAGACATGTTCCAACGCTGAGTAGGAATTTAATTTCAGCAAGACAACTCAGTAACGAGGGTTGTGTAGTTACTTTTAATGATAAAAATTGGTAGGTTTCAAAAGGTTCTCTTGTAGTAGCAAAAGGTGTGAAAGTAGGTACCTTATATCTTTGTATAGGTCATATTGTTCCTTCTACTTTAATTGTTTCAAAGAAAAATTAATATTCATGAACAACTACTGCAATTGAGCAGGGAGAACAAATAGCTGATGTAGATTCTGATATAGTGCTATGGCACAACAGACATGGGCACATGAGTGAGAAAGGTATGAAAATACTTAATTCAAAGAAAGTTTTACCAGGTCTAAAATGTGTTAATATGGATTTCTATGAAAGTTGCATGCATGGAATACAAAAGAGAGTGAGTTTTGTAAAGACTGGAAAGGAAAACAAAAAGGAGAAATTAGAGCTTGTGCATACATATGTATGGGGACCGACTCAGGTATCTTCCCTTGGTGACTCTCATTATTATGTTACATTTATTGATGACACGACTAGAAAAGTATGGATTTATTTCCTTAGATAGAAATCTAATGCATTTCAAACTTTTAAGAAATGGAAATGCTTGGTTGAAAATGAGACTAGTAAGAAATTAAAATGTCTCAGATCTAATAATAGTGGTGAGTATTGCAGTCATGAATTTGAAGATTATTGCTCCACTAATGGTATTCGTAGATAGAAATCTATTTCAAGGACTCCATAGAAAAATGGAGTGGTTGAATGCATGAATAGGACTATAATGGAGTGCGCAAGGAGCATGAGGTTGCATTTTGGGTTGCCCTTACACATGTGGGTAGAGGCTGTCAATATTGCTATATATTTGATTAATAGAGGCCCCTCTACTCCTTTGGGTTGTGGTATTCCAAAGGAAGCATGGACTGGTAAGAAGGTGAGTTATTCTTTTCTCAAGACCTTCGGTTGTGAAGCCTTTTCTCATATAAATTTTAAAAATAGAACCAAGCTGGAAGCTAAGTCAAAGAAATGTGTATTTGTTGGACATGGCATTAATAAATTTGGTTATAGGATTTGGAATTTTGAAAATCATAAAATTGTAAGAAGTAGGGATGTCATATTCAATGAGAAAGTGTTGTACAAAGATATGTCGTAGCAACATGAGAAGAAAGAAGATGATTATGTAGTGCTGGATGATACTCCAAAAGCTGATGTTTCAGCCATTGCTCATGATGTACAACAACCACAACAACAAATAACACACACACTGGTGAATGTTAGATGGTCAACAAGGCAAATTAGACCTCCAGAAAGATTTTCTCCCTCTTTGTATTTTATTTTATTAATAGATGTTGGTAAACTTGAATGTTATGATGAAGCCGTGTAGGTGGATACTAAGATTTATTGGGAGTCTGCAATGAAAGACAAAATGGACTCTTTGCTAAAGAATAAGACATGAGATTTATGCAAGTTGCCTAAAGGTAAAAGAGCTTTATAGAATTAGTGGATTTATAGGTTGAAAAAAGAGGAAGGACATAAGAAAAGATTTAAAGCCAGGTTAGTTGTGAAAGGATTTGCACAGAAAAAGGGCAATGTTTTTGATGAGATATTTTTTTTCTGTTGTTAAGATGACTTCTATCCGCACTATTTTAAGTCTTGTGGCTATTGAAGATTTGCATTCAGAGTAGCGTGATGTTAAAATAGCCTTCCTTCATGGTGATTTGGATGAAGAGATATATATGGCTCAGCCATAGGGATTTGTGGTCAAAGGTAAGGAGAACTTAGTGTGCAAATTGAAGAAAAGTTTATATGGATTGAAGCAAGCACCTCACCAATGGTATCTGAAATTTGATAGTTTTATGCAGCATTGATACAATAGGTGTCATTCAGATCATTGTGTTTATTTTAAGAGGTTGGATGATGACAGCTATATTATTTTATGTTAATATGTTGATGATATGCTTGTAGCTGGGTCTAACATGGATCAAATTAAGGGGCTGAAATGCTAATTAACACATGCATTTTCTATGAAGGATTTGGAGGTAGCAAAACAATTCCTCGGTATGAATATTTGCAGAGATAGGAAGAATAGAACATTGATGCTATCTTAGGCTGATTATGTGGAGAATGTATTGCAGCATTTCTCTATGGAGAATGCTAATGATTTCAGCACACCTTTACCTAGTCATTTGAAGTTGACTTAGATTTGGTAGGGGATATTGATACCAGGCGGAGTACTATAGGTTATGTCTTTACTATTGGTGGGGCAGCCATGAGTTGGGTTTTTAGGTTAAAAAAAGTTAATGCTTTATCCACTACAGAGGCATAGAATGTAGCTGCTACAAAGGTAGCCAAGGAGATGATATGGCTTTAGTTCTTCTTGGAAGAATTGGGACACCCTCAGAAGGATAATTATTTGTTTACAGATAGTCAAATTGTCGTTGATCTTGCAAAGAATTCAGCTCTGCATTCAAAGACCAGACACATATAGTTGCGGTACCATTTCATTCGGTCCATTTTGGAGGATGGATAGTTAAAGCTGGAGAAGATACATACAACTAAAAATCTAGCAGATATGTTGACAAAAGTAGTAACAAGGGAGAAGCTGAACTCCTCTTCAGTTTCGGTTGGTCTTCTAGACTGAACATGAATAAAAGAATAGCAAAATCCAGGTGGTTTGATCCAATGGGTGCCTCATGGAGTAGCGGCATAGCTATAGGATCAATCTCCAAGTGGGAGATTGGTGTTTAGTGTGGAGCCTGATCAGTCCCCAAGTGGGAGATTGTTAAATTGTGGTGACTGATCAGGAAAGTACTATACATACTTCATAAATTCTTTGGGCCTCAGAGCATCACCTTGGAAAAAAATTTGGGCCATATTTTATTGGGATTTTGGACCGACATGTAATTATTAATTATAACTGTAAAGTGGTAAAAATATTTGTATAAAAGGGCTTAGGGTTAGGGATTGTTTCATAGTTGTGATGCGAAATTGGTTCTTGCAGTGGTATTGAGCTATAAGGGATTACAAATTGTAGTTAGGTTATAATCACTAGATCATAATATTGGACTTGTTGTTTGGTGGACATAGCCCAGGGATTGGGTGAACCACGTTAAATCTTGGTGTCTTGTGTTCTTTTTTGTGTGATCTATTATTTTTCATTATTGGTTATATTCAAGCATGTAATTGTTATTTCTATTTGTGGTTTAATCCTAACAATGTTAAGTTCATGGAGGACAAGGCATGTAGAAGGTCCAGAGATTTGCTAGCAGATGATCAGAGTGAGCGGCCAGAAGAAGCTCCAAGGCCTAGTCAAGGGCAACAAAGAGCAAGTATAGTAACTAGTACAAGTATAGGCTCAGGTGGTGAAGATTCATAGTAACTAGTACAAGTATAGGCTCAGGTGGTGAAGATTCATAGAGCATGGAGAAATAGGTGCAACAAGAAATGCATCTAGAAGAATTAGAGGTTGATATCTCATCCTCTATAGTTGGTAGCATGAACCACGAGGTTCAAGAGACACTAAGGGATACTCAGGAGTTTGTGGGAGCTCTTAGGAAGAGTACTAGATAGTGGAGAAAACTAGGCAAGTTTGATGACTATGTGGCATTAGTTAGTCAATTAGTAGATAGTGAACCTTCTAGGTATCAAGAGGCTGAATGACATCAAGTATGGCAGGATGCTATGGTTGAGGAGTATTCCTCAATAATGCAAAATGATGTGTGGGAGGTAGTTCCTAGACCAATAGAGAGAATAGTTGTTGGTCACGCTGGAACTATAAGATAAAGCACAATGCAGATGGTAGCATTGAGAAATACAAGGTAAGGCTAATGGCCAAGGGGTTGTCTCAAAAGAAGGGAATAGACTTCGAGGAGACATTTGATCCAGTGGCTGGGTATACTTCTATATGAGCTGTGATCTCATTTGTAGCATAGATGGTATGGAAAATCCATCAAATGGATGTCAAGACAACATTCCTTAATAGTGAGTTAAATGAGGAGGTATACATAGAGAAGCTAGAAGGCTTTGTAGCACACAATAAAGATACCCATGTGTATAGATTGAAGAGATCATTGTATAGAGTCAAGTAGGCTCCTAGAGTGTGGTATGAGTACATTGATACATACTTGTAGGAAATGTGCTTTTTGAAGAGTGAAGCAGATGCTAACCTCTACTACTTGGTGGTTGGGGTTGAGGTTCTCATTCTTGTTCTTTATGTGGACAAGGGTATGTGCAGGATCATGGTGTGCCAAAAAGTGGCAATGTGAAAAACATGTAGTTTTGAAATGCCTAAAAGCATTTCAAAATGCACTTTGAATTTTTTCCCACCCATCCTAGTACCAAACCAAAAATGTAATAGCTTGCCTGATCAAGTATTCAATTTGAGAATGGGTATCTGATTTGAGAACGGGTATCCGATTTATGTTCCCAAATTCAAATGTAAAGGGAGTGGGGACCAACTTTTAAGATAAATATTGATTTTTATTTACCAAACTCAAAGGGGGGACCAATTTTTAAGTTGTATCAAGTCCTAGTATAATATAGTTATAGCATAATTGGGGGGGACCAATTATTAGATATATTTACTAAAATTTATTATATAGTATATAATTATTAATAATTATATATAGTTATTACTTATTATACATAAAAATATTATTTATTATATAATTATTTTATATATAGTAATTACTTATTATATATTATTATATATTATATATAGTACTAACCTAAGTTAATAAACTATATGATGATGTATGTTCCTAGGGGTCCTAGGGACATAAATATCTTCAAATGAGTCTAAATGGGTCATTGGATACCCTAATTATATAACATATATATTAGTAACCTAAGTTAATAAACTATATCATGATATATGTTCCTACGGGTCTCACTAGGGACATATATGTGTTCCAATGAGTCCAAATGGGTCATGGGATACCCTATGACCCATTTTGACCCATTATATGACAACATATCTTCTTAAAGGTCAATGGATGCCTAGGGACATATATCTTGTGTTTTAATGGGTAGAAAAGGGGTTATGGAGTATCTTATGACCCCTTTTGACTTAATACATGATAACATATGTTCTTAGGGGTCCTAGGACCCTTATAGACATATATGTTGTGTTCTAATGGGTCGAAAGGGTTCATAGAGTATCCTATGACCCTTTCAAGCCATTACATGAAAACATACATTCCTAGGGGTCATAGAACCCCTAGGAACATATGTTGTCATGTAATGGGCTGAAAGGGGTCATAGGGTATCTGATGACCCCTTTTGACCCACTGGAGCACAACAAACATGATGACAAGGATCCTAAGACCCCTAGCAACATATGTTCTCATGTAATGTGTCAAAAGGGGTCATAGAATACCCCATGACCCCTTTCTACCCATTGGAATCTAAGAGGCATGTCCCTAGGGGTCATAGGATACCCTATTACCCCTTTTTATCCATTGGAACACAACATATATGTCCCTAGGGGCCCTAGGATCCCTAGGGACATAAGTTGTGATGTATTTGATTGAAATGGCCCATTTCAACACAACATGTTTTTTCCTAGAGGTCTTAGGATCCAAAAGAACATATTTTGTCATGTAAAGGGTCGAAATGGGTCATAAGATATCATTTAATCCAATTCAACTCATTGAAACACAACATGTATGTCCCTAGGGGTCCTACAAACCCTATGAATGTATTTTGTCATGTAATAGGTTGAAATGTGTCATGACATGCCCTATGACCCCTTTTTACCCATTATAACACACCATGTATGTCCCTAGAGTTCTTAGGTCCCCTAGGAACATACATCACATATTTGAATGGGCCGAAAGGGGTCATAGGGTTCCTTGTACCCCTTTTGACCCATTAAATATAACATATGTTGATAGGGGTTCTATAACTCCTAGGAAAATATATCATGTGTTCAAATGAGTCGAAAGGGGTCGTAGAGTACCCCATGACCCCTTTCAATACATTATATGACAATATATGTTCTTAGGGGTCCTAGAAACCCTAGCGACATAAATCATGTGTTTAAATGGGTTGAAAGGGGTCATAGGTTACCCTATGACCTATTTTGATCCATTAAATCACAACATATGTCTCTAGGGGTCCTAGGACCCCTAGGGACATATTATAATCATTTATATAGGTCAAAATCCTATGACCCCTTTCAACACATTTCATGACAACATATGTCTCTAGGGGTCCGAAAACTCTAAGAACATATTATAATCATTTATATGGGTTGAAAGGGGTCATAAGATAACCTATGACCCATTTCGACACATCTCATGACAATATATGTCTCCCAGGACCCCTAGGGACATATTAGAATTATTTATATGGGTTGAAAGGGGTCATAGAATAACCTATGACACCTTTCAACACATTTTATTACAACATATGTCTGTAGGGGTCCCAAGACCCCTAGGGACATATTATAATCTTTATATGGGTTAAAAGGGGTCATAGGCTTTCAACACATTTTATTACAACATATGTCTCTAGGGGTCGTAGGGCCCCTACAAACATATTATAATCATTTATATGGGTGAAAATGGGCCATAGGATGTCTTATGACCCTTTTCGACACATTTCATTACAACATATGTCTCTAGGGGTCCTAGGACCCCTAAGGACATATTATAATTGTTTATATGGGTTAAAAGGGGTCATAGGGTAACTTATGACCCCTTTCAACACATTTTATTACAACATATGTCTCTAGGGGTCCTAGGACCCCTAGGGACATATTATAATCATTTATATGGATCGAAAGGAGTCATAGGATAACCTTATGACCTGTTTTGACATGTTTCATTACAACATATGTCTCGAGGGGTCCTAGGACTCCTAGGAACATATTATAATCATTTATATGAATTGAAATGGGTCATGGGATAACCTATGACCCTATTTGACACATTTCATTACAACATATGTTTCTAGGGGTCCCAAGACCCCTAGAGACATATTATAATCATTTATATGGGTTGAAACGGGTCATAGAAAAATCTATGACCCTTTTTGACACATTTCATTACAACATATGTCTCTAGGGGTCCCAAGACCCTAAGAATAATAATTTATATGGGTCAACAGGGATCATAGGATAACCTATTACCCCCTTCAACACATCTCATGACAACATATGTCTCTAGTGATCCTAGGACCCCTAGGGACATATTATAATCATTTATATAGGTCAAAAGGGGTCATAGGATAACCTATGACCCCTTTCGATACATTTCATTATAATATGTCTCTAGGGGTCAAAGGATCCCTAGGGAAATATTATAATCATTTATATGGATTGAAAGGGGTCATAAGATAACCTATGAATCTTTCAACACATTTTATTACAACATATGTCTCTAAGGGTCCCAAAACCCCTAGGGACATATTATAATTTTTTATATGAGATGAAAGGGGTCATAAGATAACCTATGACCCCTTTCAACAGATTTCAGTACAACATATGTCTCTAGGGGTCCTAGGACTCTTAGGAAAATATTCTAATTGTTTATATGGGCCAAAAGGGGTCACAACATAACCTATGATCTCTTTCGACATATTTCATTATAACATATGTCTCTAGAGGTTCTAGGACCCCTAACGATATGTTATAATCATTTATATGGGTCGAAAGGGGTCATAGGATAACTTTATCCTATGACCCCTTTTGACACATTTCATGATAACTTATGTCTCTAGGTGTCCTATGACTCTTAGGGACATATTATAATCGTTTATATGGGTCCAAATGGGTAGGGCCACATATGTTCCTAGGGGTCCTAAGACCCCCTAGGGACATACATTATGTGTTTGAATGGGTTGAATGGGATTATAAAGTTCTCTATGACCCCTTCTAACTCGTTAAAGAAGAAAATACATTCCTAGGGGTCCTAGGAATATATATTATGTGTACAAATGAGTCGAAAGGAGTAATAGAGTATCTTATGACCCCTAAGGACACTTAATGTCATCGAATGGGTCAAAAAGGGTTGTAAGATATTCTAAGGCCATTTTGAGTCATTAGATCACATCATTTATGTGGTTAGGGGTCCTAGGAACCATAAGCACACACATTGTGATTGAATGGGTTAAAGAGTGTCAAAAGGTACCCTTTGACCCCTTTTGATCCTTTGGAACCATTATATATATGGTTAAGGGACCTAAAGCCTTTAAAAAACATATTAACTATCCTAAAAAGGGGCCATACTATTATAAAAGTCTTTTAAAAAAGAAAAATTAAAAAAGATTCTTTTATAAATTTTTTTAAGAAAAAAAAAAAAAAAGAGTATCCAATTTGAGAATAGGTATCTGATTTGGGAACAGATACCCAATTTGGGAATGGGTACCCAATTAGGCTTGGTTGTGCTTTGGATGCCAACCCTCCATGGTCAACACCAAAAACATGTTTTTGTGTATTTCTGACTTCGACGATGTAGCTAACGACTTTTTTTCATCTAAATTTGATGAAATGAAAAGGGTTTCTTGAGAATTTTCTCAGGTTTCCATCGATATAATGTCTGTTAAATTATGAGTTAAGTAAGTAATTATTACTTATTTTCTAATGGAGGTAGCTACAAAGTGTTGATTGATATACTGATGGAAAAATAACTATAACTTTCAAACTGTATAAGATTTGTGAAATCCAAAATATGCGTCACATTCTATACTTCAACTAGTATAAGAAAAAATAATAATTTTGATTTTTTTGAACTAGTTAAGGTGGTTAGACATAGGAGTTTTTAAATTCTAAAAATAGTATAGTAGAAAATTCATAATTAATTATTTATTTGGAATAAAAATTCTCAAAAATATGTGTCACATCTAGGAATGAGTCTACTTTTTATATCTATAATTATATTAAAAAATATTATTATTTGATTTTGAGTAAGGTGGTCAAACATACACCTAATTTTTATTTTTGACCTAATTTTTTTGTAATACTACATTAAAATCCAAACTTTTGACCAATCAAATAATTTTTTCTCCAGATAAGGCCTAGTAGTTTAGAAACTAGATTCAATTTCCTATAGATTATTTTCTTTCAACTTTTTGATATAAAGTACAGAACCACTTTAAAATTATGTGTCAAGTTGACATAACCCTAATTTGCTAGTTTTTCACTACCACTTAAGGCCATAGTTTGGTTGACCATGATCCTGCACATGCCCACAACTTGTTTCTTATAGGTTCACTAGGGCTCATAGAAGATTGCAAGAGCGACCTTGTAGAAGAGTTTGATATGAAGGAATTAGAACTTATGCACTACTTTCTAGGCATGGAGGTGTGGCTGACATATGGAGAGATTTTTTGTGGTCAAGGGAAATATTGCATTAAAATCTTGAAGAGATTCAGAATAGAGGGTTGTAAAGCCATGTCTACACCCATGATCATGAATTGGAGGAAGGTAGATACATCTAAGGAGAAGGATGTAGATCCCACCTTATATAGATAATTGATTGGTTTGCTTATGTATTTGGTCAACACTAGGCCAGATCAAACATTTGTAGTAAACTCTCTTCATTAGTTCATGGTTGAACCAAAGAGAATGCATTGGACAATGCCCAAATCTGTATTGTGTTACTTGCATGGTACAATTGAGTATGAGATAAAATATCTTTGAGGTAAAGGTATCAAGTTGATGGGCTATACTGATGTAGATTGGGCAGAAGTACAATAGACAAAAGGAGCACTTTAGGGTGTTGTTTCAGTTTGGGATCAGGAGTTGTATCTTGGTTCAACAAGAACCATAAATCCATGGCTCTGAGTTTAGCAAAAGCAGAATACATAGCAACTAACATGGTGATAAGGGAAGCTATATGACTTCAAAAGTTGTTAGTAGCCTTGTTGGTCAAAAGGTTGAGACTACTATGATAGATTGAGACAATCAAAGTTGCATCAAGTTGTTTGAGAATCCAATGTTTCATTATAGGTCTAAATATATAAACATCAGATATCACTTCATCAGAGATTGTGTACAACGAGGGGTTGTTTAGCTACAATACATACCTATAGAGAAGTAGGTAGTAGAAATTTTGACTAAGGCATTGGGGAAGGCTAAATTCATCTTCTTCAAAGATAAGTTGGGTGTCATGCAGAACAACTTCCTTGCTAGAGGGAGTGTTAGTTTTAGGTAGCTTGGACAGTTGTTCATCGATATGTGGTTAATTAGCAAATATTTGTTAGTTAATTGATTCCTTTTAGAAGCAACTAGTAACCTATTGGTTAGGTTGTTATCAAGAAGCAACTAGAAACTTTTTGGTTAGGTTGTTATCAAGAAGCAACTAGAAACTTCTTGGTTAGGTTGTCTTGATCAAGAAGCAACTAGAAAACTCTTGGTTAGGTAGCATAAAAGGGGAGTCAAGGGAGGCATTTGGTGAATAGAATAGAGTAACACAAGTTGTAGAAGCATTTGCAGTGATAGCAAATAGTCTTGCAGTGTTAGAAAGAGTGCAGTGATAGCATTAGGAATAAAAGTGGGGAATATCAATACGAGAAATTAGGAGGTTATCTAAATTTTGTCAGTGAGAGGCAAAGAATTTTGTATCTCTTGATTTGCTAAAGTTAATATAATTTCCATCTATAGAGCTAGTTTCCCCTTAGGGGTTTTTCCATGGACAATTTGCTCAAAAATATTGTTTTCTTTGTGTTGTGAATTTCTCTTTGTATTTTATTGGTGAAGTTGTAGTTGTGTTATTTTGTTATTTTTTGCCATTAACTTTGATTTATTTTTGGTAGTTTAATAACCATTTACGATAGAAGATTAACAATAAGTGACTGTAATAGTGTTAATTTTCACATAAAAAAGGGATTTCCACCTCATTAGAGTGCATTTAGTACATGTATTAATGGAAATCCAACACATGTATCTTGTACCTAAAAAAAATCATATTTTAATTCTTTTTTTTTTTTTTTGTGTTTTAGTTTTTTTTATTCATATTGTTATATTAATTTCTTTCTTTATTTATTATGAGTAATGTAAACATTTATTTGGTTGGATAAACATTTTCTCTAAATGAATAGTTGAATTAATGTTTAAAGTTTCTAGATCACAATTTTTTTTTAGAATAATTATATTGAATAATATATAATTAATGTTTAATTTTTAGTTAAAAATTCATTCATAGTGCTAATTGTTGATTAATGTTTACGATGTTTTTGTATAAATTATTGACAATGACTTTATTTCAAAATATGTAAATTTATTAAAGTAAATTATTTTTATTTAATGTTAAGTACGGTAGTAATAATTTTTTTTTTGTTAGGCAAGTGAGCCTCTTATGTGGGAGGTCTTGGTTTGAGTCAACTAAAATTTAACAAATAATAATAATAATTAATCATAACACATTATAATAATTAATCTTTGTTTTGTCTTCTCATGATTAAAAAAACTATTAAAGTAAATTATTTTAATAGCTTTGAAGTTTTATTCTATTTTAAAAAATAGTTCAAACACGCATTCACCAATATTTAATTCAATTAAATTTAATATATTATTTTTGCAACATTGAAATAAAAGAGATTTTTATTTCTTTACCTACTTTACAATTTAGGTAAAGAAGGGATTTCCACCTCATTAGATTGCATTTAGTGTATGTATTATTAGAAATCCAACACATTGTACCTAAAAACATTCAATGTTTTAATGCATTTGTTTGTGTTTTATTTTTTGTTGATATTCATATCGTTATATTAATTTATTTTTTTATTCATTAAGAGTAATGTAAATATGTATTTGGTTGGGTAAACATTTGTTCTAAACGAATAGTTTGAATTAATGTTTTGCTAAAGTTTCTTTTATAAATTATTTTTATTGGTTGGGTAAACATTTGTTCTAAATGAATAATTTGAATTTTTTTTATTATGGTTTAAAATTGTTGTTAATTTTTGTGATACAAAAATATTATTTAAGACACATGCATACACTAGACGTATGTGCAACGATTAGCCGATAAAATTGATTTGTTTAATGAAATAATCGAAGCTAAAAAGAGGTGTTAGATTTAATTACCTATACTTTGACAATATATAATAAAATATCTATTTGTTATTTACATCCAATTTAAAATTGTATAATTGAATAAAACAAATGAACTTATGCCTACTTATATATTTATAAGTGAGACCTTTTAGTTAAAATGACTATTCATTTGAAATTTATTATTTAAAAAAAAAAAGTTTTTAAAATAGGTAACAACAATATAATTACTTTCAAAATTCAATAAACCTTTGTGTGTGTTGTAAATTTAGATGTTAATATAATATTTTTTTTGTACCAATAAGATTTGTACATCTTATTACCTAAATTTCTTACATTTCTTTTTTTCTATCATTTTCTAAAATAATATACATGAGTTTTAACATAAATTCTTTTTGGAAATATTTTTGTCAATTTCAAATAAAATTCATTTCTAATAAAATTTTATGTCTACATTAACTATTCTTTTATAAATATAATGAAGATCACCTTTTAAAAAGCTAATTATGTAGAAATGTATAAGAGATAAGGATTAGGTAATGATAGATTTTGAAAGGAAGATTCTATATCTAATTGGATAGATTTTGTTTTTAATAGTAAAAGTTTCTCATTTCATTGCAAACTTTATTTTAATTGAGATGCATGCAAATTGTTGAAGGATAAACAAGAGTCATTATAGAATACTTTAACTATTAATATCAACACAATCAATTAAATCAAATATATTTTAACATAAAACTAATAAATAAATCATGTTTATAAATAATATTTTAGTTAAAAATAAAATGATACTATTTATATATAAAATAAAATAATCATGTCTAAATGATGACAATTTTTTTTCACATACTATTATGAAACAATAAGATGCTCATATTTTGTTAATAGGAAAAAGTATGAAATGTAAAAGATAAAATAACAAAATTATAAAAATTAAATACCTATCTATCCACTATTTGTACATTTTTTATATACATTCATATATTAGGTATTTATTTTTTCTAAAAAGGATGATATCAAGGTAGACCAAAACAACAACCATTCTGTTTGTAATTATTCAAATCACCAATCCATGCATGATTTTCTTCGAGGAGGAATTGGAAGGTGGACGATCAAAACAACAGAAGTGAAATCTACACACAAGACAAATTGTTCAATGACAAAATTATACAAAGTTTCGAATGCATTTTAATATTTGTAAGTTATGTAAATAAATCTGCAGAGAACTATTAAAAGAATGCATACAATAGTGCTCATTTGACTCTCTTATTTGTGCCAAAAGATGAATTTCCAAGAAATTGATAGTTACATTTGTGCGAAAAGATCAAATAGCTGATATAAGTGAACCTCCAACCTCCTTTTAGATGTTGAAATTCTTAATCCCTTGCAACATCAAGAGACAAAAACTTGATTGCATGCAAATTGATTCTATGCAATATGATTTTAAGGCTAATGTTGTTGATCTCGTACACACAATTTGCAAAAATGAAAAACTATAAAAGCATAAAATGTAGAAATTAAATCTTACCAGTCCTTTACCCATAGAAAATGAGAATAAATAGACATTTTTAAAGGGAAACAAAAACTAAACCATTATAAGAGTGGGTTGCACATACCTGAATAGAAACAAAATAAATGAGTTTTCGAAGGCCCTTCCACCTTCTTATGTCTATAATATTTATTTCTAAAATCATTATTTAGAAACATTGAGTATTCCTAACTTTAAAAATAAAAGTTTAATTATTAGAAACTTTTAGAAGTGAGTTTTCCTACATCATTGGAAAATCAACCAAAAAATAAAAAATTGACGAAGTCTTACAACATTTCCGTCAAAAAATTAATTTCTGGGAGCAAAGCTCCCACAATAAGCCTATCATCTTAATTAAAAATAATAATGTTTCTCAATTTTAAACATCAAATCTAATTTGTAAGTTTAATTTAGAAAGATTAAAAAATACAATGTTTCTAAATTTTAAACATAAAATATTACTTACTAAATTTTAAAATTAAAATTATATGCATACACACTAATATTTAAAAAGTAATATAATGCCAATAGTGGCATGTTTTGATGGTTAAGTTGTTGTGTTGTTATCCTTGCCATCAAGGTTCAAATCTCATGGGGATGAGGTCCCCCGTTTGTGGCCTCACTAGTTCATAGCTCTAGGTCAAAGCGTTTACCCCTCTTTGAAAATAAAAAGTAATATAATTTTAATCTTCAATATAAGAATATTTTATATTAGAATTAAATAATGTTAATTTTCATATATTTGTATTTTTAGTTCTAAAGAAATATATTTAAAACTTTCAATTAGTATATAGGCTTTTGATTATTTAAATCAAGTTACATTAAATTTATTTTTATATTAACATAATAAAGTAGTAATTGATCTTTTGAAATTGATTTTAATTAAAAATATATTCATAGTGCTAATCGTTGATTAATGTTTAGGGTATTTTTAAATAAATTTTGTAATGACTTTATTTCAAATATGTAAATTTAATAAAGTAAATTATTTTTATTTAATCTTCAGTACTCTAGTAATAATATTTTTTTGTTAGACAAGTGAACCTCTTATGTGGGAGGTCTAGGTTTGAGTCTACTCAAATTTAATAAATAATAATAATTAATTATAACACATTATAATAATTAATCTTGGTTTTAACTTTTTATTATTAAAAAAACTATTAACGTAAATTATTTTAATAGCTTTAAAGTTCTATTATATTTTTTAAAAATAGTAAAAATATGCATTCATCAATATTTATTTCAATTAAATTTATTATATTATTTTTGCAACATTGTAATAAATTCACATGGATTTATTTTTATCATTAAAAAAATCTTTATTTGTATATGATAGATTTGATGTTGTCTTTATGTTTTATTTATCATTTATTTTCTATCAATATTATCCAATAAACCACTAAAACTTTTAAACAAATACGAAATTGTTAGAAAATCTCATGATCTAAATATTGTTTAGTATCATTTCTAAATTTCTTCTACATACCATTAATAGTTTATTTTGCACATTTACAAAATCCTATCGGTTGATGTTGCATGTACAAAAACATGCAACTGCTAGTTTATCAATGTGTCATCCCTTGACTATTTAACACTTATAGTCTAGGAATACAACTATGATGTTTAAGTTGTCCCTTGATTATGTAAAATATTTTCAATCAATGTTTCTAATCATATTGTGTGATCTATAATGAGAAAGTGATCTACCATGAGAAAGTGATATATTTTGAACAATCAATACCCCAAAATATTGATTAATAAAATTATAAATTATTGGAGTAATATCTTGATTGAATATGGTGGACACAAATTGTGAAGTTGTTTTGCACAAAATCAAATAGGATATTGAATTAATATGATTATTAGTTTTTTTGCCACATTTAACCTCTATCCAATATTTTTTACTAGATTTTAACATTTACCAAATACTACAATATTTAAATTTGGATCTTTACCTACATCAATCCACCAATCACAAGCAATGATTTTTGAATTATTAAAATATTTCTAAACCTTTTCTATTCATTTATAAGTTTTATATTTTCTAGAAATTATATGATTGGTTGAATTGATTTTGTGTTATAGGAGCTCTTTTTTCCAGAGGTTCTCCACATTGCAATATTTTCAGCTAAAATTATGGCAGAGAATATGGTTAATACAAATTGTGAAGTTATTTTGCACAAAATCAAATATGATATTGAATTAATATGATTATTAGTTTAAATTTGGCTTTTTACATTTTCTTAGCACACTCTTTGATTTGTCATCCTAAATTCTAAAATAGCTTTTACTGAAATTATATTTCTATATTCTAAATTCTAAATAGAAACCCTAATCATATTTAAAAATTCAAAATATTCAAACAAGAAAATCAAATGCAAAACCTCATTTTGACCATGACTCTATGTAGTAGGATACACATTAATAAAACTACTCATTTATTTTATTATTTTGTTATTATAATTAGTGTAGTATTATAAAGCAAAACAAAAATTATATTATAAATTATTTATTATATGCAGTAGTTTTACTATAATCAATGTAATCCTATAAAACAAAATTATAATGGCATGTACATGCCACTACATCTCACTTGTTTATTTTTGGGATTTTATTTAAATATTTATATTTATTATCATAAATACTTGGTACTAAATCTTTTTTATGAATACAATCATTAATCTTCATTAATTATCATAATTAAAATATGTTATATTTTATACTACTACTAGAAAATTAATTAAAGAATTTAATTATCTAGATAATCATTTCATATTATCTAATTAGTCTTTAGATACTTTAGTTAATTAATTATCCAATCTAGATAGCTAACTCCAAAAAAATGTTACTCACGTCATTTTTTTAATTATGTATTATTTAAATTAAAAAAATGAAATATCTACTATTCAAATATATAAATAAAATGAACTGGGGGGCACAATATAGAGCAAGTGGTGTTTACATACAACATATAGTTCACAAGCTAAGGTTTCTTTGTAGCGGCATTCACTAAAAGAATGCTTATGCTTTGTCTCGAGTGAGGTGATTTTAGTGTTTGACTAGGGGAGTCCAATGGGTATTTTCTAGAGCGAGTGCATCTTTGAGGGTGTTTATAGGAGGATTCTTCTAGGCTAGGGTGTGATTTGGGGGGTTTTTGGAGCAGTTTCAAGGTGCATTTTTTGTTTTATTTTGTTTAGTTGATGTTTCTTTCACAACTTGCAAATGAGTAGATTTATGCTCTTGAGTTTTGGTTTATTTGAATTCCCTATCTTGAGTGAGCATTTGTTGTATTTTTATTGACCTTAATGGCTAATTGGGGAGCCTATCTTGGAGGCACGAGCATGCATTTTAAGGATGTCATGATTGGAATTACTCCTTCACTAGTCACACATTAAATACCATCTTTAGTCTACAAAATAGTGGCTTGGGAAATAAATGCTCTCAACTTGGGGGCTTTTATGCCTGCAAAGGTGAATGGATGCCTCACAACAAGTGATCATAGGTATTTTCTAGTGATTTATCCCAATTTTGTGGAGGAGGATATTAATTATTAATCTAATCATGCATTTGTCTACCAATTTACATGGGGATTCTAGTGTCCCTACTCTTGTTGGAGTTATGGCCTCACTGTGAATGTAATCTAGAGGGACAAACATAAGTTTTGTTTGATGCTCTTGAGTTTTGGTTTATTTGAATTCCCTATCTTGAGTGAGCATTTTTTGTATTTTTATCGACCTTCATGGCTAATTGGGGAGCCTATCTTGGAGGCACGAGCATGCATTTTAAGGATGTCATGATTGGATGTACTCCTTCACTAGTCACACATTAAATACCATCTTTAGTCTACAAAATAGTGGCTTGGGAAATAAATGCTCTCAACTTGGGGGCTTTTATGCCTACAAAGGTGAATGGATGCCTCACAACAAGTGATCATAGGTATTTTCTAGTGATTTATCCCAATTTTGTGGAGGAGGATATTAATTATTAATCTAATCATGCATTTGTCTACAAATTTACGTGGGGATTCTAGTGTCCCTACCCTTTTTGGAGTTATGGCCTCATTGTGAACGAAATCTAGAGGGACAAACATAAGTTTTGTTGGATGCTAATAGCTATTTTGTTGATTGTTTTATGCAAGTTAGTATTTTGAATGGGGGTATATTTTTGCAATCAAGTTGCCCTCTTTATAAAACCATGACACAATGAATTCAATCCTACAAAATAACTTCCATTGAGGGTTCTTGTATAGGTGGGGCTCAAGTAGTTTCTACTATAATTTTGGAGAGATGACATCTTTAATTTAGTTGTAGAATATCTTGGAAAGCCAATCGGTCTTTCACGAAAAAGCTATGGAAAAATAATAATAACCTATTCTTGTGTTTGTCTTGAAATTAACTTGAGTAAGCATGTGCTTAATTCAAAGAAAAATCAATTGGAACCAATCTTTTGGATTCAATAGTTTACTTGAGAAATTTTACTATTTTGATGTCATGTATGGGCACTTGCAGTGGATGTCCCCTTAATCTAAATTTGTAGGGAGCTTTGAAATTGGGTGATATATTTCACTTCCTAAATAGGACAATGAATAACTCATTTTAGTTAAAATATATGTAATAAGAGATGAGGCCAAGAGAGAACTCTAAAAGACATGTAAGAAGATGAGGTATCTAATAGGCTTGATGCTCTAGATGATGTTGATGAATTTGATGGACCTATCACAAATATTCCAATTGGTCAAGATATTTTGTAGACATGAGAAATAATTGGTGAAGAGAATAGTATGAATTTGGTTGAGCCACATGAGTTTGGTGGGGGGGGGGTGTTGTGTGGGGGAGGTGGAGGGTTAGGTGTACAAAGAGACACATATCTACCCTTAATAATCTTTAGGGGAGGTAAACATTTATAGATATAGAGAAATAAAATTTAGTCTAGGTTGTACTTTTTCTATAATATGTGTATAGAAGGTTTCACAAGATGAGAGGAAAAGATTAAAGGAAATCCATCATTTATACGAATTCATCAAAAAGATTTTTTGTTTTTTGAGAAACCTCCTAAAGTAGGAAGGAAGAAATATAAACAAAAGGTGAAGCTATTAGGTGAGACATCAGCGGATTATGGATATATAAATACCATTGACTTTCACTTTTCTACACCTTTGAAATGATTGATATCACATGTGCTATAAGGAGTTTATATAGAATCCCTAGACAAAAGCTTATTTGAGATTTGATTGCTTCTAATTCTCTAAATGTGGTTTTTATTCAAGAAAATAAGTTATGTAGTGATGGTATATTAAAAAAGCATCAAAATTTAGGAGGTTCCATTGGGTAAAATTGTTCTTATTGTCAAATATTCTTAATTTGTTGATTTACTCTTTCTTATTTTAAATATTTCTGAGCTTGACACAATTCAACGGTTGTTAGTTACCAGCTATGATAGCTAATGTAGAAATACTTATAAAAGTGATATAATGATGTACATATTCAACAATGTTGTTGCAATATTGATTGTGGTCACAAAATGTGTAAAAATAATTTCGATTAAGTGGGGAGGATAAGCCATCACTTAGTGTCTAAAGAGATTCTACTTTTGGAGATCCTAAAGCTCTTTATTAGGGAAGCATGATCTAGATGGATTTTCATCAAAAGCTCAAGTGTTTTAAATTCTCCAAGAAATAGTACCATGTTAAAGTGCTTAGAAAATGAATCCAACATAACTTGAATATAATCAAACATAAAAATAATGTAGATTGAGTGTGGAGGCTAAGTCATCACTTAATGTCTAAAGAGATTCCAGTTTTGGAGGCCCTAGAGTTCTTTGCTAGGGAAGCATGATCTAGATGGATTTTCATCAAAAGTTCAAGTGTTTTAGATGCTCCAAGAAATGGTACCATTTTAAAGTGCTTAGAAAATGAATCCAACATAACTTTGAGATTATTGAAGTGGTTAGGAATGATTAAATAAGAATTACTTAATCAACAGAGAGTTTAAGAATTAAATTAAATAGGTTTGTGCAATTATTTAATTTAATAGAGGAATTGGTGATTAATTAATAATCGGATTATGAGCTATCATATTGATAATTAATTAGACTGTAGTTAATCAATTTAATTAATTAACTAAGGGGATGGAATGAATATATTAAATATTAAATAGTTAATTATACTATGAGTTATCATATTATAATTAATTGGACTATATAATCAATTGAATTAATTAACTAAGGGGATGACATAAATATATTAAATATTAATTAATTAATTAATAATGTCTTGGAAGATATCTAAATAGGATTACTTAATTTTGTGATCAAATCTAAGTGTCTACATTCTACCCCTCTTTGATATAGTCTTAAGATAACAATGTTTTGAAGATATTTAAAATAATGGATGACACAAGAAAGTTTTGAAGGGAAGAGAGTTTCTTGAGATTGAGAGGAGAGAGAGAGAGAGGTTAGACTGCGTGATGCCCCCTTGACAAGGAAACAAGGAGATAAAATAGGACCCAATGACATATTGACCTTGATGAGAAAGGAGGAAACATAAGGGCTAGAGGATGCTAACATTGTGATCATGATGCAAAAGAACTAGAGAGGTGAACAATGGTCACTCATGAAGTAGGAAAAAGGAAAAGGGCTCTAGAGGGGTCTAATATTATATGATACTCTAATAATAAAAATAACACTAGGATTTTGGCCCTATGCTATAAAGTGAAATAGCCAACCACCTCAAAGATGATGTTGAAAAACTAGAACAAGAAACTAGGAGCCACAATACTCTTGACATAAATACCAAAAAAAAAAACATGACTCTTTGTGAAAACCCTAGATAGTCTAAGTACCACATGAACCCATAAAAAGAACACTTTATCCTTCCTAAAGTGAAAAAACCTAAGATAATAAAAAAATCTAACCTCAAGGTGATGATGCTTATAATGTAAACCGACCTACCCCAAAGGCACTTATCACCACTTTAGGGAATAAAGTAGGACATTTAAAGTGGAAGGGTTTGAATGAAATCCACAGTATTGTATGAATGGCCCTAGAATGACCCTAAACATCACATTTGTAATAGCTCTAATGACATTGTTCCTAGCAATCCAAACCAAATAATTATTAGAACATGCTTAAAATTTAGGGCGTTAGAAGTGGGAGGGCTTGAAATACGTGGACACAATTATATGAACAATAATGTGAGGCTAGAACATTCAAGACATCACAATAGTACTAATCCTTACAATTCCTAGTGTCCTTTCATAATATTTTTTTTTCTAGATAAGATCTTATCATATCTTATCGTTGATTTGTATTTAATTTCAGCTATCTATTTCACTCTTGTATCCATAAAATCAAGCAAACTATTTGATCAAGTTTCTCCCTTTTGGAAGTTAATTTGGTAACTAGGAGATATTTTCCCACAACAAGCAAAATTATCATATTGCTATCAAGATTAAATTGTGTAGTTTTTTTGGGTCAAAATCGTTTTCGTATGCTTCATGAATAGTGGCTCACACAAACCCATCTCTCATGAGAATTAAAATACTTAGTGCTCATTGCATTTAGGTGATGCTTACAAATTAGGTGAAGCACTGAGACTTCCTAATTGAAGGCTTCACAAATGGATTGCAAAGCATAATTGGTTTAATCAAGGTGAACCCACAATAGTGGGTTACACTTTTTTAGAGGAAGTAAATCCTCCAAAATTGCGCAACCAAAAAAAAATTTCTTCAAAGTTTTGATAGAAACTTTAGAAATAAGTTTCAATAGAAACTTATTAGTTTCTATTGAAACCAAAAAGTGACATAGTTTTGATAGAAACTAACAACATCTTTAAGTTTCGATTGGAACTATGTTATAGGTTCCGATCAGAACTTATAACATAGTTCTACTTGAAACTTAAACTGGGCTGCAGGTTTAATAAATCACAGTCGAGCTTTCCAAACTTTCAATCATAACTATA
Source organism: Cupressus sempervirens (assembly GCA_028749045.1). Lineage (NCBI taxonomy): Eukaryota > Viridiplantae > Streptophyta > Pinopsida > Cupressales > Cupressaceae > Cupressus > Cupressus sempervirens. The sequence goes on along the minus strand of CM053792.1, from coordinate 859,030,762 downwards.
CTTAATAGTTTCAAAACTTAAACCTGACTACATGTTTAATAAACTGCAATCGGGCTTTCCAAACTTTTGATTAGAACTATACTTAATAGTTTTGATCGAAACTATTAAGTATAGCTTTGATTGAAAGTTTGGAAAGTGAAAAGCCCATCCACGGGTCCTAAGCCCATTGTCATTTTCATCACTATCATTTTTCGTAAGTATAGTTTCGATCCAAAAGTGCAAAAGTGAGAAAGGCATCCAAAATTCAAATATTGAAAAAGGTATGGGTTTGGTTTTATACGTTTTAAATTTTTTTTTAGGGTTTTAGTTACATTTTATATGTTTTTTTGCTTCAATTTATAAATATGTTTTTGTATATATGTACATATATATCATGTATGTATATATGCATACATGATATATATGTCATGTATATATGTATATGTATATATACATGTGACATATATGCATATATGTCATGTATATATAGATATACATATATATGTCATGTAATATGTCATACACACACACACACACATATCTCATGTACATATATAACATATATACATTCAATATATATATGCATAAATGTGTACATGCGATATATATATATATATATATATATATATATATATATATATATATATATATATATATATATATATATAGACACACACACACACACACACATGTAACATCATGTTGTACATACATGAACATATTGTGGATATGTACACATATGTATATTTTAATTTGTAATTTACACATTTTCAAACAATGTAATATATTAAAATTTACGTTCATATACATGTACATGTGTGTGTGTGTGTTTGTGTTTTCTAATCTTCACCAAGTTACCTCCAATAATTTAATTTCAATTAATTAACCCTTTTTAATATTAGTTGGACAATGGTTACCTATCTCACACACACACACACACACACACACACACACACGAACCCTAATTTATAAACTTCACCTTGACCTCCTCACCCTAATCTTGAAAGTCTAATTAAACCTTGACTAGATTTAACCTAATCTAATTTAAATAAATAAATATAATCATGCAATCCTAACCCTAGAAATGTCATGTAAGACAATGCTAACCCTCATGTTTAAATTTAATCCTAATCTTAACTCTAATTCAAACTCATGTTATATATTAATATTAATCCTAATATTAATTTTCTAACTTTAAATTTTTACAGCATGATCCTCACTTCTTAACCCTAAAAAATAGGCTAATTTGTGAATTTCCTAACTAAAAAATTTAAGATCTAGAAATTTGTACACTAACCCTAAAAATTTAATCCTAAAGATCCCTAAACATTATACATTAACTTTCTAGGTGACATTTCAATTATGATTCTACATCAACATAAAACACTTTTTTGAACACATACTCCTTGAACCCTAGGAGCCAGGTAAATATTTACCTCAAGAATGTTGAAACCCTAATCAAATTAATTTAACCTAACCAGGCAACATTTAACTTTAAGCATAACCCTAAAATTAACTCTAAGTTCTTAACACTAACTAAATAGAGTTCTAACAATTATATAGTTCACTAACCCTAACTCTAACCTATCATAATAGCTTACTCTTGACATAGAACACTATTCTAAACACACACTTGGACTTTAACCCTACAACGCTAAATATTTTCCTAACCCTAACTTAATGAAAATTTACCAAGTAACCCTAAAATTAACCTTATTTAACCATACATAATATAAGTTTATAATCATTCAATAAAACATTAACCTCAAGAATGTCAACCCTAATCAAATTAATTTAACCTAGCCAAGTAACATTTTAATTTTAAAAATGTGTGCGTATTATTTAATTTATGTCCACACATGTAGTACTACACACACACACACACACACACACACACACACACACACACACACACACACACACACACACACACACACACACACACACACACACACACACACACACACACACATGTTATGTTCAAAATTCATGTTTACATGTATTATATATATTAGTTTCTTAAATGTCATTGTACTTGATGAATTTCAAGTTTATTAAAAATATCATATTTTAATTTTAATTCACGTTTACACATTATATAGACACACTTGCATGGTACATACATTGACCTTCACATGGGAGATCAACAACCTCATATCCTCCCCAAGCAACAACCTCTTATCCTACACAAGAAGCCTCTCATCCCCCCTGAGTAGCAGCCTCCTATTCCCCCCAAGTAGCAGCAGCCTCCTATCCCCCCTGAGTAGTAGCTTGTCCCCCCCAGTAGCGCGCTATTTCCACAAATCAATAGCCTATCCTACCCAACATGCTCTGATTGCACTAACCAAGAGATTCATAGACTTCATGAATCCTTGGCTAGTGGCACATGCTCTAGTGTGTATAGTAGTACATGTCAGAGCATCTTATGGAGTCTCACATATATGAGAGATGAGATTCATGGTGTTGCTCCATATTTTGTACATTATATACAAATTTTCCTTGACAATAAGAGACAAGAGGTCTCTTTAGGGCTCTCCCTACAACAGGTATAGGGCTTAGTGTCCAAAGAGACACTAAAGAGGGAATGTTTCCCTCATTTTTTCCCACTAAAGTATGTGAAGGGGTATTCTCCCCTTAATTGTATAGATCCATAGATGGCTTCACTTATATACCCACGCTTCCTTGCTACTCATGGTTGTTATCCAAATAATGACCAAATTCCACTCTATTTTGCATGATAGCTTTATTGTGAGGTTCACTTACGTAGGGCAGTGAACTACATTGATTTATCATCACATTAGGATAAGGGCATGGTAGACTAGTTGATAGGTAGTTGGTTCATCCACCACTGACACATAGGTCAATTGCTAGAGAGAGGGCACCTGCTATTTCCCTATATTAGGTTCGTCAATTAATGAGGCCATGCATAGCACACAGTTGTGGGGGGTGATTCAGGGAGTTGGAGACATTGTTGTAGCTATTAGATCTATTTCCACTAACGAGGTTGGCCAGGATTTGATGTCACATCGACGTTCCAAATCATCGCCTAGTGCTTCATCTTTAGGAGACTTGTATAGTGTAGTAGGCATCCCTTCACTGACTAGTTTAAAGGGTCTCACTAGAGCATTCACACGAGATACTATGAGTAGTCTTGCTAAGGATCTATTATATTCATATAGATTTATATCAAAGCATCTTGTCATACCCATATCAGATGTTCGACATCGTGTGCATGGTGGTATTGGGGCACATCCTCAGCCACATTCCTCTCCTCGATTAGGTAGTGTTCATGATGGTAGTACACACCATGATCCACCTACTGATCACTCTTTTGCCACTAAGGGGCATATACATAGTAGTTTAGACCCTTCAGCCAGTCCAGGGCATGGTCAGAGTTTAGATGCAGGCATTGATGATGTTGACTTTAGCTTGTCAACCACAGGATGGATGGACTTGTTGACACGAGATGATTCTATTTCTATGCCATCTCATCTAGTTAGTCCACTTGGATCATCATTATTAAGACATGTGCTAGCCACCAGTCATGCTAGCATAGATGCAATGATGGAGCTAGATGAGGCCCAAAAAAATCTAGATAAATTGGTGGACATGATTGATGCTAGGCAGTCTAAGCATTACCAGATGTCAGCATCTACACAAGTAAATCTATAGTTTTTTTAAATTCATGTTAAAATTTCAATTTCAAGCATTTGTTCAACTAATAATTTATGCACATGTACATGTTTTAATATGATCTATTACACACATGTATGTATGTATTGTAGGGGGCATTCCTATTTTTACTCCATTTTTTATGCCTGATCATGTATGTTGTCAAGAATTATTTGATGATGTCAATAATGGGCAGGCGAGTTTTAATTTTTTTGAATTAGACACATGTGAGTTTTAAATTTAATATTTAAATTGCATGTAATTCAAGTAAATTTAAAAGAGATTTTATTATGTACATTGATTTCACTTTCTCTTTTATATATATAGGGGTCAATACATCCTAGTGAGCATCCAGGTGATAGTCAGTCTTCATACCACACTATGAGGAGATGTCATGATGATAGTCTTGTATGTGATGATCCATAGTTTTTTTTATATTATAGATTATTTGATCTAGACTTTCATCCAGAGCTATTATTTGATCTCTAGAATTTCATCCAGATTTTACATGTTTGATGATTGACATGTACATATATAGTTATGTTCTTATATGTTACATTATGTTGGATTATTTTAGACTGTGTTCTTTTACATGTGTTAGATTATGTTGTCTAGATAATGTTCTATTATGTTGGATATTATGTTAGATTAAATACATTAGATTATTTTGGATTATGTTATCTACTACATTTTCTTTTACATGTTAGATTATGTTGGATAATGTTATATTATGTTGGATAATGTTCTACTTATGTTGGAAATTGTGTTAGATTAGAAGGATTATTTTGGATTATGTTCTTTGACATGTTATATTATGTTTAGGATAATGTTGTGTTATCTTGGAAATTATGTTAGATTATAATAGATTATGTTGGATTATGTTGGATTATGTTAGATTATGATAATGTTAGGGTTACAAATTTCTTCCCCTCGAGGCACATGTCCTAATTAGTTGCATACAAGCACCTAATTGAACTATAATTAGTTACAAATTACAATTTAAACTAAACACAAGTTAAATGAAAGAGTAAAAGTAATATATAATTAGTTAAAAGTCCTAATTTCATCCCCTTAAGACACAAGTCCTAATTTGATCCCCTTAAGACAATTGTTCGAATTTCTTCCCCTTGAGGCACATGTCCTAATTAGTTGCATACAAGTACCTAATTAAACTATAATTAGTTATGAATCACAATTTAAACTAAACACAAGTTAAAAAAAAGAGTAAAAGTAATATATAATTGATTACAAGTCCTAATTTCATCCCCTTAAGACAATTGTTTGAATTTCTTCCCCTCGAGGCACATGTCCTAATTAGTTGCATACAAATACCTAATTGAACTATAATTAGTTATGAATCACAATTTAAATTGGACACAAGTTAAATGAAAGAGTAAAAGTAATATATAATTAGTTACAAGTCCTAATTTCATCCCCTTAAGACAATTGTTCGAATTTCTTCCCCTTAAGGCACATGTCCTAATTAGTTGCATACAAGTACCTAATTGAACTATAATTAGTTACGAATCACAATTTAAACTAAACACAAGTTAAATGAAAGAGTAGAAGTGATATATAATTAGTTACAAGTCCAAATTTCATCCTCTTAAGACACAAGTCCTAATTTAGACCAAATTCCAAATTGTTGAACCAAAGTTCAGATTTCAAATTTACTTCAGCCAAATTTCAAATTTCAAATAGTTCAACCAAATTTCAGATTTCAAATAGTTCAGCAAGTTGTTTCTAGCTTGTATCAAGTGGGTTAGCTTATTATTGGATAACATTTAATATTTTCCCATGATCATCAATATCGAGCCTCCACTTACATTTTTCAAGTCCTTTGACTAGATGAAGAGTTAGACTAGTGGCAATAACATGGTTACTATACTGATATACTTTATTGTTAGGTTGATAGTTAGTGAAATGAATCCCATTCTTAATTACTTTATTATGCTTCAAATATGTTCCCTGTACAACAACATAACCTACATAGAGGTCAATCAAATAAATTAATAAATTTGAATTCATAAAAAACATAGATATACATACACATACATGATTCAACTATATACTAACCTATGGGAAACATAATTCCATTACTTATTTCAGTCTTTGTTAGCTTCTCTCTTTGTGTGGTGCAACACAATAAATAATAGATAACACCTTCTACATTTTTAAAATTTTCCATGACTGCAAAAACATTGCTTACACATAGTATATGTATATAAATTCCACGTGTCATGGAAATGAGTATATATAGATATAGATATAGATATAGATAAAATAAATTAATGAAAATTATGAAATACATACCAACTCTAATCAATCCTGAAATATGGTCATAATTAGTGGAAATCAATGGAATATCATCATAGTTTTTGTCTTCAAACTCATTTGTATTGATAACATCTAGTGGCACCAAAGTCCATTCATCCACATATCCACGTTCTTGATTAATGCAACCATCATAGTTTTCATCAATGCAATTAGGAAAAAATCATGAGTATTTTCTTGTATACAATGACCACACATTACTATCCATACTCATAATTGAATGCAACAATCATGTCTTCTCTACCCTCTTGCATGCATGCATTGATCTTCTATCGACACCTGAATGTAAGGTCCATACATACATATAAAAAATGAGTTTTAAACATGTGTGTGCATGTACCATAATTTACTTATGACATAACGTATTAAATATAAAATTAATTCAATTATAATATTTGAAAATTAATTTATACCTAATACGTCCCAAAAAACTTTGAATGGTATGACTCGCTCCACTTGTGATGACATGTTATCTGTATTTTTTGGCACCATAAAATATGTTTTGCACCACTCAACCACATCATGAGCATTATTAATGTGATATCCTTTATAGTCCATTTGATACTTTCTTAAATAATGTTTGATACAAGCTCCTACACCATCATGCTCACCTTTTCCATGTCCACTCTTGAAAAAACTCCAAATGTGTGGTATATTATGGTAACGATAATATCCACATAATGCATAAAATGGTCTAGCTGATTTAAATTGTGCTGCACATCCATCTAACCATACAAAATGCTTTTCCATTTTTATGCCTTTATTTTTCAAATAATAAAAAAATGTCTTAAAACAATGTTCCACAAAATGTGTGTCATGTTCTTTGTCATCATTAATGTAAAAGTGATACTCTTTTTTTATGAATTGTGCTTGATCTATACTTTCCACACCATCCAAATCAATTTGTGCATGTTGATAAGACACTTGAACCATAATAGTAAACTACTCTGTATAGTAGTATTCTACTTAAAGTTGTTTTTGAGAAATGAATGAGTAATTCTCTACAAAGTCAACAACAAATAAAATTGTCTCGAGTGGAAAAGTTTCTCTTAGTGTTTGAAACTGTTCTGCTTGCCACTTAGCAAAAAAAGCATGATGTATATATGGTTGAATCAATTTATGAAAATTTGACATAAATTCTCTAGTAGGTATGTCATCCTCTACATATTCTCACCTTGTTGATTCTTTTCCAACTTTCATTTCTAACTTTATGTACTTGTATCTCTTACATTTTACCATCCTCATCATATTAGTATCTTCATCTCTCAAATGAAATTTGGTTAGGCTACCACATGTTTCACAAGTTCCTCTTATGTAGTCTATTTCACATATTGCACGATCATTTGGTTTGTTACATAAGATTGATTTTATGAATTGGCTTGGTCGTTTATGAAAAATATTTTGAGAACCACCACTTTCTTCTATCATCTTTCTAAACCCTTGACAGTACAAATCAAATTCAACATGATATCGACAACATTTTTCAAAAGATCTATTTATCTTCACAAAATAGGGTTTCAATATTTCAAACATTGTTTGTCCAATCTTCACAGCGAGATTTAAATTACAAAATAAGAGATACAATTCATATTGTGTGACATCCAACAAATGTTTGCATGTTGAAGATACTCCTTAGGCCCAATCCTCTACTTCATGATATCTCTTCTATTTGGTGACAGATGAGTATTATCAATCCAAAATTGAATGACTAAGTTCTTAATTGTTTCCACAATCCTATCAGATTGAGGAACTCTACACATTAGCACCCAGTTTCCTTCTAATGTATTATCATACAAATTGTTTCTCCTTTTTAGATAATGTAATACTGTCTTTTGACTATACCCAATATAAGATGACAATGAAGAGATTTGTCTTTTTTGCCATAATTTCTTATTTAAAATGGATGTTAGTCTCACTCTTTGTGCAATGGATTTATCTACAGATCTAGATTTTTTCCCAATGGAGTGTAACCCTTCCTTAACACTTTCAACAATATCTTTTTGTAGTTTAGAAGTCTTCCTCTTTTTTACACTTGTATCTATACCCAATAGTTTCAATGGCTCTTTTAATTCATCTTTAAGAAGTGAAATTTATAATAGTTGAGTTTTCTCCACTGTATCAAGATTCTCAAATTGTGCAATTATTTCTTTAGAATTTTTATTCAATTTCCTCATTGTAGTATGTGTAGGTTAACTAGCATATTCACTTACTTTTTCCACATCCATTTCAATTAAATAATCTATGTTTCTATGATTAATTTTTTGTTAGTTTGTGGTGACTGATCAGGAAAGTATTGTACATACTTCATAATTCTTTGGTGCTCAATTGTTTTTTGGACCCTATTTTATCGAGATTTTGGACTGACATGTAATTATTAATTATAACCCTAAAGCAATAAAAATACTTGTATAAAAAGAGCTTAGGGTTACATATTGTTATAGGTGTGATGAAAAATTGGTTCTTTTAGTGGTATTGAGCTGTAAGGGATTACAGATTGTAATTAGGTTGTAATCATTGGATCATAAAAATATTGAACTTGCTATTTGGTGGACATAGCCTAGGGATTGGGTGCACCACGTTAAATATTGGTGCCTTGTGTTCTTTTTTGTTTGATCTATTATTTTTTGTTATCGGTTATATTTGCATGTAATTTTTATTTCTATCTATGGTTTGATCCAAACAAGTGGTATCAGAGCCAGGTTGTCTTTTAGTTATTCTTTGTAGGAAAGTCTCACAGTTAAGTGGGAGTCTCACGATTGAGTGGGAGGGATGGAAGACAAGGGTAAGTTGAGGGTTGATAGGTTTAATGGGTAGAAATTCTAGTTATGGAAGATGCAAATGGAAGACTATCTTTATCAGAAGGATTTATGGAAGTTGTTGGAAGGCAAAGCCAAGAATCAAGGATCTATGTCAAAAGATGAATGGGATCTTTTGGATAGAAAGGCACGTGGAAGCATTTGATTATGCCTAGCACCATCTGTGGCATTTAATATTACAAAAGTGAAGACAATAGAAGAGTTGATGAAAACCCTAGTGACACTGTATGAAAAGCCCTCTACTTCAAACAAGGTATTTCTCATGAAGCATTTATTTAATATGAAAATGGAAAAAAGTGGATCTATTGTAGATAATTTAAATGAGTTTAATACTATTACTAGTTAGTTATCTTCTATGGGTATCAATTGTGAAGAAGAAATTAGGGCTCTCTTGATTTTGCGTTCTTTGCCTGAAAGCTGGAATGGCTGTGAGTAATTTTGTTCCTAGATCTAGTACCCTAAAATATGATGATGTGATCGGTGTTATTTTGAGTGAGGAAACTTGTAGAAAATCCTCAGGTGGATCTACATTAGGAAGTGCTTTGAATGCACAAAATAGGGGCAGAACGACTGAGAGAGGAAGTAATTCTAGAAATCCTAGGAAATCAAGAGGAAAGTCAAAGGGGAAGAGGTCTCAATCGAGAGGACCAAACGACTGCTAGTACTGCAGGAAACCAGGGCACAAAAATAAAGATTGCTAGAATCAAAAGAAAAATGAAGGAGATAAATCAGATGGAGATAAGGAGGCAAATGTGGTAACAAATCTAAAGAGGATGCTTTGCTTCTGTCTTTAGAAAGTGTTGATAATTCATGGGTTTTAGATTCTAGTGCTTCATTTCATGCTACACCTCATAGAGGTTATTTCATTGATTATGTCCAAGGGGATTTTGGGCTTGTTTATTTGGGGGATAATGAACCTTATTAGATTGTTGGAAAGGGAAAAATTAAGATTAAGTTGCAGAATGGGAATCATTGGCTACTACATGAGGTAAGACATGTTCCAAGGCTGAGTAGGAATTTAATTTTAGTAGGGCAACTCGGTGATGAGGGTTGTGTAGTTACTTTTAATGATAAAAATTGAAAGGTTTCAAAAGGTTCCCTTGTAGTAGCAAAAGCTGTGAAACTAAGCACCTTATATTTTTGTACAAGTCATATTGTTCTTTCTACTTTAATTGTTTCAAAGAAAAATGAATGTTTAGGAAAAATTGTTGTAGTTGAGTAGGGAGAACAAATAGCTGCTATAAATTTTGATACAACGTTGTGGCACAACAAAATTGTGCACATGAGTGAGAAAAGTATGAAAGTACTTCATTCAAACAAAGTTCTACTAGGTCTAAAATGTGTTAATACGGATTTTTGTGAAAGTTGTGTGTATGAAAAACAAAAGAGAGTGAGTTTTGTGAAGAGTAGGAAGGAAAACAAAGAGGAGAAATTAGAGCTTGTGCATACCGATTTATGGGGACTGGCTTAGGTATCTTCCCTTGGAGGCTCTCATTATTATGTTATATTTATTGATGATGCAACATGAAAGGTATGGGTTTATTTCCTTAGATAGAAATTTGATGTATTTCAAACTTTTAAGAAATGGAAATGCTTGGTTGAAAATGAGGCTGGTAAGAAATTAAAATGTCTCAGATCTGATAATGGTGGTGAGTATTGCAGTCATAAATTTGAAGATTATTGCTCTACTAATGGTATTCATAGACAAAAAATTGTTACAAGGAATCCAAAGGAAAATGGAGTGGTTGAATGCATAATAGGGCTATAATGGAACATGCAAGGAGCATGAGGTTGCATGCTGGGTTGCCCTTACACATGTGGGCAGAGGCTTTCAATACTGTTGTATATTTGATTAATAGAGGTCCCTTTACTCCTTTGGGTTATGGTATTCCAGAGAAAGCATGGACTGTTAAGAAGGTGAGTTATTCTTTTCTCAAGACCTTTGGACGTGAAGCTTTTGCTCATATAGACTCCTAAAATAGAACCAAGCTAGAAGCTAAGTTAAAGAAATGTTTATTTGTTGGATATGGCATTAATGAATTTGGTTATCGGCTTTGGAATTTTGAAAATCATAAAATTGTAAGAAGCAGGGATGTTATATTCAATGAGAAAGTGTTCTAAAAAGATCTATTGCAGCAACATGAGAAGAAAGAAGATTATTATTTAGTGCTGGATGATACTCCAAAAGTTGTTCCAGGCATTCCTCATGATGTGCAACAACTGCAACAACAAATACCACACACATCGGTGAATGTTAGATAGTCAATAGGGAAAATTAGATGTCCACAAATATTTCCTCCCTCTTTGTATTCTATTTTACTTATTGATGCTGGTGAACTTCAAAGTTATGATGAAGCTATGCAGGTGGATACTAAGATTTAGTGGGAGTCTGCAATGAAAGATGAAATGGACTCTTTACTAAAGAATAAGACATGGGATTTATGCAAGTTGCCTACAGGTAAAAAGGCTTTATAAAATAAGTGAGTTTACAGGTTATAAGAAGAGGAAGGAGGTAAGAAAAGATTTAAAGCTAGGTTAGTTATGAAAGGATTTGCACAGAAAAAGGGCATTGATTTTGATGAGATATTTTCTCCTGTTGTTAAGATGATTTCTATCCATACTATTTTAAGTCTTGTGGCTACTAAAGATTTGCATTTAGAGTAGCTTGATGTTAAAACAACCTTCCTTCATGGTGATTTGGATGAAGAGATATACATGTCTCAGCCACAGGGATTTGCAATCAAAGGTAAGGAGAACTTAGTGTGCAAATTGAAGAAAAATTTATATGGCTTGAAGCAAGCACCTCAGAAATGATATCTAAAATTTGATAGTTTTATGCATAAGCATGTATACAATAGGTGTCATTCAGATCATTGTGTTTATTTTAAGAGGTTGGATGATGACAGCTACATTATTTTATGTTTATATGTTGATGATATGCTTGTAGCTATGTCTAACATGGATCAAATTAAGGGGCTGAAAAGCCAGTTAACACATGTATTTGCTATGAAGGATTTGGGGGCAACAAAACAAATCCTTGGTATCAAGATTTGTAGAGATAGGAAAAATAGAAAATTGACGTTATCTTAGGCTGATTATGTTGAGAAGGTGTTGCAACGTTTCTCTATAGAGAATGCTAAAGCTGTGAGCACACTTTTACCTAGTCATTTGAAGTTGACTAAGGAGATGTGTCCCAAGACACAAGAAGAGGAGGATAAGATGTCCAAGGTACCCTATGCTTCATTTTTAGGAAGTTTGATGTATGCTATGGTATGTACCAGGCTAGATATTACACATGCAGTGAGAGTTGTTAGCAGGTATATGGGTCATCCAGGAATTGAGCATTGGAGTGCAGTCAAATGGATTCTCAGATATTTGAGAGGAACATCGAATAAGTGTTTACACTTTGGGGACTCTACTACTAATTTGCAGGGCTATGTTGACTCTGATTTGGCAGGGGATATTGATACTAGGTGAAGTACTATAGGTTATGTCTTTACTATTGGTGGGACAACCATGAGCTAGATTTCTAGGTTACAGAAGATTAATGCTCTATCCACTACAGAGGTAGAGTATGTTGTTGCTATAAAGGCAACCAAAGAGATGATATGGCTTCAGTTCTTCTTGGAAGAATTGGGACATCCTTAGAAGGATAATTATTTGTTCACAGATAGTTAGAGTGCCATTCATTTTGCAAAGAATTTAGCTCTGCATTCAAAGACCAAACACATACAGTTGTGGTACCATTTCATTCGGCCAGTTTTGGAGGATGGACAATTAAAGCTAGAGAAGATACATACAACTAAAAATCCAGTAGATATGTTGACAAAGAACATAACAAGGGAGAAGCTAAACTCCCCTTCAGCTTCGGTTGGTCTTCTAGACTGAACATGAATAAAAGAACAATAGAGTCCATGGTAGTTTGATCTAGTGGGAGCCTCATGGAGTAGCGACATAGCTACATGATTAGTCTCTAAGTGGGAGATTGTTGTTTAGTGTGGAGCCTGATTAGTCCTTGAGTGGGAGATTGTTAGTTTGTGGTGACTGATCAGGAAAGTATTGTACATACTTGATAATTCTTTGGGGCTTGGGGCATCACCCCCAAAAAAAATTTGGGCCCTATTTTATTGAGATTTTGGGCCAACATGTAATTATTAATTATAACCCTAAAGTGGTAAAAATACTTGTATAAAAAGAGCTTTGGGTTAGGTATTGTTATAGGTGTGATGCAAAATTGGTTCTTGCGGCGGTATTGAGCTGTAAGGGATTACAGATTGTTATCAAGTTGTAATCACTAGATCATAAAAATATTGGACTTGATGTTTTGTGGACGTAGCCCAGGGATTGGGTGAACCACTTTAAATCTTGGTGCCTTGTGTTTTGTCTATGTGATCTATTATTTTCTATTATTGGTTATATTTGCATGTAATTGTTATTTTTGTCCATGGTTTAATCCTAACATTTTTCTCTTCAAACTTTGAGCTAGATTAACATTCTCATTTGTTGTTTGATCTTGGGCTACAAGAAAAATTAAAATAAAGAATTAAGATACAACTGTTCTTTAGTGTCCACATATGTGTATATGTAACATAACAAATGAACTATTAAATACAATTTTATCTAACCTTCAAATGGTCCTTCTTCAATATCCATTGCTTCATTTTCAATTTCCTCATTTTCAACATTTTCATCATCTACTACTACACATGCACGATATAGCATATAAAATCAAGCAAGTTTGTACTTGCGGATTTGTCTCTAGAATTAAAAATCAAAGATATAAAGTTTGTCTCTACACCTGGGTAGAAATGTAGAATGTCTAGAGATTATAAGTTTGCGAGAGATGTGTGCATACATACATGTTTGAACTTGGGATGAACCTTCTCCAATCTTAGTAGGTTGTCCTGTTTCACTACGTCCTAAATAAATTCATAATTTGAAACACCATAATTAAAATGTACCCAAATTCTAAATATATATTCATAACTTAAAAACCATTTAATCTAATAAACCCTAATTGTAAATATTCATAATTTAAAAATCATAATCTAATAAAACCTAATTGTAAATATTCATACTTTTAAAAAAATAATGTAATAAACCCTGAAATTGTAAATATTCATAATTTAAAAACCATAATCTAATAAACCCTAATAGGACTAAATATTCATAATTTAAAGCACCATAATTAAAATGTACCCAAATTCTAAATATATATTCATAATTTAAAAACCATAATGTAATAAACCTTAATTCTAAATATTCATAATTTAAAAACCATAATCTAATAAACCCTAATTGTAAATTTTCATAATTTAAAAACCATAATCTAATAAACCCTAATTGAAAATATTCATAATTTAAAAACCATAATGTAATAAGCCCTAAAATTGTAAATATTCATAATTTAAAAACCATAATCTAATAAACCCTAATAGGACTAAATATTCATAATTTAATAAAACCTAATGCTAAATATTCATGATTTAATAAAGCTAATGCTAAATATTAATTATTCAATAAACCCTTAATATTAAGTTAATAGTAACCCTAAGTTTATATTTACCATATTCATAATTGGATAAACTCTAATCCTAACTATATACATTAAAAAAGTCTATAATATGATTGCATATTATATGAACTAAATATGCATTGGAAAAAATATATTGCACATGTACATACCTTGCCTCCTATAATATCTTGCTAAAGTTTTTTGATGATTTTCTTCTTCATGAATATTTACTCACCTTTTTACCTTTATTTGTCCATGTTGCAAATTATTTTTCCAAAACTCAAAAAAAAAAGTTGTAAAATATTTACTCCCTCCTAATTGAAGCGTGAATTATTTGAATGTTAGAATTGAAAAAAGAATATATTATTTATATGACAATTTCTATTTTTTTTAAAAAGGCCCTTAGGGCTGACTGTAGTTCCGATCAAAACTAGAGTAAGCCCTTGAGGCCAACTCTAGTTTCCATTGATACTAGAGAATGCCTAAAGGTCAACTCTAGTTTCGATCAAAACTAAGGTTTCTAGGTTCAATCAAAACTAAAGTCGACCACTTTAACCTACATTGTTAAGGTTTCTAGTTTCAATTGGAACTAGAAACTTTAGTTTCTATCAAAACTGATATTTTTTATTTCGATAAAAACTTTGTTTCTATCAAAACTAAAGATTATGTTTTTTTTTGAAGTGTGAGAAGGTTTAGTATGATTTCATGGCTTCCAAGCTCCATTATTAGGTTCAAATGGAGCACTAAAGTCATGTCCTTTTTCATGATAGAAGTACTTTGAATGAACTTTCTAATGACTATGATTTTGCTACATTTTGAATTTTTTAGATATACTTTTTTTCACGTGTATTGAACAGAGGTTTGTTATAAAAAATAAACCTATATATTGGATGCTCATGGAAAAATAGTAACTAAGAGATTTAAAAAATTTGAAAAATAACTATGGTCTTCGTATTTGAGTCCTCTTTCAATCAAAAAAATTGAAATTGGGTAAATATATAATAAGTTACATGTGTCAAAAGCCATGTATGTCCAAATTTGTGTTAGGTCATATTTAAACTCTGATAAAATATGAAATACTAAGGATAATGACATCAGATCACCTCCATGGTTTTGGTATGGATGTTAACAAACTAAATTCAAAAGAATTGCATTAATATCTATTGTAGAAAAAAAGTTGTGTGTCAAAAACAATGTCACTTTTTAAAAATCAAGTTTTTGATAACATACCAATTTTTGTGGGAGAAAAAAAAATTCAATCAAATCAATTAAATTTAAAAATAAAATAAAATTGGATTCTACACAAAAAATCCTAAAAGACTTTAATTTACTTCATCTTCAAATTCCTAACCGTTAAATGGAAATTTGCATTCAAAAGTGAAAGTTTTTTTGAAAATTCACAGTTCAGTGTCAGTTTAGGCAAAAAAGTGTAACCCATTATTGTGGGTTCACCCAGAATTGACTTTCAAAGAGGAACAAGAACCACCGATACAAAGAAACAAAGAAGAAGAATTGGAGAGACAAAGAAAACGAATGAGACTGTTATGCTCAAGAAGACAATTGAATTGTAAAGCTACACCATCTTCCAATGTTGGAGTCATATCATCATCTCATGTTGAAGAGACACTAATTTGTAGATCCAAAAATGTACACACTCCATCATGTCATGTTGAAGGCACAACATCAACATATCAAGTAGGTGATATTCCATCTTTTGCATCTTATTGCCATGGCACATCATCTTCAGTTCAAGGTACGCAAAGCACTCAACCTTATGTTGATGTTCAAAATGTTGAGGGAATGGAAGAGATTATAAAACCTTCTAGAATTCATTTTAGAAGACCAAAATATTTGATTGATATTGATACTAAGATTTTTAAATCAATGCCTAACAAGATTAGCAAACGTACCTGTTAAAGAAAAGTTAATCATATGTGGAGATTACTCTTTGAAGAATTAAATATTATAGGTCAATGCAAATTATTTGTTGAAATGATGAAGAATTTGAAATTTAGGCTTATCATGAAGATTCTTGGGCTAAGAATGATGGACGATTCAAATGAAAAATGCATTGCAAAGAATCTAATGAGTGCTTATGACAAAGTGGGTTCTAAATCATGCACCAAAGATAGTAATATCACAAGACAAGTACTTACATCAACAATAGTAAGTACTAAAATGAAGAAAGCTCTACTCATGAGAAAGACATGAAAAATATTGAAAATTGGTAGAGGTACTCTAAGGGGAGCCATGCTAAGGGATAAGAGATTGGAAGATCCAACAAAAAATGAGTTATGGACATTTAGCAGTAGACTACTGCGAAAGGATAAAGAAATTAGTGATGCTTTGAAATCATTGATCAAATATTTTTGGACAAATAACACACGTGTTTCCCTTAATCAAAGAGATGTTGTAAGAAGGAGGATTGGTAGCCAAAATCGTGACTCAAATGCAAAATATTTTTTCGACTCAACTCAAACACAATGTTTTACAAAATTTATTGGTATGTATCTTCAAATTCAAATAAGTCAAAGATTTTTTCAGATGGGCAAACCTTTTTATGTGAAGATAAATCACACACTCACAACTTTTTGTTGTAGGATACATATTGAATTTTCTAACCATTTTGATGTTTTAAAGCATATATGTGTGTTTTTGCATTCTAATTTTGTTTTGTAAGATTGTGACATGAATGAGCCACCTAGATCTTCAAGGGAATTCATATCCAAAATTTTACGTGAAATAGGGGATGACCAAAAATTTTGTAAGACATCATGCTTGGATGGCATATTCATATTTTGCAATTCTTTGCAACTTTTATCAACTTGTGAACATATGGATAATACACATGCAATTGGAAATGAAATAGTAGATTACAAAAAATATAAGACAGTGACATATGTTCTAAAAGATGGAAAACATTGTAAAAGATGTGATTTAGTCATTGAAAAGATTCTAGTGTATGAGTTCATGAAGATTTTTCATGAAAATATTATGTACAAGTATGCAAGGAATACACAAAGAGCTTGATGGATGGATTTGCAATTCAAGTTGTGCAAGGATATGTTTCCACTGGATACCATTGTTTCAGTTGTAGACTTTGCAGAGAACTACACACTACAACCACAAAATGAGGTGCAAGAAAAGTATTATACTTCTCAATAGGTTTCTATATTTTTCCACATAATATTCATGCATTCACCTACAAGTACAGAGGATGATAGGAAGATTTTGAGGGAGTACCATTTTTACATTAGTGATGATCGATCACATTCTACGAAGTTTGTACATCGTTGTTTTCAACTATTTTATGGAGATTTGGCTAACAGGGGCATACCATATCATCAACACATTATTTGGTTAGACAATTGTGCATCTCAATTCAAGAATGTATAGATGTTCTATTGGTTGAGCAGGATGCACAGGTTGTCTAGTATTCAATATATGTGAAATTTTATTGAGGCCGGTCATGGAAAGGTAGAACATGATGGTGTAGGCGCACACATTAAAAGAGCCTTAGCTTGTGAAGAACTAAAGTAAAAATATGGAGCAATATTGATAGATGCAAAATCCATCATCTAGTGGTGTAATGCTACAGTAGGTCAAGGTAAGAGGGTGAATCTACGGTTCATAGATTTCTTGGTTGATAGATAATACTAACATTGCACCATATGAGAATTGTTGCACACTAATAGGATCAAGTGAGTTGCACTCTTTTAAAAGCTTTGATGCAGGTTCATGGAGTATCAACACATGAAAAATGGCATGCTATTGTCCATCATGTGCAAAGAAAAATTGGGATGACTGTGAGTGGACTGAATGGGTGGACAAATGAGATATATGAGTTTTGGACCCAATTGACACCTATCATCCCCCACAAGCACTAGAAATGGTAGAGATGGATTCATCCATTGACTTTGATTGCTTGTCCAATCTAGTGCAACCTGGTTATATATATATATATATATATATATATATATATATATATATATCTTTGTAATTTCAATGTGTAACTTTATAACTTTTACCTAAGTATTTTATAAATTAATGAATGCATTTTGTACATTTATCACTAAAGGCCATGTTTTTGTTGTTATTGCACCTAAAGACAATGAAGAAGGGACATATTATTATTTGTGTTATTGTGTCCAAGCCAATTTTTTTTTGGATCACTCAGTTATAGATGGTGAAGGTTTAGAGTACCATATCAGTGCAGTGGTTGTAACCGACACATGGCTTAGATGATATTCTATAAAGAACCCTAACTTGTGGTTATTCAAGGACTGGAAAATAGAGAGGAATATTATTCATTATTCAAACCTTGTTTTCACATCAAATGTCCACTTGATAAAATATGGTGGAAAACCACATAATAAGACTCTTTGAAAAGTTTGTGAGTCAGACCATGAGGCAATACTTTAGACATTAAAACATAGAGCAGATCTAGTTGGTTCATTAGATTGAATGGGGGGGGGGGGGGAGAGAGAGAGAGAGAGAGAGAGGTGCAGGGGCACCTTGAATCATAGGGCCCTCACCTTTTCATTTTTGTTGTGTTATGCTCTAAGTGAGCCTTGTAAATAGAATAAGGGTCATTGGACCTAGGTGTGGTAGTTAGGGTATTTGATGTCATTCAATGTCCTTGGAAGAGTCACTATTTTGGCCTAGAAATCAAGGCACACATTGCCATAGGGAAATGAGTAACCTAAGGGATGAGTCATTAGCTTAGGGAAGGGTCCCTAGCATAGAATTACTAAGGGATAGCCTAAATAACAAGTTAGAAGTGTTAAGAAGAGCAAGCAAGAAAAATGCAAAAGTTGTTATATTGCAATTTTGCAATTTTTGCAAAATGCTGATTTTGCAAGAAATTGTAGATTTTCCTTTTAAAACTTGAAGGAGGTTGATGAAAACTATAAGGATGAAGAGGAAATACCTAGGAGGAGATATAAAGACTTTCCAAACCCCAAAAATGAGAGAAGTTAATATCATTGTGTACAGTTAGCATGCTATAGCATGATATTTGAGGGAAAAATTATTGAGTTTTTGAGTTTTAAGGCATTTTTTACATTTTTTTTGTAGACTATACTAGCTTACATGGTACATTGGGTTGTTTAGAACAATTTTGTTTTAGGAAGTTTGGTTTGATTGTCTTTCTTTTCATAGTTGCTCAAAAAGTTGCTTGACAACTTTTGAGCAACTTCTTTAAAATTTGTTAAACTTTCAAAAACTCTTCCCCCAATGGCTAGTTGGTTCAAGCCAACCTTATAACTATTGGGGACAACCTATATTAGCCCTTACAGGTGGGTGATAGGTACCATGAACTTATTTTGGAAAGAAATCAATAAAATAACCTATGTTTCCTACAAAATTCTATGTTTTACAGCAGTTTATAGACTGGTACAAACATTGGAACATGTTCTAGTGACCCCAAGAGTTAGAGGGGTTAGTTACCTTTCATTTTCAATTGGTTTCATGTTTTGATGCTTTTTAGTTTGCAAGTTATTCAAGTTTTGTTGAAGGTGCCTAGAAATCAACATTAAACCAAGGGTTTCACCTAGGGCCTTATTGTTTTGGCACTTTCTACCATGGGAATTTGATGCCTCTTAGTGAAATGTAAGCCCTATTAGTGTACTTCATGATTTTTTAGGTTTTACATATAGCCAAGAAAGGAATGAATTTTTCCACCATACCTTAGGTGTATGGCTCCATACATGCGCCTTTCAACATTTCACCACAGTCACTATAACTTTTACTCTAGAGTGATCCAAGGTCTATAACTTTGGATTTGGACTCATTTCACCTGCCCCTAGATGTTCTAATAATTTTTTTTAGATTGGGATATGTGAAAGGGTACTTGTAGTGTAATTGTAGCCTAATTAGGCCTATCAACACTTTCCAAATGTTGTTATAGCAGTGGCTTCTAGTCTCTTCCAATTTGTGAGGTTTACATATGTTTTATATGTCTTAAAAGGGTCTTTAAATCTCACATTAAACTATATATTCATTTGGGGTTTCTCCATATCATGTTCAATTTACAGTTTGAAGGGCTAGTAGCCTTTTTAATGGAAAACTATTGTAAAGTCTCTATTGGAGAAGACATAGGTCTGCAGTTCCACATTCCAAATCTCTTCAAGATGTCTAATGTATACTTCCCTTGATTAAGTATGATGTTGTCATTTTTTTGCCATACTTCCAGTCCTAGGAAGTAATGGAGGAGTCTTAAATCTTTCCTTTCAAATTCTTTGATTAGATCTTTCTTGCATTGACCTATAAGATGATCGTCACTTGTTATTAGTAAATCATCAACAGACAGTATCAAAATTATCATAGCATCTTTATTCTTTTTCTACTATATATAGACCTTAATAGGTCTAAGGTGTGTTTGTATTCCATTCCATGGTCATTTTTCTCTTTCCATTCATGGTTGGGGGTATGTTCCCTTATTAGGCTTTTGGAGAATCCTTATGTTTTGGTGCTTTTTAACTTAGGCAAATCTAGTGATTAGGTTCCCTACCTTTTTTGGGTTGTGATAACATGTGATAAGTTCATTATTGATGCTTGTCTCCATTTAAACTCAAGTCTCCATTTAAAGGTGGCAATGAGCTTTTTGTTGTTCTGTTAAGATCATTAATATATTTTGATAAGAAATTTGAGGGATCATGCGCAACTTGAGTATCCTAGCTTCCCAAGTCTTACAAATGCAAGGCCATTTATGAATAGGCATTTCTAATTGAAACATCTATGGTGTTAGAATGAAGTGCATGACTAGATTCTTTGCCTACTAATGAGCCAATTTGAGGCTTCCCTTCACATTTCTCTGTGGACAATTCTATAGCACTCATTACTTCTCTATCTAAATTTTTTTTGTCTGTGTACATGTGCACTCTTTCCTAGTAGTTGTAGGTTTTGTCTCTTCATCCTAAGTAATTGGAATACCTTGGATGGCACTAAGATAACTATTTTATTCTAAAATGTCCTTTTCTCTCAGATTAATCTCTCTATTAAGTAGGTTTTCTATATCTTCCTTTGTATATTTAATACATGTAGTTATAATTCCTTTGTATATTAAGCTTCCCTTCGTAGGAATGAGAAGGCATGGGGAGTGAGGCCAACTATTGGTTACTATATTAAAAAGGTAGTTCTTGGCCATGCCATTGATGAGAATCATTTCAATCTTATTTTCAAAATCAATTCCTCATTTTTCTTGAAATAATAATGTATATGTTATTTTCAATGTCTTTGAAACATCTATAGCTGGTAGCCAATTGCTTATTCAATCCCTTTCAATATTCGTGGGAAAATAAGGTATTTGGTTACCTAATAGGCCCTAGGAATCTTAGCTAGGGTCCTAGAATAGTCCTAGATGGATGCATTTGACCTAAAGAGCAAAAATTTCTCAAAAGTTGTAATGTTGCTCAAAAAGTTGCTTGAGCAACTTTTACAATTTTTGCAAAAAAGTTGAAGATAGAAGTTTGGGAAGTTGTAACTATCCATGCTTGGGTATATGAGCATGGGAAAAATCTGTTCAAAGGTTAGAAGGCTTCCAGTTAGATTTGCATTTTTAAGCAACTTTTACAACTTTTGCAAAGTTCACTAGATTTCACTTCTAGGAATTGGAAAAGGTTCCAAACTATTAAAAAATAACCAAAAACACCTAATCCTAGGCTATCTTGACAAAAAACTGAAAAGGATCCAATTTTTCCTAATTAGCAACTTTTGCTCATATCTTACACAAATTGGCCTAGGCATACATATCTTGCTCATATCTCTCTCACCATTTTTCATGGGATCAAACTATCTATTTGGTTAGCTCTAGGTGGCTAGGTAAACCCTAGCCCCAAGTTTGTCTCATCCCATTGAGCACTAAAACATTCTTAGGCATGCCGAACCAAAACATCCCTAAGAGTCACTAAATGTCATAGGGTAACAATCCTTGATGGGACATATCTCAGAGCTCGTGCAAGATATGGATGCAATTCTTGGTGCTATAGGACTATGTTACAAATACCTACAATAACCTCTTTTTATTTTTGGAGATTTTATTTTGTTTTGATTTTGTGATGCCATCTTGGGTGATGATGAAACTTGTAGTGTTGGCCAGTACAAAGTTTCCAACTGCCAAATCTCATTCATTGTTCATCATAGAATAGAATTGTCTATTTTGTTAGCTTTGGGTGGTTGGGTAAACCTTAGCTACATACTTGTCCCATCCTATTAAGCACTCAAACATTCTTGGGCATGCCAAACTGAATCATCCCTAAGAGTCACTAAATGCCATAGGACAGAGATTTTTAATGGACTATATCTCAGAGCTCGTGCAAGGTATGGATGCAATTCTAAGTTCTTTAGGATCATGTTATAAAGACCTACAATAACCTCTCTCACTTTTTGCAAATCTTATTCTATTTTGATTTTGTGATGCCATCTTGGGTGATGCTGAAACTTGTAGTGTTGGCCAGTACAAAGTTGCCAACTATCGAATCTCCCTCACTTTTCATCATGGGATTGAATTGTCTATTCTATTAGCTCCAAGTGGTTAGTTAAACCCTAGCCCCAAGCTCATCTCATCTTGTTGAGTACTCGACTATTCTTGGGCACACCGAACTGAAACTTCCCTAAGAGTCACTAAACGTCATAGAGCAGTGATCTTTGATGGGGCATATCTCAGAGTTTGTGTGAGGTATGGATGAAATTATAGGTGTTATGGGACCATGTTGTAAATACCTACAATAAATTCTCTTTCTTTTTGGAGATCTTATTCCATTTTTATTTTGCAACGCCACCTCAAGTGATGCTAAAACTTGTAGTGTTGGCCAATACAAAGTTACCAACTGCCAAATCTCCCTCACCATTCATCATGGGATCAAACTGTCTATTTTATTAGCTTTGGGTGGTCAATTAAACCCTAGTCATAAGCTCATCCCATCCCACTGAGTACTCAAACATTCTTTGGCATGCCGAACCAAATCATCCCTAAGAGTCACTAAATGCCATAGGGCAGCGATCTTTGACAGGGCATATCTTGAAGCTTGTGCAAGGTATGGATGTGATTCTAGGTGCTATAGGACTAGGTTGCAAAGATCTATAATAACCTCTCTCACTTTTTGGAGATATTATTCCATTTTGATTTTGCGATGCCATCTCGGGTGATGCTGAAACTTGTAGTGTTGGCCAGTACAAAGTTGCCAACTATCAAATTTCTCTCACCATTCATTGTGGGATTGAAGTGTCTGTTCTGTTAGCTCTAGGTGGTTGGGTAAACCCTAGGCCCAAGATTTTCCTATTTCATTGAGTTCTTAAACATTCTTGGGCACATCGAACCAAAAAGTCCCTAAGAGTTACTAAATGCCATAAGGTAGTGCAGTGATCTTTGACGAGGCATATCTCAAAGCTCGTGTGAGGTATGGATATGATTCTAGGTGATATAGGACTATGTTGTAGAGACCCACAACAACCTCTCACTTTTTGGAGATCTTATTTCATTTTAATTTTGCGATGCCATATTGGGTGATGTTGAAACTTGTAGTGTTGGCCAGTACAAAGTTGCCAACTGCCAAATATCTCTCACCTTTCATTGTGGGATCAAACTATCTATTTCATTAGCTCTGGGTGGCTAGGTAAACACTAGTGCCAAGCTCCTCCTATGTCATTGAGTGCTTGAACATTCTTGAGCACACCGAACCAAATTGTCCCTAAGAGTCACTAAATGCCATAGGGCAACAATATTTGATGGGGCATATCTCAGAGCTCATGCAAGGTATGGATGCAATTCTAGGTGCTATAGAATCATGTTGTGGAGACCTACAATAATATCTCTCACTTTTTGGAGATCTTATTCCATTTTGATTTTGTGATGCCATCTTGGGTGATGCTGAAACTTGTAGTGTTGGCCACTACAAAGTTGCCAACTGCTAAATATCCCACACTATTCATTGTGGGATTGAACTATCTATTCTATTAGCTCTAGTTGTCTAGGTAAACCCTAGCCCCAAGCTCATCCTATCTTGTTGAGTACTCCAACATTCTTGAGCATGCCAAACTAAAATGTCCCTAGGAGTCACTAAATGCCATAGGGTAGTGATCTTTGATGGGGCATATCTCAGAGCTTGTGTGAGGTATGTATCTGATTCTAGGTGCTATAAGACCATGTTGCAAATAATTACAATAACCTCTCTCTCTTTTTAGGGATCTTATCCTATTTTGATTTTGCAACACCATCTCGGGTGATGCTAAAACTTGTAGTGTTAGCCAATACAAAGTTGTCAACTACCAAATCTCTCTCACCTTTTATCATGGGATCAAACTATCTATTCTATTAGCTCTAAGTGACCAACTAAACACTAGCCCCAAGCTCCTCCCATCCTGTTGAGCACTCAAACATTCTTGGGCATGCCGAACTGAATCATCCCTAAGAGTCACTAAATGTTATAGGGCAGTGATCTTTGATGGGGCATATCTTAGAGCTCGTGTGAGGTATGGATGTGATTCTAGGTGCTATAGGACCATGTTATGGAGACCTATAATAACCTCTCTCACTTTTTGGAAATCTTATTCCATTTTGATCTTGCAATGCCATCTCAGGTGATGCTAAAATTTGTAGTGTTGGCTAGTACAAAGTTGCCAACTATCAAATCTCCCACACTGTTCATCATGGGATCGAACTATCTACTCCATTAGCACTAGGTGGCTGAGTAAACTCTATTCCTAAGCTCATCCCATCCTGTTGATCACTCAAACATTCTCGAGCATGCTGGACTAAAATATCCCTAAGAGTCACTAAATGCCATAGGGTAGCAATCTTTGATGGGGAATATCTCAGAGCTCATGTGAGGTATGGATGCGATTCTAGGTATTATAGGACCATGTTGTGGAGAATTACAATTACCTTTATTTCTTTTTGAAGATCTTATTCTATTTTGATTTTGTGATGCCATCTCGGGTGATGCTGAAACTTGTAGTGTTTGCCAATACAAAGTTGCCAAATGCCAAATCTCTCTCACCTTTCATAGTGGGATCAAACTGTCTATTCCAGTAGCTCTAAGTGGCTGGGTAAGCACTAGCCCCAAGCTCCTCCCATCCTATTGAATGATCAAACATTCTCAAGCACACCAAACCAAATCATCCCTAAGAGTTGCTAAATGCCATAGGGTAGTGATCTTTGATGAGACATATCTAGAAGCTCATGTCAAGTATGGATGTGATTCTAGGTGCTATAGGACCATATTGTGGAGACCTACAATAACCTCTCTAATTTTGTGGAGAACTTATTCCATTTTTGTTTTGTGATGCCATCTCAGGTGATGCTGAAACTTGTAGTGCTGGCTAGTACAAAGTTGCCAACTGCCAAATCTCTCTCACCTTTCGTTGTGAGATCAAAAAATCTATTCTATTAGCTCTGAGTAGCTAGGTAAGCACTAGCCCCAAGCTCCTCCCATCTCATTGAGTGCTCAAACATTCTCAAGCATGTCAAACTGAATTGTCCCTAAGAGTCACTAAATGCCATAGGGCAATGATCTTTGACTATGGCAACTAGATATGTCATCTTATCCAATGATGGAGACTCATGATAAAAGGTAAAGGAGTGATCATACACCTCATTTTGAACATGTTTTTTTTTTTATGGTAATAAGGTAATCCTTTTTTGTAAGGTCAAGGAACTTGAGGCCACCTATAAACCCAAGTTGCCTTAGTCCTAGCTATTTTTCTTTTTCTTTTGTTTGTTTGTTAATAAGTTGACTCAATAAGTGTTTTGAGAGCTGTTACACCTTATATAGGTCCTATGTGTTACCAAAAGCCACTTGGTTAAGTTCTAGGAAGAGTTAGTGCAAAAATTGCATTTTGCAATAAAAGTTGCGGACAACTTTTTGGCAATTTGAGCAGTTTTTTGGAAAACTTTAAAATTAATCTTGTAGCCAATCAAAATAACTAGTAATTAGTTGGAATGGATGTCAAATAATGAAAATAGCCTTTATGAATTTAGAGGGGGCATAAGGTGTTGGTGATTATTAATTATTTTTATATGGCAAGGAATCACTGTTGGATTGTTCAAAATGGGAAGAGTACTTCTGAGAGGGGGGGGGAAGGGGGGAGGGGTGAATCAGAAGTACCACATCTTTTTCACCTTTTTCAATCCTTTAAACATATAACTGAATTTTTTTTGCATGCATGTAAACATATAAAAGAACATAAAATCAATCACATGCAATAACTCATGACACAAGAATTGATAAGCTAGAAACCCTCTAGGAATAAGAAGGTGAAATTGGGGTGGGGATGACACCCACAAAATTCACTGCAGCAATCAATGATCAACCACTTCTGATGGTTTTCCCTATGAAAGGCCTACCCTATTAAAGGCTTTACACTGTGTCAATAGTGACTTGGTTAGAGGATTTACAAATACTTACATGAAGTGTCACCCTGTTAAAGGATTTATAATAGGTTGTTAAACCCACCTAATACATAGGATTTTCAATCACCTCCTCCAAAGGTTCTCCTACCTAGCTGTTAAGCTAACCTATCAACATAAGATTTCAATCTCTGATACAATTGTGAGAGAGTATTAGAACATTTGACTTGATTAAATGCAATCTCAAATTGTTGGGTTTAGGTACTAGATCTGCTCTTCTCATTCCGATCCTTGCTTGATTTGATCTCTATATGTGTTCCTTTTCCCTTGTGTTGTTCTGATCAACTGGATATGAAATTGTTGCTCTATTCCTCTAAGTCTTTCCTCTTTCACACTGAAATTTTGCTATAATCTCCCCTTACACTATTCTCTTCCACATATACAATGGGTTTTCGACCTCATTTTAAAGAATGAAAAGACTTAGGGTTAGGTATGGATCTATGATCCACATTAAATCTCAAATTCTTTCTCATACCTTGCATTTTTCTCATTGGTTGCATGCAGATTGCATAGGGAATGTAAATGATTTGTCCTTACCCTTTTTATCCTTCAAAATATCTCTTAGTCGGCTCTAAAAATAGTTTACATCTTAGTTTGTGCAAGCACAAACTCTTATGTTGATCTTGAGTTACTCAACACTCATTCATTACTAATGCTCAACATGAACTGATTCTGGCTTGCTTAGCATCTATTACTTTCCTGGTTTGCTTGACACCTATTAAACACTATATAACTCAGCACATGTATGTTTTGTATTGCTCAACATCTAAACATTTCTGGATTACTTGGCACATACTACATTCTAACTTGCTCAGCACCAATTTTGGCTTGGCATCTATTGAAATTCTAGCTCGACATACATTGTGTACTCGACATATATAGTGAAAATGGTTAAGTGTGTTGACACTTAATTGTCAGGACTATTCTTTTGACCAACAATCTCCCCCTTTGACATGAGTGTCAAAAAAACTTAACTAAGAATTTATGAACTTAACCTTATTAAGTACATTCTTTATTTACTTGGCATTCATGCAAAATTTCAAAAAAATATTGTGAGTAACACTATACCTTATGACTCCCCTTGAGTTGATTATGCCTTGTCCATTCTTGAGACTAAAATTCTGTGCTAATGTGCCTAATTCTCTCTGTCCTTTGTCTTGTTTCTGCATTCTGAGCTTGTGTATTGCATCTGATTTGTGTGAAGTTCAAAATTTTGCATCTCTCCCTTTCTTCTTTATTAATAGTCTCCTCCTTTTTGGCTATTTACAAAATTTCCACTTTATTCTCAAAAAAAATAAAAAATGAATGAAAGAATGTAATAAAAAATGATTCAAAATTTTCAAAAAATTTGGTATTCTCCCATATTTCTATATACATATCTCCCCCTTTTTGACACTAATGTTAAAGGGTTCTATGGAGAAATACCATGTTTAGCCAAAAATGTGCCATCGACCTCTAGGAGTATTTTTAGAGTTGCATCCCAATTTGCTAGTGCAATGTCCAATGACTAATATTGGATGGTAACCTCTGCTACTAGATGTACAAGTCCATCTGAGGTAGAAAGATTTGAATCTTTCTTGAGGACTGTTTCTGCATACATTTGCTCCTTATGGAGTACCTCCAAGTGAGGGGTTCTAGAGGACTAAATTTGCATCAATTTAGATTTTGTATTTGCCTCCTCTACTGTTAATACAACTAATTCTCTTTGTGTGTGAAGCATTTAAGCAAAATGCTTCTCACTCTGAGCTAGATTGGTGGGGGGTTGCATACTAGAAATCTTTAGATTTCTCTCGAAGCTCATGATTATCTGGTTGGTCTCCTATGTGAAGTTGGAAAAATCACACAACTTGTTGTATAGGGAGAATATATTCCCAAGTACAATTTGTACTCTATCCAATTTCTTAGCTAGCTCAACTTGAGATAGTGCTACATCACCAGATATTTTCTCATTTACCTTTCCTTGGAATTTCCTTTCTGACCATTCCATTAATTTTGCATTTGTATTACAGTCTTCATTTGTCACCTAGTCAACTATGTTAGATAGTTTCTCTACTATTGGCGTTGACTCATCAGGTGTCTACAAGATGAAAGCATCCATAAATATGTCCTTGATCTCATTAAGTGCTTGCCTATATTTATATTCTTTTCTCAATACCTCTGGTCTCCTTCTTCTATCCAATGCACTCTGTATCTCATTAATCTTTTCTTTAGTGAGGGTGTTGGATTCATAGTAAGGTATTGTGATTTCCTCATCAAGCTAAGGAATTCCATACTGAAGTTTCTTGGCTACTTTTGTTGAGCTCGAGCCTGGTGTTCTAACTTGCAATGCTAGCATTTCAGTGCTTAGCTTCTGAAGAGTTTGAGTGGGAGTATCTATTTTTGGTAATTCAACCAAAGTTTGTATTGCAGATTGCTCCTCATCTCTTGTCTCTTCCTTCTTTTCAACTTGTTTCTCCTTTTCACTATCAATGGTTGGGGGTGTACTTGTTAGTGGTTCTATTTTCTCTTTGTCTTCCCCTATTGCTACACTCGACACTTGAAGTGCATTTGTGAATTCTTTTGGTGGAGATGGTGGAGGAAGGAATAGGATTCTAGTAGTTTTGAATGGTTGAAGGTGGTTCTTGTGTTTTCATCTTGACTTCCTTTCATTTCACTACTGCCTTTTGCACCTCATCAACACTGACTAGTATTGGGCTTGAACATAATCTAGCTACTTGTGTTGATTGGTCAAGGATTTTTGCTAGATCCTTTGTAGTTAATGGATTGATGTTTTGACCAAAAGTGTCAATAACATCCTTAATCTTGATAATCTTTATAGGTGTGATGGTGGCATGAGGAGGGCTAGGAGGTGATAGTTGCATGTCTTGCACACTTTGTTCTTGCTGCTCATCTGTACCCTTTTCTTCCTCTTTCTCCTCTTTATTCTCCTCTTCATCTTTCTTTTCTTCTTCCACTTTTTTGTTTTCTTACCTTGTTTCCTAGTTATTTTTATTTCCTTTATCTTGGCACTTGCTTCTGCCTTGTATTCCTCATCAAAAACATCATCAATTTTCTTATAAATTATTTTCCACAACTACGTGGATTTTCTCACAACATGTTGAATTTTATTCTGTAAAATACTAAATGCCCTATGCTTTGGAGTAAATCTACTATTGTGCCTCTTGACTGCATTGGTTATTTGACTTTTAGTCAAATCAAGTAACAATCTAGCTAAAGTAGACTCCCTTATTTCCTTTTCCATTTGTAAGCAAAAATGCCATTTATCTTCTACTATTTTATACAATTCCTTGGGCATTGAGCCATCTAGCTCTAGAGGTGTGTGCTTATACTCAGCCATCATAGCATACACAGATTCCTTTATTTTATTTTTCTCTTCCTTTGTGAGCTTATTAAAATCTAAATTCTTTAAATCTTTTAAGTCATCATTTCTAATCTTTGTGCACAATTTATCTATGGCAGACTTGGGTGGATGACTTACCACTTTGAGCTAACTGTTATCATATGTCTCTGTCTTTTCTTCATTTGAGTTAGGTTGAGGTACATATTTTCTTCTCTTTCCTTGCTCCTCATCAATCTTCTTGGTAGTATTCTTCCTCTTCTCTACCTCTTCTTTTGCCTTTTGTGTTGTAGCTCTGGTGGTGGCTTCTTTGGTGTAGGTTTTGCCACTTTCTTTGCTTTGGGTTGAGGAGCAGGTGGAGTTTTAGCCTTCCTCTTAGTAAATTTAGTTATGAGAGTTGCTTCTTCAGCTTCTTCTTCCTCAACACCTTCCTCTTTATCCTCACCTATGCCTTGTGTCAATTGTAGAGGCTCATCTTCTTCATTTTCATTGTCATCCTCTTCTTCATTTGCTTCCTCTTCTTTTGTTGTGCCTGCTTCTTCAACACCAAATTTTTTCTTGCTCTTCTTGATCAATTTGTCCTTTTTCACTTATGTGGCTATCTTAAGGTCTATCATCACCCTGGATTTGATAATGTCATAAGTTTTGAAATGTTTTGCACCCTTGTCAATTTCCTTTGTAAGTAGAGTTGTTATTGCTACTGAGGCCTAATCAACATCAAGTTCATAACCTAGTGGCCTAAGCCATCTCACTCTAGGTATGACTGCTTGTATATAAGTGTAATCAATATCCATAAGAAAGAAAATGTCCTTTTCATGCTGCTCAACTAGTAAGACTAGTATCCTAATTCTCTGTTTCATGGACTTCTTGAAGTCCTCAAAATAGCTAATCATTTGGGCATCAAAATTCTCACCCATCTGCTCAATGAATCCATTTATTTTCTCAACAATGGTCATATTTTGATCCCATTTTACCTTGCCTACTGAAGGGAATTCTTTCATAATATAGAAAAACATGCAAACCAAAACTGAGCCAAATTTGCATTGAGCTCCCTTAGACTTCCTTATAGCTCCTAGATTCTCATTAATTTGCTATAACATGAGCTCTACAAGATCATAGGTATGGCCTTTCTTCACCAATTTATAAGCTACATACACTGTAATACATGGTACACTATTTAGTCTGCTTGACTGGTAGAATTTGTGGGATATGACTCTCCCAGAAAAATCTAGTAGGGGTTCTATAATGGTGTCTATTTTCATTCCCCTATTATTCCATTTTGCATCTGTATTCTTCTCTATGGCTTCCTTTTTGTCACTTCTTAGGGTCTTTGGCCGATCTAGGGTTGGAATACTAGTAACCCTATGGATAGTTTTCTTTGTAAACTTTACTGGCCCTGTCTCTAACCAAAAGGCTCCATTGTGGATTATTCTTAACACTATACGTATCCATTCCATTTTGAAAACAATAGGGAAAACTAGGGCTTTGGTCAAACCCTTCTTCTCAACTATGGATAATTCGTCTTTAAGTTTTCCATTATTGCATAGTTTATCAAATGCATTAAAAATCTCCAAATCTCCTATGGCTCCAAATTTATAGTTATAACACTTTCAAATGTATTGAACCATAACAACTTTGTTAGGTATTATGGATAGGGCACCAGTGGGATCATTCTTATAAGCGACTTCAGGGATGGGTCTAAACTCAGACTGTTTGACTTCATTATTGACTAGTTGAATTTCATGGCTTTCCTTTCCTTTGGTATATTTTGACCTAGATGTCATTGTTTACCAAACCAGGGTATAAAATTAAATAAACTTTCAAACTCTACGTAGCTTGCCACTTGAATGAAATACTTGTGAATTAATGAAATTGAGTTGGGTTGCTGTTGGAATTGCTATAAATCACTGTTTGATCACTGTAGAATAGCCTATTCACTCTGCTCAACTTCACTTTTTGTTTGAATGATTCAAAAATGAATGATTTTTAACTTTATTAGGTCCAATAACCTAGCATTTATTGCATTTGTGCTTATAGTTGTACACTTGGCTGCCAAAGATTTTATCAATTTGACTTCCACTAAAGTTCATCCACTCGACAACTACTATCTTATTTCACTCATCATCAACTAAACTTTTCAATAGCTCGGTAGCCACTAACATCTCTTATTCAACATCCACTAAACTATTCAACTCAGCATGTATTGGGGTTTCACTCAAAAACCAAAGGTAGCTCGACATCATCTTCTAACTTTTAACTTGACATCTTTTCTCATGCATAATTTTTCTTTGCAATACTTCTATGTTTTCTTGGGCTGATGTATGATACATCTTTATATGTATCAACACCATATATCTATCTTGTGCTTAATTGGATGAGGTGTGATCACTTGACCTCTTGGGTGAAGTGATCTCTCCATTTGATGTGCTACATTCACCTTTCTTCTTCCATGTCTTGTTTATTTGTCCTCTTATTTGTTCAACATCAATCTTCTCTTTTCCTTTGTTGACTTCAATCTTTGGTGCTCTTGACTTTGTAGGACAATTTCTGCTGATATGACCAGTCTTCAAGCAACTAAAACATGTAGTTTGGTTTAGCCACCTACTGTAACTTCCCTTGAAATGTGTCCTTATGCAATTTTCAGGAATGTGTCCATATTCTTGACAATAGTGATAGCTAAACCTGGCATTGCAATCCCAATTATGGTAATGTGCATGATTGATTCCTCTTACAGGTTGATTAGGTGTCCACATAGGCTTTGCTCTGCATTCAAATGCTCTATGTCCATACTTTTTGCAGTTGTAGTAATGACCTTCAAATCTTGGTGTCCTCATGGTCTTGGTTCTGCAGTCTTGTGTTGAATGTCCTTGCTTTTTGCACTTGTGACAAAAATTTGCATTTGTAGGCTTATCATGCTGATGACTATTCTTGCTTCTACACACATTAGAG
This sequence comes from Cupressus sempervirens, assembly GCA_028749045.1. Taxonomy (NCBI): domain Eukaryota; kingdom Viridiplantae; phylum Streptophyta; class Pinopsida; order Cupressales; family Cupressaceae; genus Cupressus; species Cupressus sempervirens. The sequence continues at coordinate 858,997,754 of CM053792.1, read as the reverse complement.
GTATGTCCCTTTTTACCACAAAAATGACAACTAGGTTTAGTGTTCTTACCTTTGTTGCTTCTTTCTTGTGCAACCTTGGATGATTCTCCTTGTTCAGTGCTGACGTAGCCAAGTCCTGAATTATCATTACTAGCCCTTGGTGATTTCAAAAATTGCTCAAAGTACTTGATGGCCTCATTGGGTTTGTTGTAACTTTATGTTATTTCCTTTTCTCTCTTCAATTCATTTTGCAATTGTTCATTCTGCATCTTCAAGGTGGAGACCTCAATGTCCGTAATGTTTAGCTCATGATGAACATTCATCATCTAGCTTAAGGTGTCCAACTGCATATTTGAGATCTTTTCAAATTCAATTGTCTTCTCTTCCAGCCTATTGATGAGATTTCTCTTGTCATCTTCTATCATGGCCTTGTCTTCAATAGCTCTTTTCTTTTGTTTAGTCACTTCACAAAGCATTATGGCTTGTGATTCTTGTTCAAGCTTGAGTAATCTAATTTCTTCAACTTGTGCTCTATTTTTCTCCATTAATTTTTCTATTGCTACATCAAATTCCTTGGAATCTCCATTGGAAAATACTTGTGTATTTTCAATCTCCTTGTAGTGTATGTCATTTTTAGCTATGGCGATCTCCTTCCTTCTTTTCAATGATTTTCTCAGTTCCTCCCTGGCTTCCTCTACTTTGTGTAGAGCTAGTTGCACATCAATCACCTAATTGTCAATGATCTTCCCAAGTTTGAAGACTTCCATCTTCAGACCTTTTTCTCCAAGTTGTTAGGCTTCTCCTTGTGAGAACCAGTGCTCTGATACCAATTGTTGGAATGTTCAAAATGGGAAGAGTGCATCTTTGGGGGGGGGGAGGGGGGGGGGGGGGGGGGTGGTGAATCAGAAGTACCACATCTTTTTCACCTTTTTCAATCCTTTAAACATATAACTAAAAAACAATTTGCATGCATGTAAACATATAAAAGAACATAAAATCAATCACATGCAATAACTCATGACACCAAAATTGATAACCCAAAAACCCTCCAAGAATAAGAAGGTAAAACTGGGGTGGGGATGAAACCCACAAAAATCACTACAACAATCGATATTCAACCACTTCTGATGGTCTACCCTGTGAAAGGCCTGACCTGTTAAAGGCTTTACACTATGCCAAGAGTGACTTGGTTAGAGGATTTACAAACACTTACATGAAGTGTCACCCTGTTAAAGGATTTATAATAGGTTGTTAAACCCACCTAATACATAGGATTTTCAATCACCTTCTCCAAAGGTTCTCCTACCTAGCTATTAAGCTAACCTATCAACATAGGATTTCAATCTCTAATACAATTGTGAGAGAGTATTAAAACATTTGACCTGATTAAATGCAATCTCAAATTTCTAGGTTCATGTACTAGATCTTTTCTTCTCATTTTGATCCTTGCTTGATTTGATCTCTATATGTGTTCCTTGTCCCTTGTGCTGTTTTGATCAACTAGATATGAAATTGCTACTTTGTTCCTCTAAGTCTTTCCTCTTTCACACTAAAATTTTGCTATAATCTCCCCTTATACTATTCTCTTCCACATATACAATGGATTTTCAACCTCCTTTTAAAGAATATGAAGACTTAGGGTTAGGTATGGACCTATGATCCATATTAAATCTCAAATTCCTGCTCATACCTTGCATTTTTCTCATTGGTTGCATGCCTTCTCCATTTTTCTAATTGGTTGCATGCAAATTGCATAGGGAATGTAAATGATTCATCCTTACCCTTTTTCTCCTTCAAAATCTCTCTTAGTCGGCTCCAAAAATGGTTCACATCTTAGTTTGTGCAAGCACAAACTCTTATGCTAATCCTGAGTTACTCAACACTCATTCATTACTGATGCTTGGCATGAACTGATTCTAGCTTGCTCGACATCTATTACTTTCTTGGTTTACTTGACACCTATTAAACACTGTATTTCTCAGCACATGTATGTTCTATATTGCTCGACACATATGTGTTCTGTATTGCTCAGCATCTAAATATTTCTGGATTACTCAACACATACTATGTTCTAACTTGGTCGGCACCAACTATGGCTCAACATACATTGTGTACTTGGCATATATAGTGAAAATGGTTAAGGGTGCTAACACTAAATTGTCAAGAGTATTCTTTTGACCAAAAATCACTGCTGATGTTAAAATTGTATATAGGATCATTGAGTTATTGTCAAATATCATTACTTCCCATTTGGAACAACAAACTCATACTTTGTAAGAATGAAACACCACTTTAGTTGCATGTTATCACTGAATGGAGTTAGTGGAAGATGTTAAACATCTTCTTAGTTGTCTTAATAGCCATTTCATGGGTTTGACACATAATCACTTCCCTTTGTGAAGAGTTATTTGAAAATCAGCAATTTACATGTTGTTGCAAAGAAAATACAGTCATAGGATATTGGAAAATTGTTTTCACTCATAGGATGTTGAAGAATATCTTGGAAGGATGGAATAGATGATAGACTAAAGTTTGTGAGATAGTTATTAGGTGTTCCTTGAAGTGTCTAAGATGTTAGTTTGAAGCAAGAAGTTGATTATGATCCATTTCTCAAATTTGCTCATTTTTCTCTTATTACTTCCCAAGTCTTGAATAGGGAAAGTGATCAAGTAGTTTTGTGAAGTTGGGTGGAAGTTTGTTCAATTTTGTAACCAAGTTGAAAAGAGTCTTTGAAGATAGACACAAAGGTGGGAAAAGTAGTTTTCCTTAAAAGTGTTCTTGTTGGGAATCCACTAGCTTTTGGTGTGAGCACTCTGCATCATTTTTGATGCAATTTACATTAAAATGAAATACATGAAATGTACTTAAAATGTAAACAAGAAAAATAAGATATATATTATGATAACCAATAATGTCATACATGAACAAACATATAATATATTATGATAACTAATTTAATGTCACATGAACGAACATATAATATATTATGATAACGAATAATGTCATACATGAACAAACATATAATATATTATGATAACCAATAATGTCATACATTAACAAACATATAATATATTATGATAATCGATAATGTCATACATGAACAAACATATCATATATTAACCAATAATCTCACAAGTCTAATAATGTCATGCATCAAATATAAAATATCATATATACATCAAATGTATATCAAATATGTCCACTGACATAAAATTCAACATACATGTCCACTAATTCCTATACATGTGTGTCTATCAACAATATCTTCTCCTTCCCATGAGGGGAAGGAAACAAATCCCTAGAGGTCTTTAGTCATCCTGTGGAGGGAGATAATGGGGATGATGGGGTCTTCCTCACACACTCGCTCGTCCTCTTGTTTAGGCTCTTCTCTAACTCAAGCTAATACACAGTAGATATGAATCAACAATTATTATACATTGAAATCAAATATATGTACACACAAAATTAATTATTTTCTTACCACCATCAAATAGTCACTCTGTACGTCCACCTCAAAGGCTCGTAGATGATAGGGTGTAACAAGGCCCTACAAAAATTCAATCAATATAATCACTTATAAATAACATTAGAAATTTTGATATTTAATATTATAAAAAAAAAACTAAAACCAAAACAAATCTTTCATACCTTAGTCAATAACTTTGAACTAGCCATCACTATAGCAACTCCGCGATCGATGGACTGGCGAAGATGAGGAGGAGTCTTAGATGTCAATAGTTGCATGTCATATAATAAAATTTACATGTAACATGAAGCATGAAACAAATATAATCAAATGAACTAAATTAACATGAAACAAATGTACCTCTACAAAGCTCATATCATGCCTAGGCTCAGAGTCCCTTTTGAATGTTGATGGTCTAGTAGAGAACTGATGCACATGCATAAATTTTTTTGTCAATCCTTCATATGATTACTTAATAAATATATGTATTAGTTTAAATGATTAAATTGATACATACCTCTCAGCTCGTCAATGAGACAAAAAATGGAGCTAGGGAATCTGTACTCGGGCCAACATCACTCTTACCCTGAATTTTGAACAATGTCAATACCTGCTAATTAATTAGTCATTCACTATACATATGAAATGTGATCAAATTAGTTTATTATAATTGTAATTTACTTGTGTATCAATGCCAAATGTGTCACTCAAGAACTCATCAATGACTAGCCCATCATCCATACTATCTCCCACATGACTAGCAAATGTACATAAGGATCCACATGATGTACACATGTGACTGCGATGCATAGAATGCTCCTCCTCAACTAATGAGCTCGTGTAATGAATGAGGGTCTGTGTCAAAGCATTAATAGTCCCTAGAGTGCTAGTCTCTACATGTTCCTTCACAACTAAAGATATAATCACATGCTCACCCTATGGCTTAACAACAGGTGCTATAACTACATTACGGTCATGACATACCCCTAGTCTCTCAAATGATGACCCCCCATCTCTACCCTAAGATACTAATATATCAAAATAATTGGGGTTCTCCCCAAGGAAATATCCATGATATAATTTCTTTAAGAAATACATTAGAACCGCGTGATTATTGCAGGGAGGGACATCAAAGACTATCCACCATCTATCCCAAAAGTTATTTCTAATACCATCATGTATGCACCAATGGATGGAGAACTATTTAGTTGTATATTTAATATTATCTCATTCTCCAGGATTTTTTTAAAATGCATAAATGCTACCTTTTTTTTTTTTTTTTTTTGTTTTACATCTTGATAAGATAATTTGTTTGTATAATATCTTCTTTGTTCATCCCTCTTAACACGCCAAATATCCAACTAACCACTAATAGAAGCTACATGGGTCATAATGGATCGAGGGAGGATGCCAATTGTGCTCTCATTGGATTGGTTTGTCCACAAGCTTTCAACCTACCAATGAGTGCTTCTAATTAATTTTTCCCTCTTTCTATTTCATTCTTTATGGTGTCTTGGTCGCCAAGAAGAGGTCTTCCAATTAGTTCAAGTTGCAGAATTTCTTGCTCTTATTGTGAAGGGTTTTGATTTGGATCTTGTGGAGCGTTTTCATTTTGATTTCATTGATCTGGTTGGGGATTTTGTGGTTCATTATTCACATTTCCTAATAACAAACCAATTACAATCTAAATAAATAAATAAATTTAAAGATTTTTTTTTAAAAACCTACAAAACAATGTAAAAACTTATAAAACAATGCAAAAACATATAAAACAATGCAAAAACAAGAGTAGAAAACACAAGATGAGATCTCGATCTTGAACTTTGGCGATGAGAAGGCAGGTGACAAAATTCTTCAATTTCTTCAATCTGTGTGTGTGTTGCGAGGAGAAAGGCAAAAAGAATAAAATGGGCCACAAGTTTGCAACCCATTTATAAAATTTCTTACTTTTAAAAAGTGCATGCACTTCTTTAAAAAAAAAAAAAAAACTTTATGTGTCATGTTTTTGGCACCACAACTTGGTGCACATATGCCCCATCAAACATGGGTCAATGAATTTGACTAAGAAAAGCTATACAATTGAATCCTCATAGAAATATCAAAGTGGTTTTGGTCTTTCAATATATAAAAATGCGACTAATTTAAACTAACAAAGACTTAATCTAAAACCTTCCATTTACTCCTAAAGTATTATAACAAATGAACTACTAACCTCCCTTTAATTAGTCTATTATCAATCCAAATGTAAGTTAGTTCTAACCTAAAATTCTAAAATATATTACCATTTATAATTTATAATAATCAAAACCAATGAACCATTAGAACATGGTTTAGAAATGAGTCCCTAGAAAGTTTTATGAAAATTCTATTACATCCCATCATGCTTTCGAGGTTGAGGAGGTCAAGGGAGAGTTAGTTATCCTCATGTGTGGAGTTTCTTAAGTATTTTATCTTTCTTGGGATTGTCCATAGTCTCTAACAGGCCTTAGAGAACAAATAAATAAAGGAAGACCACAATCTGGGCAATACAACCATATCCTTGCATTCTCCCAAAATCAAAGCCCACGTAAAGAGCATGAGTACTAGGGTCCATATAAGTATTTCCAATGCTTCACACAATACAATCCCCTAAAACATGCCTTGGAAATTCAGCATTGGCTACCCTTTCCTTTTTTTAACTCACAAATCTCAAGAAAACAAATAAAATACAAGATCCATGCAAAACAATAGATGGAATTTTGAGCACGTGACTTTCATCAATTTTCTCTAAAAGGTTGCCAATATGAATGTTCAACACATATAAAGTTTATACTCTCTCTTTTGTTCATACATAGAGTTTATAGAATAAAATAAAATGAACTAGTTGTTTTCCATGTATGCAATGATGCCACATCCAACCCTCTAATTATGACTACCTTTCCCCCCAAGTACCACTCATAAAAAGCCCAAAACATTATCACACATGTACTAAAACTCAATCACACATGAACTAATAGTTGATATTTTTTAGTTCTCTTGGTTGTTGATTGGTCCATTTGTGCAAAAAGAACATTTTTGTGTGTGAGAGATTGTTGGGGCGTTTTAGTCCACTTTTAAATGTGGTAGCTTTAAGCTCTTCATTCACTTATGGAGGTTCACTAAAAAAGTTAACAAATTTTGACATATGAATTAGGGATTGTAGGTGTACAAAGTTAGTTTGGATGGATACTGGTTTGTTTCCCCTATATCAATTTTTTTTATGAGATTGATGTTCATTTACAATGTTTCTTCTTATATTCTTGAAAGCTATTTTTCTATTATTTTTGTTAGGAATGACTTGGGACCTAGACCATAAAGCACTCACTATATAGTGAGTATTGGAGTCCTTAAGGAACTATAAAAGAGTCAATTTCCAATTCATATGATGAAGATATCCTTGATGGTGAAGATAGTACATTGTGTTGAAGTAGTATGGTGAATTCATTATGATAAAGAAAATATGATGTCAATGTTAATAAGAAAGTATAATGTTATTCTTTAGTACAATGAATGATATTATGTAGGCCAAAGTGAGTGTGTAAGGCCAAAAGGAGTATATTTATGGTGAAGGGAACATTCGATGCCAAAGGGACTGGCCCCAAGTCGATGGGAGTGGCCCCAAGTCATCAAAGGGAGTGATCGAGTCTGGAAGGATATGTCTAAAGCTAAAGGGGCCAACTTGATGTCGAAGGGAGTGTCTGAGGTCGAAAGGAGTGTTGGCCAAAGGGACTAATCATTGAGACTATTGAATGGATGCATACCAAGGTTTCTAGTAACCATTTTTTTCTCTCATAGTTAATGTACCAGATTGTATAATGAATTATAGTGTGTATAAATTGTTGCATATTTCATTGGGATATACATGGCGTAATATCATGTTGATTGTAATACATTATGATCCTGTTAGCCTATGAAAGAATCTATAGTTCATTATATGCAATATTGATTATTGTAATACAAATAAGTTTCTTGGGTTCTTGGATGGTCGATTACATTAAATCTACTATCCTTTGTTTGTCATGTGTGCATAGTATTTTTCTATATTCTTATTTCTTATATACATCTCAATGTGATGAAGGGGATTTAAAATATTACTTATTTCCCCTATAAATTGATGTTAGGAAATTATTTTCACATGTAGTTTTCCCAACAAATTTCATAGAATTTGAACCCAAAACCCCAAATGTCGATTTTAAACTTAATGTTCCATTGTAGTTATAGAGCCTTTCTTGAAACACCATTGCAACTTTCTTTGAAAGGAACAACTTCAAGTTTGATCTCCTTTAAAAAATATATTCTTCAACAAATCTGGCTTGTCTATAATGTATCGCTCTCAATGACTACAACAATTCACTTTCAAGTCCACAATAAATATACATTAGGACTACTCATGCTCATACTCTTCAATAAAAATTTCTTATAAGATATAAATAAATCTACTCTTAAATCCTAAAGACAAATTTCAAGGTCTATTAAAAGGATTGAACTCATCTACTCTTAAATTCTATAAATAATGTTAAAAGTTCTCATAGAGTTTGAGTTTATCCGATCTTCAAGATTTGAAATCAAAACCCATCCTCAAGATCTATAATTGAAAACAATATTCAATGAAATGTTTCATTAGTTTAGAAGATTTTAACTTCATTATTTAAATTTTGAATTTTATTTTTTTTCAAATGTTTTACATTGTATTTTATGATCTATTATTAGGATGAGATAATAATTCTCTAATCTTGTTATTTCATCTCAATGGTGGATAGGAGAGTATTCTTGAGTATAATTTTTCTTCTTTGATTATTTTAATCTATGAAAGATCATAAATATGATTTTAAATAGTGATAATAGGGTGAGTGCACCAAGTTGGTGTACAAAAGAATGGACACCCTATTGAAAATGATTGAAAAAGATCATGAATGAAGAATAATGGAACTGGTAAAGAATGTTTTCAATCATTTTTTTGTCATTGATGTCAAACTTGCGACTTGTAGTAATGACAATTGCTTAAGTGATCCAAATACTATCAATTGGTTGATTGACAAGGAGGATGCAATCAATAAGATGTAACTAGAGCGCCTAGAGAAAGGTTGAAGTTATGATGTTGTAATGAAGTATAAGGATCAGCTAAGCCATTGATGAAATAGTGTATTGATGACATGCTCTAAGAGGATGGACACATTGAGACACATCAAAGATGTAAGATTTAACTAAGTCATTTGTAAAGCCTAACTAAGTTCATTGGAGAGAGCTGGGCAAGTTCAACTTCAGTGTGAGCTGAGTGATTATTCAGTTGCTGAGTAACACAAAATCCTTTAGGTGCCGAGTATCAGAAAAAGGTAATAGATGCTAAGCAAGTTTCTTCAGGTGCAGAGCATCAATAAATACAGTAGGACCTGAGTAACAGAAAAGGTGTTGAGCATCAATAAACCAATGATGCCGAGTTGTTGCATTATTTGTTAAGTCAAAGATTTGCTAGATCAGTAACGATAAGTTTGTTACATTGAAAATTGTGAATTAGTTGGATGATAAGGATGATGAGTAAATGTCACAGAATTTCATGTGAACCATGCAAACCAATTCAAGGTGAATGCTAATGGATTTATCATGAAGTTTCTAGAAGAAGAAATTTAGAGGGAAAACAATATCATTTTCTCAGATCAAATTAAGATTTGAGCAGGAAATGAAGAACAAAACTTCTTTACAAGGAGTTACAGGTCAGAGATCAAAAGAGTGCATGAGGGAGTTGGTCATAAGTGTGGTCATGTGAAGAAGCCAAGAGATGGCTAGTGTGAAGTGTCAAGAAGAGGACATAGTGAGGAGTAAGAACAAAGCATCAAGACTCTGAGTTGATCAAGTGACCATAAGAGTGCATTGGCATTACAAGTGGAAGAACTCAAGGTGACATATCCTGAAGGGTGAACAAGCTATTAGCACTGCAAGGAAGAAAAACCAATCAAAGAAAAGAACTGAATAGTGATCTATAATCTTCAAGGATAGGGTTGCAATATTTATTAGGTCAAAACCCTCCTAATACTTTCTTACCATTGTATTAGATATTGAAATCCTACATTGCTAGGTTAGCTTAACAACTAGCTGGATAAGCCTCAGGAAAAGGATAGAAGATCTCTAGGAGAAGGATAAAGAGATCCTCAGGAGAAGGATAAAGAGATCCTTAGGAGAAGGATAGGAGATCCTTAGGAGGGATAAAAGATTCTTTTGAGAAGGTAACTATAAATCCCATGGAATTGGGTGAGCCTAATAGCTCTATGTAAATCCTTTAACAAGGTGGCATTCTAAGTTGATTTTTCTTAAATCCTCTAATAGGGCACACTCCTAACAGGGTGTAGAAATCCTTTAACAAGGTCACATCTTACAGTGTGTAAACCCTTTAACAAGGAAGACCATCATAAGTGGTTGAAATTAATTGCGTAGTTATTTTGTGGGTGGCATCCCCACCCTAGTTTTACCTTCTTATTCGTGGAGGGTTTCTAGGTCACCAAAATCCTTTGTGTTATGGTGTGATGCATGTTTACTTTTCATGATTGTTTAATGTTTAATTGCATGCATGATAAGAAAGTAAAAAGGATAGTACTTCTGATTCACTCTCATTTTATTAGAAAGTTTTGATTGGACATTGTTGGACCTTGAATAATAGATTCACCCCCCTCTTAGTTATTCTAAAGAATTCTAACAATTGGTATCAGAGCACACTGCTGATTTCTCAAGGTACTAGCAGCAAGAAGATCAAAATGTCCAAGGCAAAAGTTCCCAAGCTAAACAAAGACAACTTTGTTGCATGGGAAAGTCTAATGAAGCTACACCTCAGATCAATAGGTGACTATGTACAGACCTCAATTATAGTTGATCATGTAGACCCTATAGGACCCCTCACTGTAGATGACAAGAGCAAGAAGAAGGAGCACAACCAAGCGATGTTAGATATTGCTTCGGCACTAAGCTATGCCAAGTATGATGACATCGAAGAATGTGGTACTGCACATTAGATGTAGGAAACATTATCAAGAATCTATGGAGGAGATGATAATTTCAAGAGAGCCAAAAGAGAGAGTCTAAGAGGAAAGTTTGATGACATGAAAATGGAAGAAGGAGAGAATGCTGCTCAATATGGTGCAAGCATGAAGGAAGTAGTAAGTGCCAAAGCCTAGGAGGACAATTAGCAGAAGAAACAATATGTAGCAAATACTTGAGAAATTTGCTTCCTATCTATGCTATAAGAGTTTCAGCCATCCAAGAGCTAAGGTGTGTACCAAGCAATGGATTGTCATTTGAAGGAATAATTGGAAGACTCATTGCCTTTGAGCTATCCAAATTTAACAACTACAAGCCAGAAAACTTTGAATCTTCATTCAAAGCCAAGATGACAATAAAAGACAATGAGGAAGTGCAAACAAAGAAAAAGAATGGAAAAGGAAAGTATGTATCTAGTGACAGTAGCACTAATGAAGATGTTGTAGACCAATTAGAGGCATTACTAGCAAGAAGATTTCACAAAGGAAGAGGAAAATTCAAAAGTAAGTTTCCAATCATTTGTTTCAATTGTAATGAAGTTGGTCACATTGCAGCCAGATGCACACAAAAGAAAAATTACAAGGATGGAGGCAACTTCAAGAAAAAAAAGGAGGACAACAAGGACTACAAAGGTAAAGGCAAAAGATGCTATATTTTTGAAGAAGACTCTGATGAGAACGATGATGAAGTAGTCTATTTGGCTATGAAAGATGAATCAGATGAAGATGAAGCAACTACCCTAGTAACTTGCATGAACAAGAATGATAAATGGATCATAGACAATGGATGCTCTCACCACATGACTGGAGATAAAAGTAACTTCATTTCCTATACTCAATATGAAGGAAATAGTGTTAGATTTGGTAACAATGCACCATGTCAGATCAAAGGGAAAGGTAGTATCAAGCTTACTAAAAAGATATCATGTGATAATAATTACTATGTTGAAGGCCTGAATTATAACTTGCTAAGTGTCTCACAGTTAGGCAACATAGGATGCAAGGTTGAATTTGAAAAAGGAGTTGCTAAGATTTATGATTCTCAAGGAAGTTTAATAGGAAAAGGTGATTAGACTAGGAGTAATTTGTTTTACCTAGACATGGAAGATGCTTCTTGTCTCATTGTTCAAATTGTTGATGTATGGTTATGGCACAAGAGGCTATGTCATGTAAATTTTGACAATCTAATAAGCATCAACAAAATGAAGAAAGTAAGAGGTCTACCAAAGTTGAAGAAGCTTGATAACACCATGTGCAAACAATGCCAACTAGGGAAGATGACCAAGTCAACTTTCAAAAGCTAGGTGGATAAGCCTCAAGAAAAGGATAGAAGATCTCCAAGAGAAGGATAAAGAGATCCTCAGGATAAGGATAAAGAGATCCTTAGGAGAAGGATAGGAGATCCTTAGGAGGAGGATAGGAGATCCTTAGAGAGGGATAAAAGATTCTTTTGAGAAGGTAACTGTAAATCCCATGGACTTGGGTGAGCCTAATAGCTCTATGTAAATCCTTTAACAAGGTGGCATTCTAAGTTGAATGTTCTTAATTCCTCTAACAAGGCACACTCCTAACAGGGTGTAGAAATCCTTTAACAGGGTCACATCTTATAGTGTGTAAAACCTTTAACATGACACGCCTTTAATAGGGCAGACCATTAGAAGTGGTTGAAATTAATTGTGCAGTTTTTTTGTGGGTGTCATCCTCACCCCAGTTTTACCTTCTTATTCCTGGAGGGTTTCTGGCTCACCAAAATCGTTTGTGTTATGGTGTGATGCATGTTTACTTTTCATGATTGTTTAATGTTTAATTGCATGCATGATAAGAAAGTAAAAAGGATAGTACTTCTGATTCACTCTCATTTTATTAGAAAGTTTTGATTGGACATTATTGGACCTTGAATAACTGATTCACACCCCCCCCTCCCCCCCCCTCTCAGTTATTCTAAAGAATCCTAACACACCCAACAAAATAAAAAAATTGCAATAACCCGATCAGGTTATTTAAAAGTTAAATGTGGGTCAGTCTTGGTATCTAAACCCAACCATAATAATTTAAAAAACCAATCTACTTTTTTAATTTATCTTATTTAAAACACCATTGGATTTTCTAAAATTATGTTTCTTAAAACCTAACCGGGTTTCTTGAAACTCAGTCAGGTTTTAATAAACATAAATTATTTCTACCACCTACATTTGAGGGCATTTTTATACCCTCAAACAACTACATCAATGTGGATTGGAGAGGAAGAAGACAAAACCCGATCGAGTTTCTAATGAAAAGAAGATTTTTTTTTTTGCATTTTCATCCACGAAACCCCTCAAACAAGGCATGTCTTCATTCTCCTCATCATTTATGTATTTTTCCATCATAGCTTGTAATGTGGTTTTGTAATTTGTAAGATTTCTAGATTTTTTTTCATAATTTGTAATTAGTTTTTAAATTCTTTAATACCAAATCCATCAATGAATCCAAGAAAGTGAGGGAGAGGTGAAAGACCACCTCCTACACAATCAAAACCTCCACCCATAGTAAAACAAACACAAAATGCTCCACCAATTGTGACACAAACAATAAATCCTCCACCTGTAGTTTACTCAATGTTCCCATTCAACAACCATCACCACCTATAAAATGTCTATGCATACCATTACATCTTTTCAATACTACACAAGAAGACTTCATAAATCACCTTACACAAAATAGTTCTAAAATTTCCCAAATGATCAATAGGTTGTGATAATCTACACTTTCTTACTACTCAAACCTAATGAATACACTTGAACAAATGGCCCAAAATGTCAATGAGGTGTCTAGGGATGTTAAGAAATATGGTTTATGGAGGGATAAGTGTCGTGCATTTCATGCCAATGAGTTATCATATTGGAAATTAAAAGATAAGAACATAAAGAAAGCTACTAAATGTTCTCTTTTCATTGATCCTATATCTGGAAACTCCCTATTACACACAACCCAAAAAATTCATACTCATTGGTGCACTCATACTAGGATGAGATAATGTTTTTGGGATATGTGGTATATGGTATTTGACCTACTACCATGTGATAATTATGAAGTGCCTCTACAATTTTGAGAAAGCTATATTGTGGGTTCATCCTTTGTGAGAAGCCAAATTACTTTGACATTTGTGAGTTCCAAGGTAGTGGAAGAGGCTCAATGCAGGATAGACATGAGGCTCGTAGGGTGGTATCACAACATAAGAGGGGACGTAAAACACTAAAAACCATGCCTCATGTTGTGCTCCCATCAATTGTAAAGGAATCTATTTATTTACAGACTCTTCATGTAGCTGCATCATTGATAAATGTTATCATTGAGCATGGATCATAGTTAAGTGGTTTTCCTTCACCTATGACACCTTGACCATAATCAGAGGCACCTTGATCATCATCATCACCTATGGAACCTTCATCATCATTAGATGCAACTTTATGGTCATCACAACCTACAATAGCTCCATCAACATCACTCGCACCATTAGTGTCATCCTCGCTTGTGTCACCTGCACCACCAGTGTCATCCTTTCTTGTGCCACCTACATCACCATCATGTGCATCATTATAGTCTTTAGGACCCAATCAACATTTTTTTTAGTTGTTAGTGTATGTGTGATGTGATGGATATTGAGGTGTCTTAGGATAGAGTGTCATCGTGTCCATGTGTACATTATGAGTATACTTGTTATTCATATGGAGGTGGGGTTTTCACACTCACAGATGATTTGATGATGATGGTCTTTGGTGGATAGGAGACATAAGTTTGTTTATTTGATTTTTGACATGATATTATTTAATCACCCAAATATCGTAGAAGTAAAATAAAAATAAAAATTATAGAGCAATCTAGATTGATATGTGAATAATATGCAATGCAGGGTGCAGAAAGCAGTACAACAACCACAAAGTACACATTCTGCTAGAGGTGCTAGACTAGGAGCAAGAACACCTAAGGTAAAGTTTTTTTAAATATTCTTAAAAGTACAATAATACATGTTGGCTTTGAAATATTGTTTCTTAATTAGTATGACACTAACAAAAAAAGATCCCTAAATGTTATTTCTTATTTGTTTTACAACAAACACCCAATCTCTAAGAAGTCTTTCAAGGAAGCCAATAGAATATCAATGTCCAATTTAAGTTGATGTAGACATCTCATCTAATTACATCATGTGAAGTTGAGAGCTAGCATGTTGAATCTTTCCATCTCCCACACTCATCATTCCTCTTCCATATCCCATATCTAGCATCCCCCTTTCATCTAACCTACTTATAGATCCTCCTCCATTTCCTACCATTATTTAAATCCCTCTTATAAATTATCTTCCATACCCTACCATCATTGAAACCCTCCCATTCATCAAATCCATCCAATTCCCATCCACATCTCTTGATCCTAGCATTACCCAAACCCCATCTAATGAACCTCATGAGTTTTGACATGATATTATTTAATCACCTAAATATCATAAAATTAAATATTGTTTTATTTTATAAAGTACTCTAGATTGGTATATGAACAATATGAAATGTAGGGTGCAACAAGTGATACGATAACACCACATAGTACTCATTCTACAAGATGTGTAAGGCTAGGAGAAAGAACACCCGAGGTAAAGTTTTTAAAATATTCTTAAAAGTATAATCATAAATTGGGTTTCAAATATCGTTTCTTAATTGTTTTACAACAAACACGCAATTTCTTAAAAAGTCTTACAAGGAAGCCAATAGAATATCCATGTCCAAGTTAAGATGACAAGTACATCTTATCTAATTAAATAATGTGAAGTTTCTAGCACCCTGAAACCTTTCCATCTCTCACAAGTTCATCATTCCTCTTCCATGTTCCATAACTATCATCCCTCTTTCATCCACCCTACTTATAGATCCTCCTCTATTTCCTACCATTATTTAAACCCCTCTTATAAATCCTATACCATCTCCTAACATCATTGAAACCCTCCCAAATTCATCAAATCCATCCAATTCCCATCCACATCTCTTGCTCCTAGCATACCCAAATTCCATCTAATGAACCTCATGAGTCCATCACATCAAAGAACCTTTGTATCACATAGGGTGTCTTGTGGGAGTGTGGAGATCATGAATCTCCACTTGTATTTCATGAAAAGGTGCCACAAGTTCATTTGCATCTCTCTTTTCCTTTCCAGTCTCTTTGTTTTCAATTTAGGCCTTGTAGCCTTTTTCAGCCCAAAATTTTCCTATCTTTCAACTATCCTTCCAACCTTGTCCTTCAAGACCTTCTTGTGTCTTCTTTCCCTCCTATGATCTTCTTCTTGTTATTGTGCCTTCTTTCGATTTAAAACATTATCTCATATTTGTAACAATACTCTTTACTATTTTATAGGGCTTGTCAGGGGCTGAAATTTCTCAAGTTGATGACACCACGCTTTCTACCATTAACTTTGGCCTTGACACCTATGTGGTTCCATAGCTTACACAGCTATCAAGTTTACAATTTGAGTTGAACCCATGATGTGTCTTATTGATTCCACTATGTTATGTTTGTTTCTTATTTAGGGTACTCCACATAGCTTGAGGTGTGGAGGAAAGGGAGGAAAGGGAAGGAAATTAGAAGGAACACCCAAACAAAAAAAGTGTATTAAATACAAGTCAAGTTTATGTTATGAAATTTATTATGAATGAATATATATATATATATATATATATATATATATATATATAAATGTACTCAATATTGATGAATATGTGCTTACTTTTTTGTTGAATATATGTAGAAACAATTGAGTTTTGTAAAGTAGATGAATGCACTTGAGACTGTCGATGTTGAGGCAATGGAAGATGTAAAACTTAATATTTTCCTTCACAGAAATTGTAGTTATAGTATGCATTTGTTCTATATAAATATTAAATAGTTGCATTTACAAATGATTACATGTCTTTTTTTTTCAGTTTTATAGTAATTACCAATAATTTGGCTTACTCACATGTGTTATTTATCCTTTACCTATTATAGCACTCTTTGAGACTTCGTGCAAATCCTTTCAAATTTCATTTTGTTAGGAGTACCGAGCATCAAAGATGGGGTCAAACATTACAGAGGCCAGAGGTATGTACATAGATTCCCAGTTGAAGCCCTCTTGTGATCTCAATTTCAATTTCTTATCTGTGTGATAGAAATCACTAACGCCTACTCTACAATTCTAACATTTTATCACTTACCATACATGCTATGCCTCATACAAGCATTGATTCATCAGTGGTACTTTTTTTGTTTTCTTACTCTATTTGGAATCCATAATGCTACTCTATAATACTAATATTTTATCTCTTACCATATAGGTTGTGCCTATTGGTGCTCAATTTTGTAGCCTTAATTTTGAGTACCATTGAGAAAATCAAGCCCTGTAAATGATTTTTGATGAGTTTGTACCCAGTTGTCCATCTGAAGCATAAGAGGTGTTTAATGCTTCTAGCACTTTTCATTCAACATTTCCACTCATTTCATGAAGTTAAATTGACATTCTGAGCCATTTCGTGAAGTCCTATTTTGAGCAATTATCAAATCTGCATTTTCACTGAAGTGTCAAACAACAATAGGAGGCCATGTTTGCATGTGAATATCTTGCACCCAATAATGTTTCATGATCCACCACTTTGGGAGTGTTTAGTCTCCATACTCGAGAACCTATGTTTCAGATTTTGACTTGTTTCAAATCTGTTTCACTAGGTTTCAAACCCCTCAAAGTTGGTAGTTTACTATTTTCATGCATTTGAATATTGTGCAAAATTCTGAAAGGCCCTGTTTGACCTATCATAACTTTTGACCAGTTGATCAAAATGCTAAAATTCCTTTTGCATTGTATTTTAGAGGTTAGAGACTTGATATGTTTCAATTTTGAGCCTATGATGAATCTGTTTGATCAATTTTCAAATGCAATTCCAAAAGCAATTTCTAACTTTTTATTGATGTCAAGAAAGGTAGATTTATTGGTACCCTTGTTCGGAATGTTATAACTTGAGATTGATGATAGGTGAGATTGAATGGATTGTACCACTATGTTGTACTCTAAAAATACTTTAACTGTGCCAATTTTCACATCTTGATGAATCCATTTGCACACTTTCCCCAGGTCAATTCCATTTGCAAATAATGTTTTTTTGCCATTGTTTCAATCATCAAATTTGAAATATACCACTTTGACATCTTTCCATTTGCGTCTTGTTATTCGTCATGAGCCCAAATTGTAGATTTATACTCTCCTCATGATAGTAAACCAACACCCTAATTTTCATTTCCCCAAGTGTTTATTTACCTAGTTTTCAAAGCCAAATCCAAAAGCAATTTATTATTTTCTAACACATTTTCTTGTAGGCAGTTCTGAGAGGGCAATTTCATTAGTCAATATCTTTTGACCCCAAATTCGTCATGAGGCAAGATTCAACAGGGTAAAAGTATGCGACATAGAGAATTAGTGTATTCAATCTCAGAGCTTGGTCAGGTGTTTGGATCAATTTTTAAAGCTAGTCGATAGGCCCTGTTAGCAGAAAATCACAATTTATAGATCAATGATAAAATGAGTTTCAAACATCAATCCATTGGTCAAATTTGATTTCAATTAGTGTCAGATGGTTGATGTATCAATTTGAGGATTCAGTTGTCTGAGAACAAAAATTTTTTTAGTCGGACCCACTTTTGGGGCTAGACTAAAATCTCACCTGATTGATAAAAATGATGGGTTTGACTTGTTTGTGCCAGGTTGAAGAAGCTCATCTCATATTTGAGACCAAAGCAATCGATAATTTTGGAATATGCCAAGCAAATTCTCAAGGCTATCAATGCAATACATGAGGAGCATATTGTCCATTTAGATTTTTAAGCTTGCAAACTTTCTTTTGGTAAAAAGGTGTGCTAAAGTTGATTGACTTTTGGATTGCTAAGCCAATACAATGTGACATACACTAAATTTCATGTCTCCGAAGGAATTTTTGTGTAACGATGAGCAGGAAACATAATAAAATGTGGGCGACCTTCCGATATTTGGTCATGGTCAGAAGATAGAATTGAGACCTAGGATTGGTAGAAACTATCAAGATGTTGTGTATGTCTCACCCTTGGGCTCATCTTTCTGGTCTTTTCCAAAAGCACGGAATGCCTTGAGGAAGAGTTTGGTTGCAAATGCAACAAAGAAAGGAAATGCTCCCAATACAAGGCAGCTCAAAGAAAACAAGAAGTCACCAGAGAGATGTATGGGTTTTTGGTCCAAACTGGATGAATCTTTAATGCAGTTAGACTATAGTGAGAAAAATTTAAATATATGTTGTTGAAATTAGAATATTTGGAGCTAGTAAGACATCAATCGTAGTATGTAGAAAGAATTCCATATCAAGCAAAAGTCGCAGTTGATATGGAGAAGCCACTGACATCATACAAAGGGAATCCATGCATAGGAGAGAAAGCCACCCATGCAGGCAAAAAGGAGAGAAACCACTGCAAGAAAGGAAACAGGGGCATGTGAAAAAGATGAAGCCATAATCTTCAAAATACACCCAACATAGCATAATAAAGGGTGGGAGCCATCCACAAGAAGGCGTCTTCATAAGTTTAAAAAGAATCTTCCAACAAAGAGAGTTGATGCAGGGCAGTTAAAAAAGGGAAGTGCATGCCATGTAGAAGGAAAACACGTTAAAGGCAACTCATGCTAAACGATGGATTAGCAACATGAACAAGAGGTTTATGCTAAGTGTTTGAAGAAAGCCACATTAAAAGAAGTCACTGGCTAGTTAAAGGGTAGAGGAGGAGGAGGCATGAAAAAATGTGGCTCATGCATTAAAAGAAACAATAGGGGTCACACATAAAAAGGGCAGAGGAGCTGCTACATTTTGTAAAGAAATCCCACGCATCCATTGAAAAAACTCTAACATTTTGAGTAGCAGGGGATGAGTGGGAAGCCACAAAATTTTGAAAGAAACTCGCAACCAAAGAAAACCATTATAATGTTTTGTCCCACATGTAGTGGGTGGCGGCTTTCCAGTATTTTAAATATTCCCACACACTGAGGGTTAAGTGTCTCAAGAGACATGCTGGAAGGCAAACCACATGTTTCATGGAGAAGACCATTGTGTGGGGCTAGGTGCAATATATTTTGATGTCCGATATGCATTGAAAAAGGAGGACCTGTGGCTATCAACTCTGAGACAAGGAAAGAAGCTTCATACCTATTAGGAATAAGGTGTCTCAACCTTGGATATTTCCTATTCTTATTATTTGTTTTGCAAAATTTTTTTCTTGCAAATAATGTTGATGTGTCAGCATCTTGAATTGTGTATAAGGAGATCATCACTAAAACGGTTATGATGGATTCCTATGACATGTAAGAGCTATGTTAGGAAGATTCAATGATAGGTGAAGACATGTGGCAACTAATAAATTTGAGTACTGTACACTCTACCTTCAAATTTTTTTTAGGGTTCCTATTTTCTCAGAGAATGGTAAAACCCTAATATGGTTACCTTTGGGAGTATCCCTAAAGTGCAGTGCATGTTATAAGTGTTTTTAGGGTTGTGAAGAGGATGTATGCATGAAAGTGTATTGTTGGTACTATGAGTTGCTACTGGAGTCTTTTGTTGTTGTCGTTGAACTTGTATTGCAAGTGTATTGTAACCTTGTGTTGAAGATAATACATTGTGCACGTTCTTGAGGAGTGGGGTTGTTTTATTGAAAGGTTTTTCCCCACCAAAAAATCTTTTTGTTATGTGTTTCTTTCTCTGTTTATTTTCTTTATGCTTGCTTGGCTGAAATATTGTTGTTTACATGATATTGAATCTATAAGTGTAAAATATTTTAATAGGATTTGCACCATACTTCTCTTAAGAGTTTAGTGTAGGACGTTGTTTCTGCACCTGAGTTTCCTTACAAGTGTTATCAGAGCCTGATCAAATTTTAATCCTAGTTGTTGGGTAGGGATTTTTGAGCTAATCTCAAGTTGAGTGGGATTCTTGTGCAAAGCATCCTGAATCTTATTTGTAGATTGAGATGGCGAGTTTATCATATGGAAGAATGGAGGTGGAGAAATTTAATGGCACTAATTTTGAGTTGTGGAAACTCAAGATGGAAGACATGTTGGAAGATCGTGACCTATGGGAAGTGACTTCAAATGCTACAAGATCAACAACTGTAGCTCAAGCAGATTGGGATATCAAAGGCCGTAAAGCTAAGGGTCTCATAAGACTCTGTTTAACTGATGCAGTCCTTTTCAATGTTCTAGATGAGAAAATCGCATATAGTTTGTGGGAAAGCCTTGGGGCTGTGTATCAGGCTAAATCTTTGGTGAAAAATTTGTTCTTGAGGAAGAATTTGTACTCTCTATGAATGGAGGAAGGTGGATCCTTAATGGATCATTTAAATTCATTTAATCTGCTAGCTGCACAGTTGACATCAGCTAGTGTCAAGTTAGAAGAGGAGGATCATTACTACACACTTTTGTGTTTTTTACCAGATTCATGGGACCATCTTGTGATGGCTCTCGGAAGCACATTAGTCACTTTAAAAATGGATGATGTGGTTTCTTCGCTGCTATTAGAGGAGATGCAGAGAAAGGCTTCCATTTTGGAGAAAGAAGCCCTTGTTGTTCGTGGGAGATCCACAGAAAGAGGGAAGAAAAATGACAATAAGTCTGACAATAAGGGTAGATCCAAATCCTGTGGGAAGTCAATGACTTCCAATAAGTCCAAGGCAAAATATTGGAGCTGTGATAAACCTGGGCACTTCCGTAAAGATTGCAAAGAGCTGAAGAAGAAGAAGAAAGGTTTAGATTCAACTTCAAAAAGATCTCAAGAAGATGGTGATGCATTCATCGTGGCTTTGGCAGCCCATGCATCTAATGATGTGTGGTTGGCTGACTTGAGTGTATCTTTTCACATGACCTCTCATCCAAATTGGTTCTCAAAATATGAAGAGTTCGATGGTGGAAAGGTGTACTTTGGTGATGATTCTCACCTAAAGATAGTTGGACGCGGAAGGATCACTATCAAATTTCCTGATGGACGAGTAAAGTGAATCAATGGATTTATGCACATTCCAAGTTTGGCACAAAACCTATTATCTGTAAGTATGCTGAATGATGTAGGTGTGCAAGTTGTTTTTTCAAAAGAAGGATGCAAGATGATGAGAGGATCGATAGTGCTTGCAAGGGGTACTAGGAGAGGTACCTTATTTCAGCTAGATGCATGTATTCCTCTAGGTAATAGTTCTTCATCCTCACCATCTGAACGGGTAGTGAAAAATTCTATGGTTACTATTTCTGATGGCAATGAAAACACTTTGGAAGGAAAGCTTCCTGTAGAAAAGACAATGTTGTGGCATTTGAGATTTGGTCACATTGGTGAAAAGGGTCTCAGAACCCTGAAAAATAAAAATCTCGTTGACGGGTTAAATGATTACAATCTTGAGTTCAACTTTTCTGAACACTGTGTCTATGGTAAACAAAATCGTGTTCAGTTTTACTCTAGTTCTCACAAATCTTCTGATGTTTTGGATCTTATTCATTCTGATGTATTTGATCCTGTAAAATTTCCTTCAATCTCCAAGTCTATATTTTTTTAATCTTTCATAGATGATTACAATACAAGGACATGGATTTATTTCCTTAAAAGTAAGACACAAGTCTTTAGTCAATTCAAGTAATTTAAAGCCCTTGTAGAGAATTAGACTAGTAAGAAGATTAAGTGTGTGAGAACTGACAATGGTGGTGAGTTTTGCTCAGCAGAGTTTGAACAATTCTATAAAGAACAAGGTATCGAGAGGCATAAGACAAATACTTATACCCTAGAGGAAAATGGAGTTGTAGAGAGAATGAATAGGACATTGATGGAGAAGGCTAGGAGTATGCTTAATGGAGTTGGTATAGAACAAAGGTTTTGGGTTGAAGTTGTGGCCACTGCTTTCTATCTGGTTAACATATCTCCTACATCATCTCTTGTTGGTAAGACACCCATGGAGGTGTGGCTTAGTAAGAAGCCTTCAATTAGACATCTTCATGTTTTTTGTTGTAAAGCTTATGCACATGTTCCAAAGGAGAAAAGATCTAAGTTGGAAAACAAAGCTGTTAAATGTATTTTCATTGGATACAGTGTTGGTGTGAAAGGATACAAGCTTTGGGATCCTGTAACTAGTAAGGTGTTGTATAGTAGAAGCGTTATTTTTAGAGAGCTAACATCTTCTCCTATTGTGCTACAACCAGATGAAAAAGAAAAGGAAACATATGTTGTTCAGTTGCCTCCTACCCTTGAGAAGAATGAACAGAGAGACCGTGTTGGGTCTAATGATGAGGAGAGGTCTAGCAGCTCTGATAGTTTAGAAGAAGAGGAACAACAACCTCAACTGCAGCCCTTGAGGAGATCCACAAGAGAAAGAAAGAAATGAGAAAGGTTTGGTTATTCTATGTTAGATTCTTGTTGTGCTTTTGCCTTGATTACTAACACTGATGAGCCTAGATCTGTGAAAGAGGCTTTGGGAATGGAAGATGGATGTTCCTAGATTGAGGCTATGGATGATGAGATGGATTCATTAGAGAAAAAAAAAACTTGGGACCTTGTACCTTTGCCTAAAGGGAGAAAATCTGTTGGCTGTAAATGGGTGTTGAAGAAGAAATTCTGTGCAGATGGAAGTGTTGAAAGGTACAAAGCTAGATTGGTAGCAAAGGGGTATTCACAGGTAGAGGGAATAGATTATGGTGAAATATTCTCTCCTATTGCAAAGTTGACATCCATTAGATTTTTTTTATCTCTTGCTATATCATATGATTTAGAGATAGAACAGATGGATGTGAAGACAACTTTCCTTCATGGTGATTTGAAGGAAGAGATTTATATGTCACAGCCTAAGCACTACATTGTTAAAGGTAAAGAATCTTTTGTTTGCAGATTAAAGAAATCTCTATATGGTTTGCAGCAATCTCCTAGGATGTGGTACCTTAAGTTTGATGCCTTTGTGTTGTCAATTGGATTTGTAAGATTGAAATCAGATCATTGTGTTTATTTTAGAGTTGAAAATGATCACCTTCTTATTGTTGCATTATATGTTGATGATATGTTGCTATTTGGGAAGGGGAAGGGTATGACTTCTGATTTTAAATCTTAGTTGTTAGCATAGTTTGAGATGAAAGATCTTGGGCCAACTAGGTACATCTTGGGTATGGAAATCAGTAGAGACAAGTCTAACAGAAAACTTTGGTTGAGTCAGAGTAAGGATGTGAAGTCTGTGTTAGACAGGTTCAGCATGGCAGATTGTAGACCACTATGTGTTCCTATTTCTGTGGGAACAAAGTTATTTGTAGATGATTTTCCAAAATCTCCCAGTGAGGTGGAGGACATGAGTAGAGTACCTTATGCTAGTACAGTTGGTAGTCTTATGTATGCTATGGTCTATACTAGACCAGACATTGCCCAAGTAGTGGGATTCCTGAGTCAATTTATGGCTAATCCTAGATGGCTACATTGGGATGCAGTTAAGCGAGTATTCAAATATTTGAGGGGTACATCAAATTACTCCATATGTTATCATGGTAACACTTCTAGATCTCCGCATTCAATTTGTATTCATGGGTTTGTAGATTCAGATTGTGCAGGTGATATTGATTGCAGGAGATCCACCAGTGCTTATGTGTTCACTATGTTTGGTGGTGCCATCAGTTGGATGAGCAAGCGAAAACCTATGGTTGATTTGTCCACTATAGAAGCTGAGTACATGGCTGCTACACTTGCTTGTAAGGAAGCCATTTGGCTTAAGAGATTGTGTTTTGATGTTGGTGTTGACGTAGAACAGATTATTATTTGGTGTGATAGTCAGAGTGCTATTTGCCTTGAGAAGAATCCAACTTTCCATGCCAGAATGAAGCACATTGATGTGTAGTTTCACCTTTTGAGAGATATGGTGGAAGATGGAAAGGTAAATTTGGAGAAGGTAGATACTGTGAAGAATGTTGCAGATGCATTAATAAAACTAGTGGGCACTGAGAAGTTCAGATGGTGTTCGGAGTCTGTGGGCCTTTTGGCCTATAGCGGTTAGTTCCTGTTATGTTCCTGTTGCTCTTACAATGTGTTCGACAAGTGGGAGAATGTTAGGAATAAGGTGTCTCAACCTTGGATATTTCCTATTCTTATTATTTGTTTTGTAAAAAAATTTTCTTGCAAATAATGTTGATGTGTTGGTATCTTGAATTGTGTATAAGGAGATCATCACTAAAACGGTTATAAAGGATTTCTATGACACGTAAGAGCTATGTTAGGAAGATTCAATGATAGGTGAAGACATGTGGCAACCGATAAATTTGAGTACTATACACTCTACCTCAATAGTGGGGTTCAAAATTTTTTTAGGGTTCCTATTTTCTTGGAGAATGGTAAAACCCTAATACAGTTACCTTTTGGGGTAACCCTAAAGTGAAGCGCATGTTATAAGTGTTTTTAGGGTTGCGAAGAGGATGTATGCATGAAAGTGTATTGTTGGTACTATGAGTTGCTATTGGAGTCTTCTGTTGTCGCTGTTGAACTTGTATTGCAAGTGTATTGTAACCTTGTGTTGAAGATAATACATTGTGCACGTTCTGGAGGGGTGGGGTTGTTTTATCGAAAGGTTTTTCCCCACCGAAAAATCTCTGTGTTATGTGTTTCTTTCTCTATCTATTTTCTTTATGCTTGCTTGGCTGAAATATTACTGTTTACATGATATTGAATCTGTAAGTGTAAAAGATTTTAATAGGATTTGCACCATACTTCTCTTAAGAGATTAGTGTAGGAAGTTGTTTCCGCACGTAAGTTTCCTTACAATACCCATTACGATATTATGCCCAATGTAAGAGCAAAGAGCAAAATTCAAGGCTCTATGGGGTTATGACCACTGTATGATTGGGAGAGCCAAATTATAATGCTTCGATCTTACAAAATTTGAAATATCTCGTATGAGCGTAAGGCATAGATTAAATGCTCTTGGTGGTACGCTGGCACCCATATGGGCATAAAAGCAAAATTTTAAACATTCATGTGAGCGTAAGCACATAAAGCAAACTTCAAAAGGCTCCAAGGATATGCTAGGGTCGTAAAGGCATAAAGGAAACTCACCCCTGTATGAATGTAAAGCCTAATTTGGAGGCCTTCGGTGATACGGAAAATAGAATTAATTAATGTATTAATTAATTAATCAAAGATATTTCAAATGAAAGATGGAAAATGAGGAGCGGACAAGTGGCAGGGAGATTTAAATATAAAATCAAATTCAAATTTAAAGATTTCAATGCCTGATAATTTCAAATAAAAGATTTGAATATTTAAAAGTTTTTATATAGTTTTAAGTATATAAATTTTAAAAATTTTCATTTTAATGCTCTGATTTAGTCCAAGAGCTTGTTTTTCAAATTGCTACCAGGGGGCATTTTTTGTCCAAAATAGGCACTATAATATATTGTTGGAATTGGGAGAAGATGAATTTTCCAAATTTGGGGCCAATTTTTGAGTAGGTCTTTGCTAGTTCAAGTTATAAGTAGATTTTTACTTTCCAAGGTATTCTTATTGGAACAAGCCTAATTCATCATAAAGCATCAGAATCAGTTGGGGAACAAACATTGATGTTTGTTGAAGCTTAAAATGAATTCTAGAAGTGTTTTCACCCTTCTAGAGTTCATTTTAAACCAAGTTTTGCCTCTACCTTGTTCTAAATCAAGCATCGAATCAGTTACTTGTTCAATCAGATATTTTAGATATTTTGTGCTTGTAGAGGCCAAATGATGATTATTTGATTTTGTAGTTGAGGGGAGAGATTAGAGAGATGTTTTTAGCTTCTTGGGAAAGAATTTTGAGGAGACACTTGTCATTGTTTGATCAAATCTAGGAATTCTTTTCTCCTATATCATTCCCATTCTCTTTCTTGGTTGGTTCTTGGTAGTTTTCTTATAATACCTGCAGGGTTCTAGTGTTCTACTGTGAAACCAGGGTTGTAGATGGTTTTTCTTCCTGTCTATTGAGCTATGCTCTAGTAGTGAAGTCCACACATCTACTTCTATGCACATTTTCAGTTCATTTCATGTGTTGTTATTCAAAGATAAATGGAAATTGATGTTAGATCATGTGAAGTATCTTGAGTTTCATTTAGTGTTACCAGTTTATGTATTCAGTCTTTCCATGGATGAATATAAAAGGGGATTTACAATTAATTGTCTAGGTTTTCTTATTCTATCTCCTAATTCTTCATATGGTATTAACTTTGAGATTCAATGAATAAGGTTTGTTCAATTTAAGATAGCTTGGATGAGTTGTATGTTAGATTTGTTGTTGCTTTTGATTCAAGGAGTTGAGTAAATGCTTTAATGCTTTGATAGGGTTTCTGGGTGTATGAAGGGGATATTTTGTAAGAATGGGATTTGGGGATTTTAGTTGCCAAACTTAATTGTAAGGCAATCAGGTTAGGTCATCTTGCTGATAATGACTCTATGTTGCAATGGATAAGGCACTGATCACTAAATCATATGCAAGCTTATATGAATGTCATTTGCACAAATTGTTTTAATCAAATCAATTCATTATTTCATGTTTTGTAGTGGGCTATAAAGAAATAACCCTCACTTAGCTTATGGTTTCATAGGTTATGATCTGTAGCTATTTCATTCCTATGCCATTGCATAAGTATTAGAAAATAAAAGGGGTTGCATCTGCTATTATTAGGTTCATATTTATGTTTAATTGCACTAGTACCATATGTTAGAACCTCACGGTTAACCCGCCTAGGTCTTGCAAAGCCTGAAGTGAAGAAGGAGTTATGCCTTATAGCTAGCCCAAGATTGTAGTCGAGTGTATCCGTCATAAGAATTTGCTAGCCTTAGATGCATTGGTCTGGTTTCTTAGTTGTTTTCAAAGCTATTAAATTAGGAGCCAAAAATACCTTATACCAGCACTTATTCATCAGTACTTATACCTCTTGCTAGCACAAGAGGCCTAGCTCAGGTTGCAATACATTTTTTTTTAAAACTCTATTTGGAATCCCTAATGCCACTCTATAATTCTTGAATTTTATAACTTACCATATTGGTTGAGCCTCATACTAGCACTGACTCATCAGTGGTTGTACCTCCTGCTAGCATGGGAGATCTAGCTCTTGCTATCGTAATTTTTTTGTTTTTTTAACTCCATTTAGAATCCCTAATGTCACTCTATAATTCTAACATTTTATCACTTACCATACAGGTTGTGCTTCATACTAGCACTAATTCATCAATGTCTGTACCTCCTACTACCATGGGAGATCTAGCTTAGGATGCATTACATTTTTTTTTACTCTATTTGGAATCCCTAATGCCACTTTATAATTCTAATATTATATCACTCACCATATAGGTTTTGCCTCATACTAGCACTGATTCATCAGTGGTTGTGTCTCCCATGAGCATTGATCCATCGATAGTTGTGACTCTCATCATCATTCTACCTCATCATTTTGTTAGGAGTCCCACCCATTGAAGAAGGAGCCCATAACCATTATCATTTAGTTCAACTTTGGGACAAAGGGATGAGGTAATGAAAATCTCAACTATCCACAATTTTGAACCCAATTTGTAGTTATTTCATATTACTTATAGATAATATATTTGATATAGTATTTTAATTTCTCTTCTGCTGACACTTGGTGAGCCACATACTACATCAAAGAGGATGAATTTTGATGATCCTACACAGTCATAGATATTGATAGTGATATACATATATAGTTGTGGTCATTACATGAAATTGACATATATTCAACTGAGCAGCATTGCAACTTTTGACATTAGGTGAGAAAGGGATGCCAAATCCAAAGAAAGTTGAATATTTAAAAATTGAGATAGCTTGTTGTAGGCATAGAAAACATGATCCTATAGCACCTGATAGTTTATCAATACCTTGCACAAGCTTAGAGAGATTCCCAATCAAATATTGCAACCTGATGGTGCTTAGAGGCCCTTAGGGACACTTTTGTTTAGTGTGGTTGATAACATCTAAGGGATGTTGTGGCTGAAACAAGGTTGGTCCAGCTTAAACCTAACCAACTGGAGCTGAAGAGTAGATGATTTGATCCTATGACCAATGGTTTTGAATATACACAACCTTGGTCATTTAAACTAAGCAACATTATAACTTTTGACATTAGGCAAGAAAGGGATGCCAAATCCTAAAAAAATTGAATCTTTAAAAACTAAAATAGGTTGTTTTAGGCCTAGACAATGCAATCCTGTATCACCTAACAATTTGTCAATACCTTGCCCGAGCTCAAAGAAATTCCCAATCAAAGATCATAGCCTGATGCTACTTAAAGACCCTTAGGGACACTTCTATTCTATGTTCCATAGCATTCTAGGGACATTGTGACTAAAAAGAGGTTGGTCCTAGCCTAAAATTGACCAGCCAGAGCTAACAGAGTAGGCAATTCAATCCTAGGACCAATGATTTGAAATATACACAACCTTTCTCATTTGAACTAAGCAATATTGTAACTTTTGGCATTAGGCGAGAAAGGGATGCCAAATCGAAACAAAGTCAAATCTCTAAAAATTGAGATACATTATTGTAGGCCTAGACAATATGATCCTATAGCACCTAATAGTTTATCAATACCATGCATGATCTCATAGAAATTCTCGTTCAAAGGTCACAACCCGATGGTACTTTGAGACCCTTAGGGATGCTTCTGTTCAATGTGGTCAATAGTGTGAGAGGGAAATTGTGGCTAAAAATAGGTTGGTCCTAGCCTAAACCTGACCAACCAAATCTAACAAAGAAAACAATTTGATCCTAGGACCAACGGTTTGAAATACACACAACCTTGCTTATCTAAACTGAGTAACATTACAACTTTTGGCATTAGGCGAGAAAAGAGTGTCAAATCCAAAAAAAGTTGAATATCTAAAAACTAAGATAGGTTGTTGTAGGCCTAGACAACATGATCTTTTAGCACCTAACAATTCATCAATACCTCATATGAGATCAGAGATATGCAGGAAAGAAGGATTGAGGGGTGAACACCATAAGAAAGCATTGTTGGAGGGTATGAAGTTTATGCAACGGGAAACTAACAATTGTATGCCTTAACAAGGGGTAAGTTTTTGAGTTGATGTTGATTATATATGTTGAATTGAAGGTGTACATTAAAATAATAAGTTTTGAAAGTGATTGGAGAATGAGTTTCTAGGACCAAGTGGTGAGGATTTGATGGTTGGGAATTGTTGAGCTATCATTTTGCACAATGCTTAACGAAAAGAATAATTTCAAACTCCTTTCTTTAAAAGCTAATCTAGGATCAACTCCAAGGTTCTAGGTGATCTTGCAACCTACTAGAATATGCTCAATTCAAGATAAATGTGTATGTTCATGAATAGGCCTTTGTTGGTTTGAACAATTTTGGATAAGATGTTTGATCTATTGTTAGAAAAGTACCCACAAAAGAGATATATTTTTGTAATTTTTTGTTTTATGATGAATACAATTTATCAATACAACTATTTGAATTCCTATTTTAACAATATTTTAGCAAAGAAAATAAAAAAGATAAGGTAACGATAGATTAAAGAAAATAACTTGAAAAAAAAATTCCTAGCAGACATAAACCATGGTAACAACACATCTCTAAGTTAAATCACTGAAAAGATCAGGTAGGAAACTAATGAAAATAGGAGCAATGCTTCCTCAATTCCTGATGCAATCGTTGATGGAAACTCAATAATACTAGAAAGATGATTCACTTTTCATCAAATTGTAAGGCCACGAAAAGTATGCTCATGTGAGACAAGAAGTTATGTAGGAACAATAGGTGATCTTTTCTCCAACTTAGTACATCAATAGAATTCATTAACATGAGGCAAACACCAGAACTAAAATAATGCACAATCATAACAATACAATAAAACCATTGTTTCTATTATTATTCATGAGCATGCATTCACACAACTAAAACACTCTGGCAAGAATAACTACACTCAGAATAAGAGCACCAAGAGCATATATTATTGCACCAAAATAATGGCCCAAAGTACGTATTACATCCATGTATTTATAAGAAATCATATCCTCCTTTTTTGTTAGGAGAGAGAGTTCTTAAAATGCAACTCATGCTATAACCTAATAAAAAAATGTAATTATATACAAGCTGACTCTATAAATGGTGCTAAGTAGGTCTTCACCCTTGTTGATATCAATTAATAGGTGCATGAGCCTTAACATGACTTAAAACAATAAAAAAAGAAATAGACAAGAAGAAAGAAGTTGTTAAATGATCTGGTAGCCTTTAGAAGATCCAAAAATGGAAGATCAACCTTCTCTAAAAATTTCTAGGAGTTTAAATACAGTCAAAATGTGTTTGCGGTGCATGAAATGCTCTAAATTAGGAACTGATAGTTAGCTAGCGGTGCAGTGCTTCTTCAAAACTATCGATGCATCTACACACCTGTGCACCTTGATGATAGGTTACAAAATGCAAAATTTTTGCAAGTTTCAAAACTAAATTTAAAGCATCTGGGTTTGCTTCCCCTTTATAGAAAAATAATGTCTAGATGTTTGCTCTTCAATTTCCCTATTATCTCTATCACTTGGGCTGCTTCTCAAAAATCCAAAGCTCCATATTTACCCTTTACTATTTGTCAATGGTTGTTGACTTCTATCTAGGTTGCCAACAAATCCTCAAGTTTAGTATCCAACTCCAACAATACCTCTTTAGTCTTGAATGCTTTCCTGATATCTTCATCTAACAAAGCATCTTTGAAGGTTCCTCAGAATTGTTGGACTAGTGAATTCACCATATTGAGCTTAGTCTTTGACTCATCTTCAAAAACATCAAGGTAAGTAGCATTGTAATACTTTTCTACTTCTAAAATTTTCTCTTGATTTTGGTCTCTTATTTTCTAAATATTTTCATGTAGACCCTCCATGACTTTATTGTCAACATATATCTTCTATATCCATTCATCCAACTTATCAATATCCTCAACAATGAATGCTTCCATGAGTGTGTGATACCTTTGGCCTTTCATTGATTGGATCACCTATAGGTCTTTAGCCCAAGTATGGACCTTGTCCATCAATCCAAAATACTAGTTCACTACTCATACCAACTTATCCACACTCAATTGAATATGGTGCAATAGGTTCAAGTTCCCCAGTATTATTTGTACAACTTTATCCTCAAAATTATCATGCCATTTCTGACATGCCTCCAAAAATGTGTCTAATTGTAAATTCCCCTTCTCTTTCCTCTCTAATGTTGCATAAAGAGTGATCTATAGATTATCTAGGTCCATAGGGCCCACAACTCCATGCAAATAGCCTCTTAAAAGAATGTTATATTTCTCATCTAGATCCATATGTCTAAACACATTTTTTAGTCTTGTATTGATCATCACTTTAGTAGTGTCTACTATGGGTCTACCTAACATGACCTCCTTTATTTGATAGTCATTAGGAGTCAATTTTTTGGTGTCAGCATGTGAAGGAGAAATAGTTATGCATACAATCAAATCCTGATCTTGGTTCTTCATTATGAAGGCCAGTGTTCATGCATCACCCATAGGTGGATTAGGCTTCTTGATGGTACTAACTAGCTCTCTCATTCCTTTCTTGACAATTAAATCCATGTACTCTTTTGTCAAAATATAACCACCCTCTTCATCCATGTTGATGTAGTGCCCATTGAAGACATTTAATTGACTAAAGATGTGGTTTCCACTATAGGTCCCTTTCCCTTATATGTCCTCTCTAGAGTCTTTTCCCATTGAGAAAGATCACCAATTGGAGTTTCTACATTTTCTTGGGCTATGGTCCTAGCCTCTATATCATGTGGAGTTTATTGATGCTCTTCAAGCATTTTCCCTTCATCTGATACTTCATTGATTTATAGTTGTTGGGACTCAGCTTCCTTTGTTCCTTGTTCTTATGTTTCTATATTTTGAGGAAGTGGTGTTAATGATCCTTTTTCTAAGAATGTTAAAACCTGAGATGGTGGTGGTGGGATTCCTAGAGGTCCTTGAGGCAGAGGTGGCATTTTTTTCTAGTTCTCTCCTAAGGTTTCACTTGTGGGAGTATCCACTATCCATATCAATTTCTTAACCCTCCACATCAATTTATTAACCCTCCATATCCACTATCCATTGTTATTTCTTATCTTCTGATGTTGAAATGTGAATAGGTTCTTTTTGCACAGATGGAGCTATCAAGGTTGAGCTTCTTCTCCTTTCTTCTTCCATTTCCCTAGCAAATCAAGTCCTTTGACTCAAGGGGACATATATAATTTTCTCCCCTTCTTCTTTTGCTTCAACTTTCAAGATTTTTTTAGGGATCTTAGGAGATAGAGTAGTTTTCTTCTTTAACTTTCTCCTCCTTGTTCCCACCACCTATGATTCAATTATTTCTCTTTTCAGAGCCAGCGTGACTTCTTCCTCTTGTGTAGCTATTGGTAGCACCCTTTGTTCTTCTAGTTTCCCTTCTTCTGCATGTTCATCTTGTACTAATTGTAATGGGCCATACCCATGTCTTCTTATGTTGTTTTCTCACTCTATCATATGCAAACATGAGTTGTCAAAAAATCTCCACCTTCTTAGGGTTTTTAAGAGTTCTATCTACCCTAAGATATGTGACTATGTTTAACTAGATATAGTATGCATCGATCTCTATGATCTTGGCTACTTCTTTTATTGACATCCTTTTAGCATAATTTGTAAGAAATAGGGATTACTAAGAAGGGGGTGGGGGGGTGTGAATCAATAATCTACAAACTTTAGTCACCAACTAGATATTATTTCTTACTTTAAAGCATTCATAACAAAGAAATAAAGTAATGTTGAATAGTAATAGTAACAATGCAAAAAGATAATTCATAACACCATGTTTTGTTAACTAGGGAAACCCTAGCCAAGGGAAAACCATAGTGGGGATGATACCCACTAGATAACATACTGATATATAAGTTCCTTGTTAGAGGATTGACCCTATTAGGAGTCAATGAGAAAAAAATTAGTATAAGGAGTCCCTGTTAGGAGACTTTGAATCCTTGTTAGGAGATTTCAACCCTGTTAGGAGTTGTGGTACAGTAAATGCAAGATGAGCTCATTGTCAAAACATGCACTTCTAATTACAAGAAGAGCCCACTACCCAAACAAGTAATTAGACTTCTAGAATATTAGTATTATATCTTCTTCCTTGATTGATTTCTAATCTTTAGCTCAATCTTAGATCATAAAAAAGCTTATACAAAACTTTGCATATATTTCTTTCACAATAAGTTCACACATCATAATATTTCCACAACTTTTTTTTTTTTTATTGCAAAATTTCCTTTGCATAAATACCATGCCTTTACACAAATTTCTACTAGGCTAGCTAAGACCACAATCCACTTTTCCAACTTAGAGTAAATATCTAGGATGTTGGCCTTAATTGGACAAGTAATTATTTCGTAAACAAAATAATCCTTTCCTTCAATTCTATTGTCTTGTTTTAGTAAAACATGATTATCTTTATTTTGTACAGTTTGTACTATCTCCATCTAACTTTGCTAGTCATAATATGATGTCAACAACTAGTTATAAACAAAAGAATACACTATTGTATACCAAATTCTATACTTAGACAATTTTTTGATTACCAAAAGCTAAGTCTCTTTATTTCTAAGGTTTCTTGTAAGCATGTACATCATGTTTTCCATGAATGACAACAATTACATATATCTATTGGCCAATAGTCAACATAATCACCCTCAATGAACCTGATGATTTTGAATATGAACTTGTTATTTTCTACCTTGTATTCCACACTTTGAAATGGGAGCTTTTTTTTTCAATAGTTGTGGATATACCACATAGGGCCAAGCATTAGGATCTTGTATGCTTCCCCTCATATAAATTCTAGGGTAATCAGTAGTTTGAGCCACCAATATGTACACCAAATATGATGTCATGTAGATCCTTGGATTGGCTTTCACAGCTACCAATCAATTGGCATTCTTGTTGTCTTGATTGTTTCTATGAAATGGACCATCCAAGTTTGAAGATATCCTACCACAGGAAATCCAATTTCTCTACTCATAAGCATAATTACATATCCTATATAATCTTTCATGTATCCTCTCATCATGTCCACTTTGTTGAATCTGTGGCCTACTAGTATATTGTCTATTAGGAAGGAGGATTGTATGGTTTCTTTAGGTTCATTTTCATTTTCTCTATACCATCTCTCAGCTGCTTCAAAAGAAATTTTCAAATATTGATCTACTCTTGGGAGATGAAATAATTTCTCAATGTTCTAGGGTTGAAGGTTAAGGACTATTTCTCATGTGACATTCTGAATAACCTTTTCTTCAAATACATTGTGTTCTACCAAGGTCATTATTGATTCCAAAGAATGGACTTAAGTCAGGTGTGAGGCTATGTTTATGAGGCCTGAATGCATCAGTGTAGATACCATTATAGACCACTCTTTAGGCTTATTGCATATTGTCAGGAAGGCACTCCAGTCTATATGTCCAAGTTCTTTGATCTTAGCATGCCCATCTTCAAAATAGGATTTCTTCTGTGCACCTTGGTATTTGAAAACAACAAGCTTTAGAGCTATCCTTTTTGAAATTGAAGAGGATTATGACACTATCTAATCTACACAAAAGGGGAGACATTAGTCCATAAAGCTAAATTTTGACTTAAAACAAACCCTAATTGACCCTAAAAATATGAAGAAACAACCCAAAACAATTGAAACTAGTTAGAACTTAGTCAATTCCCTTGAAATGCCTTATTATGTTGCTTAGTGCACCTAGTGCACCCTTATAGGTGTGTTGTTGTACTAAAATGACCCCTAATTGGTCATTTGTGCATAGTTGTGCACCTTCGCATGTGTGCACCTTGGTAGGGTGCACATGCATTGTGCAAGTGCATAGTGAGAGATTGACTAAGTTTTTTATGTTTTGATCTTATTTTTTTGCACAAGGGTGTGCACATGTGCACTGTCTATGCCTATGTGTTTTATGATAGCAAAAAGGTGCACACATGTGCACCTTGAGTAGGTGCACATTTGCACACCTTTTGACTTAGGTGTTGCATTAGTTCAGTAAAGAAGGTAAGCACATGCACACCTTGAGGAGGTGTGCATGTGCACACCTTCATAGTCATGACCTTGTATTTTGTGTTGGTAGGTTGGGAGAGAAGAGTAGTATACATCTTTGGGTGCAAATGTGCAGAAGTTTCTAAAGGGTGGAGCGAAATTCAAAAGGGGTCCCTATTTCTAAGGGAAATGGGGCATGCATTGTGAAACCACAACAAATAGCCCCAACAAAAGGGAAGAAATGAAAAAGGAATTTCTTCATTAGCATCCATTCTTTTGACATGGGTTAAATGACAACTAAATTTTGAACACTTCAAGCAAATTTCAAGTTCCTTGATAGTCAAAACCTCATAATCTTGAATCTTTAAGATCAATGTGTGCATGGTGTATTCATTTTCTTTTATTTTTGAAAGTGCAATCCATCATGAGCTTCTAGCTAGTCAGAGACAATCTTTCACTCCACTGATCCATCCATCAAGAATTTTGTAAAAATTGTGTATTAATCATCATCTAATGAGATGAGAGAATCCATTTTGAGGGCTCTTAATGGGTCATCAATTTTGCATTATAGGTCCTTAGTAATGTCTTTTGATTCTATTTCATGAAGATCATACATTTTAATTTGATTCTTCCATGAAGCAATTTTTATAGATAATGGATAGCCTTATTTGAGTTCATATCCCTATTTTCTAATTACCTTTTTGGATCCTTTGGAATATTTATTTATTAACACCATCTTCTTAATTATTTTTCTTCTGTACTCTAACCATGCTCATGAAGTGTGGTGCACACATTAGTATTTTTTCTAGATTCTTCCTTTAGTTTGATAATCCATGCATTCCTCTTTTACAAACCTTTAGAAATTTTCACGCCAAACAATAACCTTAGCAGTTCTTTGAAAAGACCTTTTGTTTGAATTGGGAAGTTTAGACTATCCTTAGCTACTATCGACCTTGATTTGAAAACACCAAGATAGTCAATCATTAAATTTGTAAAGGGTTGAGAACTATCGATCTACAATTTAGATTTTGAGGCTGAAAGTTCTTTAGAACTACAAGTAATATCCATTTTCATATTGTATAAGAAATAAAATTCATTTGAATGTGTTGACAAAAAAATACCTCTTCCGAAAAGTCCAAACCAAAAGGAGTGCTCTATGAAATAGGTCAAGAAAACGGCTTGATTGCACCTAACCCCCTCATTGAGAAGAAAAGGGAAGAAACAACTTTTAAAGCAAACAAATAACTAAAAGTAAACACACAACTAAAAGAAAATACACTTGCAGAATAAACATAGTTGCTAAGATTTTTTTATTTCTATTTTAAAAATGTTTTCCACTTTCAAACCTCGAAGTAATTTTTTAGGTACTAGTCATTGACTAGCAATGGGACCAATTCCCCTTGTAGGTAACTTAGCCTAAAAGTATTTACTCCCAAAATCTTTGCAATTGGATAAGGACCAATCCACAAGCATTGAAACTTAATGTGATTTCCCAGATTTTCTTTTGCCTTGTCCCAAAGGAGAACAAGACCAGATATTCTAAAAGATTTAATTGTGACCCACTTATTGAACCACCATTTGATGGCAACCTGATGTTTTTCCATATGCTCCAAAGTTGTTGTTCTTTTCTCATCCAATTCCAAGAGATTCATTAATCTAATATAAACTCTATCAATGTCCTCAGTGTATCCCTTCATAAATTTAAATATTGGAATCTTGAGGATAAGTGGAAATAATGGTTCTTGTCTGTAGACAAGTAAATATGGAGATGTCCCCAAATAATTTTTTATCCTGACTTTGTCTATCCATAATGCATATTTCGGCTAAGTATGC
Organism: Cupressus sempervirens; assembly: GCA_028749045.1. NCBI lineage: Eukaryota > Viridiplantae > Streptophyta > Pinopsida > Cupressales > Cupressaceae > Cupressus > Cupressus sempervirens. Next base: position 858,960,336 of record CM053792.1, on the reverse strand, counting down.
CAACATTTTGGGTTTTCCTATAGCAATTGCTTTATCACTGTAATCAAATTCTTATTGGTGGGCTCAGCTACCATTCCCTTGGGGATAGTAATTAGAGGAGAACTTGATTATGACCTAATTTTCTAATGCCCATTGAGTAATGAAGATTGATGAAAAAAAATGTCCCATTATCGCATACAAGGAAGAACGACATTCCAAACCTTGTGACAATATGGTCTTACAAGAAATCTGTAACAACTTTTGCTATGCAATTTCAAAAAAAAATTAGCTTCTATCCAGTGCATGCAATAGTATGTAGCTATGAGGATGAACATATGTCCTATAGATGATGGTGGGCTTAGTGGACCAATAAAGTCTAGACACCACTTAGCAAAAGGGTGTACATCAAACACTAGTGGTAGTGGCATAGTTGGATGTCTTTCTCTATTGATGTTTATCTAACAAATGTGGCAAGAATGTACATTTTAAAATGTATCCCTAAGGATGGTAGGCCAAAATTAACCTGATCTTAAAATCATGTGAGTTGTAGCTTCTTTTGATCCATGTCCCATGTCATACCTATCATGAAATTGTTCCCAAACTTCTTTCATGTCTTTGCATCCCAAACACTTCAACTAAATTCCCTCATAATTTCTTTTGTAAAGTGTTCTATCTTGTAGCATATAAGATTCACATTTCATATTGAGTCCTTTACACTAGGAACTATTCATTCAGTTGGGGTATTGATTCTGGAAAACATAGTAAACAATATCTTGATACCAAACATCAGTGATTATTCCTTGATCAATATCCACTTGAGACACTATGATCTTTTATTGATTATCATTATTGATTTTGTTGTCTAATTTTGTTTTCATTAACAATCTCATTATGAGCTATCATCTTGGTCAATCCTTGTCCTCTCACCAATTTCATTGGTTGAATCTCCAAATCAAACTCTTGCAATATAGCCATCAATTTTCTTCTTCTGTCACCTAATTCATTTTGCATCAGCAATGTCTTAACCGCAGGATCAAGCACAATTGCATATACCTTACTCTTGAGTACGTAATGGTGAAATTTATTGACTACCTTTGTCGAGAAAAAATATTATTTGTCAAGATTGGAGTAATTCAATTTAGTATTCTTCAATAGACAACTCATGAATGTGATAGGTCTCCCATGAGTGAGAATCTTGATGCATGAATGTTCTAATGCAAATGAATAGATTTTGAATGGTAAATTATAATTGTGACTTACAAGAACTGGGGCCATAGAGATGGCTACTTTGATGCCTTCAAAATATTTCTTTATCTCAAAAACCCATTCAATCTTTGTTCCTTTCTTGAGAAAGTCATTAAGAGGATGTATTATCTTAGAAAACACACTACAGAACTTACATACAAAATTTATTTTTCTAAAGAATATTTCAGCTCTTTATGACTACAAGGAGGTGACAGATTAAGAATCACTTCTACCCTTTTAGGATCAATGGATATCCCAACTTTAGAAATAATGTGACCAAGAATCTTTCCATTAGTGATCCCGAGTGAATATTGTTGTCACTTAGGTTTGCACCCTTGTCCAAAGCCTATGCATGATGACAACTTAGTGAAACATGGAAACAACCTCCAAGCTATGGGACTTGAACTGTGAGGTTGAGTCTCTGGAGAAGGCCAGCTTCCTCTTACTATCAAGATGCACCTAACTACTTTTGGAGAGGAAAAGGGAGAAGGAGAGCATGAAAGCAAATCTACCTAATCTAATCTAAAGAGGTGATGCACCAAAATAGAGTGTTCAGACCAATCTCTGCCCATATATGCACTATTGAACCAGAATGAAACTAAGGATATACACATTCAAACTTGCTTTTATCTAATAATCACATGCAGATCAGAAAACCAGAATGAATGACACAAGGAAAGAGAAGATTCACTTATATATCATTCACAGGCCAGAAGAGATACAATCATGTAGATTACAAACTTTCACAAAACAATGGCAAAGGCAAAGAGTTCTTGCACTTTCATACCAATGGCTGAACGAGATAAAGTAGAGAATCATACAGTTCAGAGGCATAGGGGAGCTTACACTAGAATTGTAGAGCAATAGCAGAGAACAATAGAGAATGATCTGACCAGAACAAAATCTACAAAATTTACCTTTATAGTTTAGGCATAACTGAGATTTTCCCTCCAAAACTATCCTGCAACCACCGCCATTAAGTCCTGCGGAGAAAAATCATGGGGATCTAAAGAAATCTAATTTTTTTTGTGTCAAATAATGCCTTGAGAAGATAGAAATGGCGCCATAACTATGCTCTGACCAAGTAGATGGATTGGATCGAAGGTGGAGTGTTCTTCCTTGTCTCACATTCACTTCTAGTGGTTGGAATCGATCATGAAGATCAGATTCATGCAGGAAACCTGACATCTTATCATTTTTGGTGCATCAATTAGTAGAGTTAGCAAGTCAACCAAACTCTACATCTAGAACGGGCCACACAGGCCAATAAACTCCTTTATTTTTTCCACCTCACAAGGTCTTCCCGAGTTGACCAATCTCTTTACTAACCGCGTCATCTTTGCAAACCCTGACCGCGATAGTCATGTTAACTACCAGCTGCTAACTGTTACTACCTTAACTCGACCCACTGGGACACGTGTCACTTAGGTGCTATGTCGCTATGCATATCATCCTCGCAACTTCTCATAGCAAGATAGCACCCACTGTGGATCTTCCTTAATCTAATGATCATGAAGACTCATCGTTTCCTATGCTTGCCCTCAACCTTTAGGCCCATGAAACACTCAGCATACCTAGCACAACCTGGCATCCATCTGACACAACCTGGCATCATCCCTATGATTCATAACCCTCAGCCCCACCCTGCTACATGTTGCTAAGGTGCTATGTCTCTATGGTTAAAATTCTCACAGCTTTCCATAGTGACATAACACCAACTGTGGATTAGATCACATCAAATGATGAGGATTCATCAAGTACCTAGCTAGGAGGAGGGCAGGCAAATGACTTCATTTGGGACACATGCCCTCCACCTACTTTCTCACATTTTTGAACTTCCTTGCACTTTGATAATGCGAGAATGCACCAACCCTTGATCTGTGAAGATCTGACTGTGCATAAAGATCTGTAGAATTGCATATTTGGTAAGCCAGATGGGCCAATGTGATGCCTTCATCATACTTTGACTCATTTGACAATTGCCACGAAAGACAAGCTGTCGATAACTTGTGAGAAAGTGGGCCCATGACGTCAACTGAGACAGGTGTCGCCAAACTACTTCCTCGCATTTTTAAATTTCCTCGCATCTTCATAATGTGGGGAAGCATGAGCCCTTGATCTGGGGAGATTTGATGGTGCTTGTAACTCGTACTTTCTAGATCTCTGCAACCATCTGCCATGACATCATTTGGACATGTGTCAACAACCCACTTTCCCGCATTGTCAGAATGTCTAACAAAGCTCAGAATGCGAGGAAGTGGGCACCAACCGATTTGCCAGCTCAACCACCACCTGTTCATTTTGCGGCCCACAAGACAAAAATGGACCCACTTGCCACGTGTCACTAAGGCACTATGTCACTATGTTTAAAATTCTCGTAGTTATCCATAGGGAGATAGTGCCTGTCATGGATCTGGGGAAGATTTGACGGCGAGCAAGATAGATCTGACTCATTAGTGTACCAACCAATGAGAATCAACCACGTGCCAAACTATCTAAGAAGTCCTCGCAGGGCCCACATTCCGCATAGTCATGCTTTAGCTAATGAAAAGACTGATCAACTACCAACGTGTCTGACAAATCCATCACTGATATCTAATAGGGCATACTTAGGACTCGTCGTATTTTCCAAATTTCACTGCAATGTTACTTCCCATCTAGGTGCTATGTTGGTAACGGCGAGGAACACAGATTTTTTGATAGCACCATAGCACCCACCGTCGATTTGTCAAAGTTTGTTGTTGGAGAAACAAAAGGAAAAGGAGGACCTACCATGACACATGGCCAAAAAAGGCTTTCTCACATTATTTAAGGGTCATGCATCTTGATAATGCGGGGAAGTAGGGAACCGTAGATCATGGAAGATCTAATGGCACGGAAAGCTATATGCCAACGAAAATAAAATATAAGGTTTGATCATTTAATTTTTTCGATATTTCCTAGGCATTAAACTAATATAAAGTTGGAGCTAGCCGTTGGACAGGTTGGGCATACAAATTTGAATTTCTAGCGTGAGACATAAAATGGCAACATTTCTGGTGACTCACAAGGGATGCTAGCCTGCTAAGCATAAGACTAGTGGCCTGAAGCATCCATTAGGCTATAGAGTCAAAAAGATGTGGATCCTAAGCACTATGAAACCCTAACCCTATCTCTGTGGCAATAGCAAAATACTGAAGAAACTCTGCTCTGTAACTGGAACCAAAAATCAAACATCTCTGCAACCTTCAAAAAATTTCAAGACTTGCTGTCTCACAAAGAGACAACCCTGTGCTCATGCACTTCTTGGAAAATAGGAAACCAACAGAAAGAAAAACTACTCTAATATGTACAATATTTACAAAGAGAGGGGTCAAACAAACCCATTGACTGGTTTGCTAAAATAGATGCCCTTTCTTATCAACTAGTTTCTTGTTCCATACAAAAGGACAACCAAATGGATCAGTGGGTATGACAAGCACACTACTACATGAAATATCTCTTTCCCAATGCTGAAAATAGTGAAGCTTTCTAGCACTGGGGTGTTACCTTGTGGAGCAAAACATACCTACTCCTCCTTGTGATAATCTTCCTCATGCTCTGGAGTGAACATGACTGGGGGAAACTTGTTGATTTGTTGCAGAGCTAGATACCTTATAGGGCATCCTCTTGATGATGTAGGGCCACAAGAATCATCCTTGACCACTTGACTATAGTCTGCAATGATAGTCTTCAACTGGTTTGGAAGTGGCTCCTTTTGATTTTTTTCCACATCTTGTTCATGCTACCCATGAACCACTTCCTTTGGATCTACTAGTATGGTGTGATCTTCCACTTGTTGTTGTTGTGGAACATGCTCCTCGTATAGAGGAGATACTGATTCAATATCCATGGAAGAGCAAAGAGCATCCAACTCATCGAAAAGATCATCCTCATCATTAATCTCCTCCATTGCAGTTTCAAAGATATGCATAGGTTGGGGAAAAACCTCATGCAGGTTAGCATATTCCTCCTCAAGGAAAAAGCTATCCTTGAGGCCTTCTTGTCCATCCTCCACATCATAGAGGGTTGTCTGCTATAGAAAATGATCCTCTTCCTTCCCTAGCAACAGATCCTCAATCACTGGCAAGGGCTCAAAAGCCATGACTTGCTCCTCAAGAGGAGGAACAGACTTATTGTCTTCTTCTTCTTCCTCAACAAAAGAGGGAAGCTCTTCAGATAAGAGGGTTGGGTCCTCTTCCTTTGGCTTAGTAGCCTCTCTTTGTTCTGCTTAGTAGACTACAACTCATCACATGGAATCCTTATGGGTTTGGATTCACTCTCCCAAAACTCTGTGATTGAACCATCAGAAGTCCATACAATCAACCCACCTGAGAATAATCTAATAGTAATAGGCTCGAGGGGTTCATGACTAGTCCAATTCTCTCTTATAGGGGATGGAGGGGCTACAATAGCTGGATCTTGTGAGGGAGGGGGCTTCCTAAAGCTTGGGATGACATATTTTGGAGGGGGGGGGGGGGGTGTATCTACCTCCTTGGCTTGAAAATGAGCTTATTGGAGCCCCATTTCCTGCCCTCTTGCTACAACAACTTGCCTTGCAAGGTTCTCCTCAAAATGTCTCTATTTATCCCTCTCTTCTTCTTCTTGTTGGAGATAGGCTTGGTAGGCCATCTCCTCCTACTATCTCTCAAGTTCTTGTTGCCTTGCAACCTGATCAAGCCACCTATCAAGGTCTAGCAATAGCTCACCTTGCTCAAGTTGTCTATCCCAAGCCAATAACTACTCATCTCATTCATCTATCTTCCTATCCCATGAATCCATCCTTCTTTAGAATCCCAACATCATAGCTTTAAGTTCTTCAATTAAGGATGTTGGGACTAATGGAGTAGAGGCAGGTGGAGGGTCAAAATTTTGAGTAGCTTGGCTATAAACAGCTTGGGGTGGAGATTGAAATTGGCAATATGAGGGTTGAGGAATAAAATTTTCATGATATGGGGGGGAATAATGACTATTTCTATGAAATGAATCCATAACAAAGTTTTCATAAAAGCTATAATTTCATAGAAAACTTGAAAATCACAAAAAGATCAAAGGTGATCTTTACATACCAGCACTGTTTTTGCTTAAAACTAGTAGATTTGCACTAGAGTCACCATGGTGTTTGATTTAATGCCTTAAAAGGTTGGTAACACTAAGAATAACACCCAAATTCTTAGTGTATCAGGATCAACTGGCTAACCAATGAACTTTAAATCTTCTGACTAGTGTCCCACCGAGCGTGCCAAAAATTGTTGTCACTTAGGTTTGCACCCTTGTCCAAAGACTATGCATGAGGAAAACCTAGTGAAACATGGAAACAACCTCCAAGATGTGGGACTTGAACTGTGAGGTTGAGTCTACAGAGAAGGTCGGCTTCCTCTTACTATTAGGATGCACCTAACTACTCTTGGAGAGGAAAAGGGAGAAGCAGAGCATGAAAGCAAATCTACCTAATCTAATCTAAAGAGGTGATGCACCAAAATAGAGTGTTCAGACCAATCTCTGCCCATATATGCACTATTGAACTAGAATTAAATTAAGGACATACACATTTAGACTTGCTTTAATCTAATAATCACATGCAGATCAGAAAACCAGAATGAATGACACAAGGAAAGAGAAGATTCACTTATATATCATTCATAGGCCAGAAGAGATATAGTCATGCAGATTACAGACTTCCACAAAACAATGGCAAAGGCAAAGAGTTCTTGCACTTTCATACCAATGGCTGAACGAGATAAAGTAGAGAATCATACAGTTTAGAGGCACAAGGGAATTTACACTAGAATTGTAGAGCAATAGGAGAGAACAACAAAGAATGATCTAACTGAAACAAAATCTACAAAATTTACCTTTATAGTTCAGGCATAACTGATATTTTCCCTCCAAAACTATCCTACAACCACCACCATTAAGTCTTGTAGAGAACAATCATGGGGATCTGACGAAATTTGATTTTTTTGTGTGTCAAATAATGCCTTGAGAAGACAGAAATGGTGCCATAACTGTGCTCTGACCAAGTAGATGGATTGGATCAGAGGTGGAGTGTTCTTCCTTGTCTTGCATTCACTTCTGGTGGTTGGAATCAATCATTAAGATCAGATCCATGCAAGAAACCCGACCTCTTATCATTTTTGGTGTATGAATCAGTAGAGTGTAGTGCCTGCCCCTAAGTCGCATTTCTGTTATCATTGCCAAACTCTTTTAGGCCAATTTATGTTTGATGATTAGTATTATTATTTTAGAGATTATCAGATGTTGTTTTACACTTAGTTTATTATATGATGAGATTACTTGGTACTCTATATATTTCATGCATGTATGATGATTATTCAATGTTTTCTGTTATCGATGATGATTAGTTAGATGGTTTATTTTTCCATGTGCTTCTTATAGATACTTACCCCATACTGCATGTGTATGGTGTGTGAGTTTGTTTTATTTATGTATGGTGTTTCTGATGTGGTTAAGGAAGGGAGTCGTAGTCACCTGCTAGTCGGGATCTACACGATGCACCACTTCCTGCCATTGTCTGTTTAGCTTAGAATATTGTGTTTGTACATGCGTGGATTTTATGCAGGTTGCAGGTACCGGGTATCGACTTCCCTGAATTGCTAGGATGAGCGTACCCTATCGCATTGTCTCAATGGTAAGAGAGGGGAGATAAACTCTTAAGTCCAAATCCTAAACCCTTTAGCCAATTGTCCTAATTGATAATTAGGACAAGTATCTAAGTTAAGTACCCTCTGAATGCATCAAATGATGTAATTTCGTGATTATAACCCTTTTTGTTTTGATTTAGTATGTGTTTTTCTATGTAGGGTTTTCGTATGTTGCTTTATGAGTCCTTGATGTGTTTTCTATTAATTAAGTCTAATTAAAAAGATTAATTAATGATTTAATTTAATGGAGAATTAATATGATATCTTTAATATTTAATTAATTGAGAAATTAATTAAATAAAAGAATTAAATTTGGAAATTAAAGTTCAAAGATAAATTTAGAACAGGATAATATTAATTTAATTTAATAATAATATATTTGGAGTTCATTTTTAAATAAATACTAAATATTATTGTTATTTAAATTAATTAAATATGTTATCAATTAAGTTTCTAAAATAAATTAAAAGTTGAAAGATATAAAATTATTAAGAATTCTAGATCGCATGATCTAAGCATGAGTTTAAATATGAGAATTAAATTAAAAGATTAAATAATAGAAATTAATAATGTCATTTTAATTTCATGAACTGCACATGAGATTAAAGTAATAAATTAATTTAAAATAGAAGTCAAGTAGAATATTAAATAAAGTTATTTAATAAATCAACTTAATGTGCATAATAGATGAATGCAAATTAAAAGAAAAGATAAGAAAGGTTAAATTGGAGTTAACTCAGTTGTGCAAAGAGTCTTCTCGGGTGAACGCACAATTAGTGCCCCAATTTGAGGAGAAAATTGCTTATCACAACTTTGGGGGTTCATTCTAGGGGACACGTATTTGGATGGGAATTTTTGGGAGACAATTTTTGGAAGCGAATTTCAGAAGGCTGATACCAAGAAAGTTTTCGAGAAGAAGGTTATTGAGAGGAGCGAATTCTCTTACAGTTCCTGGAGATTGCATAATAGCATCAGGTTCAGGTAGGGTCTTGTGTTTTGATCACTGATTGAATTATGCAATTTGATATTCCTGTCTACTCCGTGATTGTAAGAACTTGCCTTCTCGAATGTGTCATTTCTTCGTTCTGAATCTTTTGCTATTCGTTTTCATTTGTAAATCTAGATTGAAAAACTGTTTACAAACCTCAGTCAACAATTGAAATAAATAAGAATTAAATCAAGATTTAAGTTTGAATTAAATGGAATTTGAGAAATTTAATAAGGTTAGGGTTTTGAAATTGGATGAAGAAAACTCTAAGTTGGAAAATAAATATGATTGATTTATTTTATTTAAATTTTATGATTGATAAAATTTAATAAATTAAATTTACTTGAAATCGATATATAATACATGACTTTATTTATAGAAAACAATTTAAAAACAAATTGCTTTTATACAAAATATATATATATATATATATATATATAATTATTGTTTTAAGTGGGGGGGGGGAGGGGATCACCCATACCCACCCCCCATTGCCGACGGCCGACAGTACCTGCATCGCAGGTAGTGCGACGGCAGGCCTACGGCAGAGCCGACAAGCTTTAAACGTATGTATTAAAGTTTTGTTTATTTTATATTTTTTTTTAATATAATTTTTATTATTTATAAAAAAAAAAATTATTATTATTTAAAATTTTTAATTAATAAATTTTTAATATATTTTAAATTAATAAATATTTTAATCTTTATTAATATTTAATAATTAAATAATAATACATTTAACATAGTTTGTGAATATTAATTGATTAATAATTTTGGTTAAATATTAATAAATTAACAATTAATGAATAGATTAAAATAAGTAATTAGAACAAGTAATTATTGATTAATTTAATTAAAATTAGTTTAATTAAAGTTAATTAATAATGAATATCAAATGATTAAATGGCAGATTTAGAATATTGACTTAATGGAAGTTATTATAGAAATGGGTTAATCGTAAAAGGGTAGTTGAGAAAACCTAGTTACTTGAATTCGACATTAAACTAAAACATAAACCTTACCTTAACTCAATAATATACTTTCAAATCCAATCTCTGAGACTTTGACGTTTTCTTTGTGTTCTCTGTGTTTTGGGGTTGTTCTAGTATTGACCAGTTTAGGTTGTTACCAGAGGCTCGGGATTGTGAATGTGATGTCATGATGATTTGGTCTTGATCTTTCTTAACCCGACCATGGTAATGTGATGAAGTGCTCTATGACATGATTGTATTTACTGTTTGTTATTGCTTTCCTGTTTCCTTGTGTGAAGCTGAGATGTATGTATTTAAGATACCTGACTTAACCATTTTCGAGTCCCGATCAGTTATATTTGATAACCATTTTTGAGTCTCGATCAATTATACTTGGATTGCTTTTCGGTCGCTTGAGAGGACTGAAGTGGTGGTTATGTTCTTCATGATGTCATGTTTTGACTTGACCATTTTGGAGTCTTCGATCAGTATTGTAATTTACTATTGAGATACTTTCTGGTTGCTCATTGGAGAACCATTGGATTTTGTGATTTATCATTGATGCCTTCAGTTGCTGATAGAGAACTGTAGTGATCATATGATTATTATTTGATGCTTATCTGTTGCTCATGAAGAACTGATGTAATTTTGTGGCTTATCTTTTTATGATGTTTTTCAGTTGCTTGTATAGGACTGAGGTGATTTTATTATGATTCTTGATTTGTAATTTCATGAGCCTAGGGTAGGTTATCTATGTGTAGTGTCAGGAAGTGGCTTTCAATGGGGATCGGGGCCCTAAGAGGCTACCTGGAGTAACCCATTGTAAGTTGATTTAATAAGTGAAAACATTTACACTAAATGGGAGAAAATGAACCTAACAAGATAATTGTATGTTCTCTCCCATGCCTTGAGTGCTAGTACAGACTAGGATGGGGTAGAGAGAACGCTTGGTTACGACCTTGCATTCCATAGTATGCCTCGTCAATACGAGAGGATACTAGTGGCCATAGGGATCAATAGGGACCCGGGATTCCTAAGGGATTGCTCGGGTAACTTCTACGTGACTTTTGCGATGACACTTTCCCACTTGCATATTAGGTTTCCTACGTGTCTTGTGGTACCTCTGGGTTTAGATGTCGATCTTTTTAGGAACCCTTGAGTTAGCATACTTCTGGGATTTTCCAAACTTAGAGAGTACTTGTGTTTTTTGTTTTGATACCTTGTTTGGAACTTGAGACTATCTCCTCAGCGCGGTGGGAGTGGACCATTTAGGTTCCACGCGGTCGGGTGGTAGTGCTTTTACTCTTACCATTGAGATCCATTTCGTGGTCACCGTGGCTAGAGTTTTCGTGATTGGCATTTACCTTCACTATGTTCTTGGATTATTATGATGGATGGTTAGATTTTATGATAGATGTCTTATCATTATGGATGTATGGATGTATCATGTATGGGGAATAGTTTCATATATTTTTACTGTACTTTGTATCATGGATTTGAGGATGTTGTATCTTTATCTTTACATATGTATATTCTTTTAAGCCTTTCATACCCTGTGGCTTGTACAGTGGATGATTGAGCATTCCAAATTAATTTGCCGAGAGGCATTCAGAACAAATGTATATTATGGACATGGGACTTTCTGATTATTCTTTCATATGTATGTGATAGTTGTTAGACTTAGAATTAATTAAATTTAAATGTGACTCAACGTCTTGGGATCTTTAAGAAATGTAACTTACAATGTATGTTGTCGATGATTACATGTTATTGCTTCCGCTACTATGTATTTGATGTGTAGGTTATACCTTCTTACTTTTAAAAAAAAAAAATGTTTAGCAAACTTAGTGAAACTTTAGGTTAATTCTTTTGGATTCCTTGGCGGGGCGTTACATAGAGTCAGCAAGTCAACCAAACTCTGCATCCAGAATGGACCATGTGGGCCAATAACCTCCTTTCTTTCTGCCACCTTGCAAGGTCTTCCCGATTTGACCAATCTCTTTAATAATAGTGCCATCTTTGCAAACCCTAACCGCGATAGTCATGTTAACCGCCAACCACTAACTGTTACTGCCTTAACCAGACCCACTAGGACACGTGTCACTAAGGTGCTATGTCACTATGCGTATCATCCTCACAGCTTCTGATAGCGAGATAGCGCCCACCGTGGATCTTCCTCAATCTGACAATCATGAAGACTCGTTGTTTCTTGCACTTGCCTTTAACCTTTAGGCCCATGAAGCACTCAGCATACCTAGCACAACTTGGCACAATCTGACATCCATCTAGCACAACCTGGCATCATCCCTGCAATTCATAACCCTCAACCCCACCCCGCTACATGTCGCTAAGCTGCTATGGTTAAAATTCTCACAGCTTTCCATAGCGACATAACACCAACTGTGGATAAGATCACATCGAACGGTGAGGATTCATCAAGTACCTAGCTGCGAGGAGGGCGAGCAAATGACATCATCTGGGACATGTACCCTCCACCCACTTTCCTGCATTTTTGAACTTTCTTGTACTTTGATAATGTGGGAATGCACTAACCCTTGATCTACGAAGATCTGACGGTACACAAAGATCTGTAGAATTGCATATTTGGTAAGCTAGATGGGCCAATGAGATGCCTTCATTGTACTCTGACTCATCTGACAACTACCACGGAAGAAAAGTTGTCGATACCTTCTGAGAAAGTGGGCCCATGATGTCAACTGAGACAGGTGTCACCAAACTGCTTCCTCACATTTTTAAATTTCCTCACATCTTCATAATGCAAGGAAGCACCAGCCCTTGATATGGGGAGATCTGATGGTGCTTGTAACTCATGCTTTCTGGATCTTTCCAACCATCTATTGTGATATCATCTGGGCGCATGTCAATAACCTGCTTTCTTGCATTGTCAAAAGGTCTAAAAAAGCTCAAAATGTGGGGAAACGAGCACCAACCGATCTGCCAGCTCAGCCACCACCTGTTCATCCTATGACCCACAAGACAAAAATAGACCCACTTGCCATGCGTCATCAAGGTGCTATGTCGCTATCGTTAAAATTCTCACAGTTCTCCATAGCGAGATAGTGCCTGCTGTGGATCTAGGGAAGATCTGATGGTGAGCAAGATAGATCTGACTTATCAGTGTACCAACCAATGAGAACCGACCACGTGCCAAACTGTCTAACAAGTCCTCACAAGGCCCACATTCCACACAGTCATGCCATAGCCAATGAAAAGACTGATCAACCGCCAATGTGTCTGAAAAATCCATCACTGATATCTGACGGGGCATACTTGGGACCCACCATATTTTCCAAATTTTTTCATAATCTTATTTCCCGTCTAGGCGCTATGTTGCTAACGACAAGGAACACAGATTTTTTGATAGTGCCATAGCGCCCACTGTCGATCTGTCAAAGTTTGGTGTTGGAGAAACAAAAGGAAAAGGAGGACCCACCATGACATGACACATGGCCAAAAAAGGCTTTCCCAAATTATTTAAGGGTCACGCATCTTGATAATGCGAGGAAGCAGGGAACCGTAGATCATGGAACTAATGGCATGGAAAGCTATACGCCAGCGAAAATAAAACATAAGGTTTTATCATTCAATTTTTTATCGATATTTCCTAGGCATTAAAATAATATAAAGCTGGAAGTGGCCGTTGGATAGGCTGGGCATATAAATTTGAATTTTTGGTGGGAGAGAAAAAATGGCAACAAATACTTTTTTGGATTTAGTCATAAGCCATACCTTCGACATTAGTTGAATACTTGTTTCAATTTTGCAATATGAGTACTCCTATCTTTGAAAAAGATAGTGAGGTTGTCCATTTAGATAACTATGCATTTTTTAATAAGGCCTTTGAATGCTTCATCCATCACACTTTGGAATGTGGCTCCTACATTGATCAATCCAAAAGACATCCTTTAGTGTGCAAAGGTTCTCCATTTTGTTGTAAATGTAGTCTTCAACATGTCTTCTTCATCTACCATTAATTGGTTGTATTCAGAATATCTATCTAGAAAAGACATCATTTTAGACCCATTCACAATTTGTAATACTTCATCAAGTGAGGGAAAGGGTAATTATCCTTTTGGGAAGGCAAGTTCAAATTGCAAAAATCCACACAAAGGAAAATTTCTCCAATCTTTTTTCTTACTAGAACCAAGTTAGCAACCCATGTAGAATGTTGAATTGGAAAGATAATTTTAGCATCAACTTTTGGACTTCTTTCATTATCAAAGGCTCAAGAATGAGATTTACTATTCTCTGTCTTTGATGAAAGGGTTTGGCATCAAGCTTCAATAGAATGTTGTGAGTGATGATTTCAAGATCGTACTTCTTGAGTTCTTCATAACTCTATGTTATGATGTCTTTGTATTCTATAAGAAATTGAAGCATACTTTCTCGTTCTTAAGGATGACATGCCTTGCCGATTCTTACTTAGGATCTTCTTTCGTACCCAAATTATATGAATCACATTCTTCAATCCCATTTTCTTTAACATTTCTTTTACTATGTGCTGATTCATCTTGATCAAATATGTGTTCCAACTCTATCATTCCCTTAGGAATAGTATTGTTCTTCAAATTTATTATCCCATCTTCATCCTCTAGCTGATCGTCTTCGCATTTGTCATTAGGAGTATCATCAATCTCTTGTCCTTTGAAAAGACCATTAAAAATAATGAACTTGAGAATATGTTGGTCATCTTGGAAAACTTGGAAGTTCATAATGTTGTCTAGAATAGATGGGGTAGAAACCAATTCAACTGAAGAATCCCTTTAGCTTTATTCTTTCAACGTGTTGCAATGCACCTGTTGAAATGGCAAGAGTGTTAGATACCATGATCTTCTTCCTTGTTTAAGGCCTCAAAATATTCCAACAAGTCCCAAACTCTTTTTTGGTATCCAAGTAGTCTTCTATCATTGCAAGAGTATATTGGTTTCACCTATCTAATGACTAATTGAGAGTCTCCTCCAATTACAAGAGCTTAGACATATTTCTCTAATGCAAGGAGAAGTTTGTGAATCAAGGCTTCATACTCTATAACATTGTTAGTACATCTAAATTGTAAGTGATATGTTGCATAAAAAGACCTTTCTTTGGGATTAATTAATTCAATACTTGCACTAGCTCCTAGTTTACATATAAAGTCATCAAACTTAAGTATATAAATTGGTTATTCTTTGGGCTTTCTGGACTTGTGTTTATTTGTATGTAGCATTTTCTTCACTTGAGTTTTAAAAGTTTATTATTTTTGGATCGATTGCAATCTTTCACATGGTGGACTTGGTGAGTTATCACAGTTTGTCTTTGATATAGGGCTTATTTGTTTCTCTTGTTGAATTTGAATATCCCTAATTAATTCAGTGATTTTATCAATTTGGGGTTTCAAATGCACAACCATCAAGGTCCAACCTTGTCCTTTTACAAAATTTCTTCTCCTTAGGATTTTGATCATCTTGGGTGGAGGAATAGATAAACCCCCACCATCTAAAGAAGTGTCACTATATGATGCATTAGAATCTTCTTTTTCTTCTTCATCAATCCCCAAAACTTCAGATATGCATGTTGAACTTGAACTTTTCTTTTGTACCTCATTTGGAGTTTGACCATTTTTTATTGCATTATCTAAGTGAGTACCGTAGCAATTGCTTCCTAACAATGTGAGCATTCAAATTTTTAATGAATGAATTTCTATAACCTGTAAAATCTTGGAAGAAGCAAAACATTTAGGTCTGCTTCAGTTTGCAACCATACTATCTACAAACTGAATCACAAGTTCTTCTTTTGGGGTAGGAATCCCAAATTCTTTATTCAGACGGTTGAGTCTCTTGGCTAAAGTTATTTCAAGAGACATCACTTTGTAGGAGCCTAAGTCAACTTGAAAAAATGCTACCTCATTTGGTGCATTATATTATGTAATCATTTTCTTTAGCTTTGGCTCAACATCAATCTTGATTTGATTATTGAGTCCCTTCCAAGGTATCCATAGTTCAGTAAAATCAGTTAAGAACCATCCTCTTGAGCACTTCATCCATTCTCTACTTAACAATAATTTGTATGTTTCTGGGATTTCCACCACTTGTATGTCTATAATGTCTTGAATTCAGGGGTCTACAATTAACTATATTCTAACATATTTGAATACCTTGATAACTCTCACTTCCATCTTATCAAGATGTATCACTATTTGATTTGAGGGTTGAGAGGTGACTCCCAACCTTTGAGCTATCGAAAGTGGAATGAAGTTACAAGAAGCTCCTAAATTGATAAGACAATTATGTAAGTTCTTTTTGAAAATTTTAAGACTAGGAAAAAAAGGAGACACTTTAGCCTTGTCTTTATACATGGGCATTGCCTAAAAAGTGTTGACTTCTTGTGTTGTTGTCTTTTGAGGGACTGTGTTTGCATTAGGCATTACCTTTGTATGATCAAGAGTCTTCAGCACTATTTCCCTTTGGTTAGAACAATTTTGTAGCATATCAAACATGCACATATTAGCTTTGGTTCTCTTTAAATATTCTACTGCACTATACTTTTTAGTTTCCCATATAGGGTTCTTTATGATTATAGACACATTCCCTTGATTTTTTTTAATCCAGCATAGGGTGCTCTGGTGGGTACTGGATTGTTATTAGCTCTTGGATCAGAAGATGTTGGATGCAAGGCAAGAGGAATACCATCTGTCATAGGTTCCCTTTGGTTACGTAAATTATAAGTATTTTGACTATCATTTTGAAAAGTTAATATCTCTTCCAGTTGATGATCTAATTCTTGACTAAATAGAAAAGTGAATTCTTCATTAGCTAGTTGTTCCATTATAGGATTTTGTGGAGAATCATAGGATTCTAACATCATAGCATTGTATTGCAAACAAGGCTCGCTATTATTGCCTTGTAAATTTTCACTAATACATTAGGGGTCAATTTGCGATGCCAATTTGTGATGGCGGGCAAATGTTATGTGCTTTTGGCTTTTTTTTTCAATAATAGCTCAACAATTTTGCAATTGCGACGTCTAGCAAAGTATGTGTTGCAATTACAACATAGTCAGGCTATAATTGAAAAAATATATATTTGGTGCATTTTGTTCAAGTATACAATATATGCCATTTGAAACATTTTCGCCCATCCCGTTTTCGTTGGTACAAAGCCGATGTGGGCAAGGGGATTGGAACGTTTTGAGAATTTGGATTTTGATAAAGATTGAGATATGAATTTTATTTAGGGTGTTTGGTGATCTTGAAATTTGAGCAAATTTGATTTGGAGAGGGTGTCCACTCAGGTGAGGAGATCAGTTCATTTGTCAGATGTTATTTGATTGCTTCAATTTTTGTTGAGATTGATACAAATGCAATGACATCTTGTATCAGATTCAATGAGTGAGATTTGTTATATCTTCATTTTGTTCTATTTCTTTTATGATTGTAGTGCCACAAACCCTCCAGTACCAGCTACGAAACCAACATACATTTCTTCCTCTAGAATCTCAGACATACATTAACCACGTTCCAAGGGAAAGCCTAGGTTTTGTACTGTTTAGAGTAGCTTGTTGAAGGAAGGGTGATTGGCAGGAAGAAGGGTCTCACTACCAATGTCTGGTATTTACATATCTTCATTTTTTTTAATGTTAATTGTTATGCATACAAGAATGTAGGGTTGTAGTTTTTTTTAATCAGTTATATGTTAGTTTGAGATATTGTTATTATTTTCCCCATAAGTTTTCTTATGTTAAGAACTATTCATTCTATATGTTAGCTATAAAAATAATTCAATCATGTATATAAGAATGTTTTCTT
Source organism: Cupressus sempervirens (assembly GCA_028749045.1). Lineage (NCBI taxonomy): Eukaryota > Viridiplantae > Streptophyta > Pinopsida > Cupressales > Cupressaceae > Cupressus > Cupressus sempervirens. The sequence goes on along the minus strand of CM053792.1, from coordinate 858,942,666 downwards.
CCCATCTTGTGCTTCATTCTCCTTAATGTGCGATGGTATTGTCCTTTTCTATTTACCCTTTCATGTGTTCTATTTTATTCCTCAGGAACTCCAATCCATGCCGATCCCTCTGTATTTCTTTTCAGGATACTCCTGCAATGGTTATACTTCATATCCACCAATGTATTGATTGCTTCTCATTCATAACCCAATACTCACAATAATTTTGAATCAATGCAATTGTGGGTTTGTTCAAATTTGTGACAGGAAATATTGCAATATTCAGAAGAAATTGTTCTTTCACTAAAGAGAAGGCACAGGAAATGAAAGTTACTCTGATACCATGATAATAATATGAATAAATAGATAATAACAAATTATTAATCTGAAGGCCGATACTTATATTTCTATTGCTACCTGTTATATATATTTTCTAAGTTAGCCCTCATACTAATATATATACGGACATCCACTTAAAAGTCATACTTTATTAGTAAAGACCATTCATACAAATGGTGATCATTCATAATGAAAATTAATTATAATTATGTTTATAACTTTATATATATGCATGTATGTATGTTTATTATTTCCACAGATATATTAAATATACAAATATATATACAAACTTATATCCATTCCAAATAATAACCAATATAGTTCATATAGAATTCAAGATTAATTCTATATTAATCCATTACTGATCTGATTGAAGCTATAACACTGACAACAATATCATAGATTCATGAATTCAAATACAATTGGTCACAAACAATACAGGCTTACAGAACATACAGGTATATACCTATGCTCCATGGTATAATGGCTTGCCTAGGGTAAGACATGAAAAATAGTAAATTGCATTTTTTCAACCCAAAAAAGATATAATACACTATACATTGAATGCCCTCAAAAGGCTGTGAAGCACTGTGGGAGTTCAAGAAAATGGCATGTTTATTCAACAAACCCTAGTTCTGGAATTGAACAGGCCAGTGAGTTTGGAATTTTATTACACTGTGCCAAACTATTCACAAAGATCTACCAAAACACATAGAGAAAGGAATCAAAGAAAACTAACTAAGAATAACAAGAAAATGTGAATTGCAATTCATATTAAGGTAGTTTCTCGAGTTGCAAGCCAGACTGTGACAAAATTGTACTGTAAATGCTATTGCTTGCTATTAAGGTTTGAGCAAAACCTCAACCAACACATACACCAGGCCTTGGATGACCTTATATATCTCCATATGCGTTGTTCCAATTGTTGGAACTGACCCATAACCACCTTTGGAGATTTTGTAAAATCTTGCCCAAATGTTGAAGTTAAAATGACAACTTTACAACTTTTCAGCATCTTGACTCCTATCAACCTACCATCACCTCAAATTGATGCAGAATGCCTTCCTTAGCTACATGAACCATGTATCCATCCTTTTCAAACAATTACACACTTTGTAGGGTCATTTGGCATGATCTCATTTTGCCAAACTTGGCAATTTCTTATCATGCAACTTTTGCCCAAACACACACAACTACCCTAACACACCACTTAGACCCTCTTGGAGTCTTTATTCATCAATGACCTAACTAGGATCATAAAGACACACAAACTACCCTGCCACACCACTTAGACCCTCTTGGAGTCTTTATTCATCAATGACCAAACTAGGATCATTTACAAGCTAGAATATCTTGGGGTTTTAGCCCAAACCCTAGTCCTCCTACACCATGGTGCTAGGAACATGTCAAATAGGTCTACGTGAGAAAACCAGCCAATTCAAAATAATGTTCAAAGAAACATAGAACTGGAATGACAAGGAACAAACTCAAAGCAAATGTTTTTGGTTGATTCAAGATTGCCAAGAACCACTTATGCTCCTACATCATCTTCATAAACTTCTAAATTTGGCATGAGCTTTAATGGACATCCACTCATCGAAATTCCCATTTGGCACAAGCATAGATTAAGTTTATGAGAATAAAACTATCATGTGTCCCACAAGATGACATATAGTGAAGAAACCTTTCAAATACTTCATATAAACATGTGTCCCACAAGATGACATCTAGTGAAGAAACCTTTCAAATACTTCATAGGCTTACAACTCCCATTCCACGTCTAGTAAAGAAACCTTTCAAATATTTCACAAGCTTACAACTCTAATTCCACATGCTCTAACAATGGTCAAAAGGTTGAAGAACTCGGCTTTATTCTTGCTAATGGCATTTGATTGTTAGTTTACGAGGCATTTTCAACAGATTTAATTGTGTATATCTAGCAATCATTACACACCATGAAACAACATACCATACTAACTCTAGAATTTTATCAATGTTACTTGGGATGTGTCCCCGACCTAATTTCCCTTGTCCCAACACCGAGGACATTTCCAAGTCTTGGGAATGATCAATAGACATCCCTCCCACATCTTGATTTTTGAAAAAAAAAAGGAACGTCCCAGAAACTTGGGAACTACACCCAAAATTGGGAGGCATGCCAAGATGTCCCAAGGATGACTATAGGCATCTTGGAAGTCCTAGTGATGAATATGCATCGCCAACATGATAGGCTATATCTACACTTTAAAAACACATTTTTCTTTTATAAAATTTTATTTTTTAATATTAATATTGTTTGGTAGTTAATTCTTGCTATTTGGGGTCCTCTATTTAGTAGTTGGCATTATTACAATAAGATTGTTACAATCATGTTACATGCTCATAATCATATAGAAAACTATTTGCAAGGTTTTGGGAAAGTATGAAAAGTGCATTACAAACCTAGACCATGCATCTTTATGTCATTTTATGGTAATACATCAATTCTAGGTTGGTTTTGTGTTGATTTGGGTCCTTTGTGGAAGATTTCATGAATTTTGACATCTTACAGTATCATCTTGATCAAGGTTACAATCATGTTGCATGCTTATAATCATATAGCAGACTGTTTTCTCATTCTGTGGCAATATATCAGTTCTTTAGACTCGGGTTCTTTAAAAGCATTAGCATTAGCATCAGCTCCAGCAACCAACTCCACAATTAGCAACCCTTCTTCTTGCTGCTTCACAATATCTTCACTCCGAGATAGGATCTCAATTCATGATTGAACCATGGTTGGAGATTCCTACTTTTCCACCAGGTGCATCTCAACCTCTTCAGTTATATCTTGTTGCAAGGGAGTTTCAAAAATTTCAAGTCTTTTTTCACTAGAATCAACCTTACCTAACTAGCATCCATCTTCCTCAAGTGGTTAATTTGTTTCCTTTGGTTTTTCTAAAGACTCTGGTTTCTCTACTTCACCATGTTCCTCAGTAGCGCTTGGACAAATGGTTGGCATATCAGCGGCTACAGAATTTGAGGCCTCTTCAATCATGGCTCTCTCATCTAATTGAGCCTCAATAGAAATCTCACCAAGTGATGAAGCACATACCTGTGACAGACCAATTAATATCATTCTTCAGAAAAAGCATAACCTTAATTTACATTGAAATTAACTGTAATAAAATTAGAACATAAGCAAATATAATAGATTAGAGAGTATTTGGCATCCACAGATTTTCATAACAGAAAATGAATTGTCTCTTAACATATGAACATAACTCTCTTGTACCAAACGATAATTGTGTGGTTTATTTTATTTAATAAGTATAATTATGGAGAGGCAAAATTGATAAAAAATTTTGGGAAAATTTTGCTAAAAGTGTTAGATGATACTCATCAATGGCAAGTTAAAGCAATGTAAAGTTCTTCTTTTCCTGCAACACATATAACATCAATGTAAACTTATCTTGAAACTTCTTCTTTTTCCTGCAACACATATAACAACAATTATAAGTGCTTGCAAGGTATATACTTATGAATAAATATTACATCCTAATTTAAATGTATGAAAACAATTTTCATTCCTTTTAAGCTTCATTCATCTCGAGGTGCAATTCACAAACTCAAGAATAGTGGCTTTTGTTCTTCAGGATACCTTTAGGGGAAGATTATGTGAATCCCTTGCACGAGTTATAGTCGTGCGCTCGGGTATGAAAATTGTATATTTTTTAATCTAATGTATATTTTAACTAGACTTTTAGCTTATATGTTTTGAAATTGTTGTTAGGCCTTGTAGCTTGTATAATTTGATTGCTAGAGAGCTTCTACAGCTAAGAAAGAAGTCTGTTGCACGAGTTATAGCCGTGCCAAGCCAACTTGGAAAACTCACTTCAAAAACTTCAACCACTAACCAAAAAATGGTGATAGAAACAAGGACTCACAGTCCAACCACAGCTCTCAGTTTGTTTAATTCCTCCAAACTCACAACACACCTTTGCACTTCTAGGCCTACAAACCTTGTAGCCTTCCCAAATCAACTTTGAACACTTTTATCCTATTATCCCTTAACAACATAGGGACTTATCCATAGGTTCAAACACCTCTATTGACACTTGCAAGGAAACCAAAAGCTCCAAGGATAATCTTGCTCCAACACCCTGCAACCTGCAGCTTGGTACCTAGGCCTAATTGATCAAGTTAGGCTAGGGCTTCAAGGAAGGTTGAACAAAGTGGGTTCCCAAGACTCCAAATGATTAATGAAATCCTTAATACATCTATTGCAACTAGAATTAGCACTTGCACTGGTCAAAAGTGCCTGCAACCAAGACTCTCACTGTTGAACATGCAAAAACTAGTCAAGCACATGGGCTTGCTTGACCTAGGGCTGGCTTGGAAAAATGCTTGCCCTTCTCTCCATGCCTCCAATTTCTAGCATCATATTATTAGATCCCTTAACTTGGATTCCCCTCAGTTTTAGAGGTTGCCGTTGGTGGAATTGCAAGTTAAGGTTGCATTTGCACAAGAGCCTAGAAAATAGGGTTGTTTCAGAGCCCTTGCTGCTAAATTGTTAATAACTTTTAATCTACAACTCCTTTTTGTGCCAAACCAAAACCAAAAACTCAAGAAGTCAACCCTTCAACTATTCCACACACTTAGCAATCAAAATAGCACTGTACAGAGCTATATAATTATAGAAGCTGAGCCATTACCAGTAAATTTCTAGTAAATTGAAGATTTTTATTGCTTTATTCCTCCAAGCCTCATACAATCCAATCTCCTCTGCCTTTTAGAGATTTCATACAATGTTTTTAAAGGTCTACATGACTGTTGGGCAACCAAATGGTCATTTCCAAACAAATGCAAACAAATAACAACTTTTAAAACAAGTTGTCAGCAACTTTTTGTTTGTTTATGCAACATTTTTGCATTTTTGGCAAATCGGTAAGGCTAATGAACCAAAAAAGTTCATATGCACCCTATTAGGCCTATGTAGACTCTTAACTTCCTATTCTAAGGCCTTTGGTCCCATTAAGCCACTTGGTTTATAAACACACCAAAGTGCTAATTGACCTCACATATGCCTTATTACAAAATATTACAAAATGAAGACCAACTAATTAAAGTATGGACCAAACCTTTATAACTTCCTAATCTACTTGATTCCTCCCTTGCATGGAGTGGAAAGGTGTCCTGTAACTTGTTCCCCTACCTCCTAGGTTAGGTGCCCTGCACCAACTTACAAGGTCTCCAAAAGTTCTTGGGCAAATCTTGCTCCAGCACCCTCCAAACTACTACTTGGTACCTAGGCCTAGTTGATCAAGTTAGGCTAGGGCTTCAATGAAGAATGGGAAAAGTGGGTTCCCAAGACCCCAAACACTTATAAAAATCTCCAACACACTCAATGCATCCAACTTCAGCACTCAAACTGATCAGTAGTACCTCCAACCATGACTGTCACCATTTAACTTACAAAAACCAGTCAAGCACATGGACTTGCTTGACTTAGGGCTAGCTTGGAAAAATACTTTCCCTTCTCACCATGCCTCCAACTTCTAGAAACATGTTGTTAGGTTCCTTAACTTTCATTTCCCTCAGTTTCAGAGGTTGCCACCAGTGGAATTGCAAGTCAAGGCTGCATTTGCACAAGGCCCTAGAAAATAGGGCTATTCAAACACAAGGTTGCATTTGCACAAGGCCCTAGAAAATAGGGCTATTAACCAAGTATCTAGATTTGTTACTACTTAGTGCAAGACAATAGACCTGCAAGAGGATCTGAGTTTGAAGAACAAAGTGTTGACACTAAGCTCATTGAGCATTTCATCAAAGAACAAATACTAAGGTATAACCTTGCCCATTGAGATATCAGTGATTAATTTGAGGGATTGGTTAGTTATTTGATATGAATTCATTGTAGGAAAGGTGTGTTAAAAAGTGGGTTGCAGATAATCAGAATGTTTTAAAAGAAATGCAAATTTGAATCATTGAAGGATTCCCTCTGGAAGCACCAACAAACTACTAACACATTGGAACAACTAAGAAATTCAAATTACCACCCAATCTTATTCAACCTCCACAAGGTTATGCAAGGCTTGTCTTCCTTCCACTAGGAACTAATCTACTATTACAATTGCTCCTTTAATTCACAAACCCAACTCATCACATAAGGCTGCATACCAACTACTTCTCCCTTGTACCACTCAAGGTCTCATACACCCAACCTTGACACCAGGTGTTTTGAACAACTCCATCCCTCTAAAATTCATGGAAACCTAAACAAACATCAATACAAACCAAAATAAATCAGGTATGTGGCAAACTTGTTGTTACCAGTCACAGGGCAGATTGCAACACTTGACCCTTATTCCACACACACAACCAAGAGTGCAATTGGATACTCCAGGGATTCCAAACACCAAAGGAGGGTTGAGACACCTTAAAAATGACCAAGACAAAGGATACTGGAATCCTTGCATACAACAAGTAATTGCAACTGCTGCAACAGACCTAACAAGCAATTAGGTTTCTTGCCACTATTTTCCACCAACAACACAAAAAGTTTACAAAGGACCTGACAAACTGAAAGAAAATTCAAAAACCCTTTTTAAATTTCCAAAAGACTCCAAAGTTTCAAAACTCTACTCTACTCCACTCCAACATACCCTAACCTCAATCATGCACTCAAGCCTAATTAGCAACTTTAGGATTGGTCTACAATGAAAAGGCTAAAATATGGGTGCATGGATCAAATCTTCAACTTTAGTATGTCCTCCTAGCAAAAATAGAGATTCTTTGTCCTCTCACCAAGTCCCAACTTCCCTCTTTCACTCTAATTCATCAAATTGCAACGAATAAGGTCTAATACATGGGTCTTATTAGACGTAGGGCTTGCTCCTAAAAATACTTGCTGCAACCTCCAGCCTCCAAGCTTTTGACATATGAAAAAAAAATGCCCTAGTTTGCTCCATACCAATTTGGAGGAAATTCCAATGGTGGGAATTCAAACTAGGGCCATTTCTTTGGCCAAAACCCTTGTTTTGAGGGTTTCACAAGCAGCAAGAGAGAAAATTGTATAACTTTAAAATGCAAACAGATCTCTCCTTGAAACCAATGCCAAAACTTCCTAAAATGGAAACTCCAACTTTTCAATGCAAAAAAACCACCGTACAACTTGCAAAAGTTTGTACAGTATGAAAAAAAAGTCAATTGGCCCATAAAACACCAGATTTTATTGATTTTATTGACCTAGGACTTAGACATTGCCTAGCCTAGACACACCAAAATGGATTCAAACCATATGATGACTCTTATTGTTATTTACATGCATTGGACACACCAAAATAAGAAGGTGAGGGCCCTCATACAGGTGCTCCTACACCATATTGCAAGGAATTTTTTTTTGGTGAAACAATGCAAGTAAAATTCACCATACCACGCAAAAATGCAGGGCTCAAAGTTCAAGAAATGCATCACAGAAGAGGATAAGAGAATTAGCTTCCAACAAGGCTATAGAGTCATGGCTGAATGGCTATGACCTAAAATTAGTGCACAAGGTTCTAATAATGATGCATCTGAGCCACAGGTAAATAAGCTAAATGAGATTTATTTCGAATTGAATATTTTACCAATTAGTCTATTTGATGTTAAGTTCCAATTTAAAGTGAGTATATCTATTTTAAGCAAGCAATGATAAAAATGCGTAGGATGTTGGAATGCAGCCTGACGATCCTTCTACACAATCTGCGCATGCTGAAGGTTCGCATGATGTGCATCCCAGTGGTGGAGGTATACATTTGCTATTAAATTTTTTATATATGTAATTGCAATTGGTGTTTGGATTAACGTAACATTTTTTATAGCAACTATAGAGGATCAAGGGGTCGATGTTCATGAGTGTGTTGATGTTGAGTCCAGACAAAATGATGTGGTCAGATCAGGTAAAGAGCGCCACAGTTATGTTATTTAAAATAATTAAATACTTGTAACAATTATAATAAATTATTTTTAATTTAACTCTTTTATTTGTTATTGCAGAGGACCCCCCTTTGTAGCAACATAGGGATTTGAGATCATCAAGAATAGAGAATAGAACAATTAATGAGGGGGGAATTGATGATGACACTGATGCACCTCTTAGAGATTACATAGAAAAAAGAAATAGAAAGAAAAAAAAAGAAATGATTGTCATCTACATACCTTAATTGATAATGACTGAATTTTATGTCTCAATCAATTTAATTATGTACTAATGAATGTTCATGAATTATGTGTTAATGCCGAATATTGATGAATGTTTTGTGTTAACAAATCTAATGTGTTAATGAATGTTATCATGTGATATTGATTGAATGCTATCATGTGGTATTGATTGAATGTTACATTTTATAATGGTTGAAAGAATGAATGAATGTTAGATGTTAACGGGGAATGTAGAGTGATGTTAGGGGGAGGGGGGTGGGGCCAAATGAGCTTCCACCTTCACGTGGTTGGCCCTGTTTAGTAGAGAATATTAAACTATTCTCAAAACAAAGTGAAGCTCAATATGATACTAAATATTTCTCTATTTTGTCCTATGTTTAGACTGTTGTCCTATGCATCTAAGGCTTCATGCTTTGAACTGTCATGAAGTTCTAAACTTGTAGCTTTTTTATTGCATCCTTGGGTCTCAGCACTGTCTTGGGACTGTGTTATCACCAATGATACGATTAACATAATTAACTAGGGAAACCCTTGATCAAAACTGTCTTGGGACTGTGTTATCTGAATATAACGCTGCTTGGAAGAGGTTATTTTAAGCAAAGGGAATTAGGATTTGATCATATTAGATAGCTTTCCTGACAAATATATCTAACTCTTGAGCTTCAAATCAATTGTATCCATGAGTTCATGGTCAGATACAATTAAAGCTTACCTCCAAGTTCCAAATCTTCCCACACATACTCTCTGAATTTTATATCGAATGGGCCCTCTATCAGTTCACTAAGCATAGCTACTGCTTGTGCCAAGCGATCCAAGATATTGCAATATTGCCAGTAGCAAAAAATGTTGTAGATATGTCCTATGAATGACACAAAACACTTCAAACTAGGTCAGAAAAGGCAACAAATATAAAAAAATAATTACTGTGTTGCAATAACTAATTCACATGTCAACTTTAGGTTCAGTTTTGGATTGTCATGTGTGTTATTTCTGCAGGAATTCAGGCACTATTTTGAAGAGCTAGAAGAAGAGTCTTTGAGAGACAATTTTGTCGTTGTTGTGAGTATACACATCTATTTTTAATCTGAGCCACAGAGGGTCAAGGGTTTAGAATTCCTTGTAATGAACTATTTGAGAATATTTTATCATGAACTTAAAATTTAAAATATGTGTATATCATTTCACCACTTTTATTTCCCATCGTGCAATATGAACTACTAGATGAAATAATGGATTTCGGGTACCCTCAATATATAGAGGCAAAGATTCTTAGCGAATTCATCAAATTGGATGCTTACAGGATGGAAGTCACTCAGTGACCTCCAATGGCTGTTACAAATGCAGTTTCGTGGCGAAGTGAAGGAATACGATACAAAAAAAATGAGGTTGAAGGCTAATCCAGATTTAACTTTGTGCTTTTCTTGAATATGGCAATTGATATTTAACTAATTTTGTGCTTTTAATTTGTTATTAAAGGTCTTTTTGGATGTAGTAGAAAGTGTAAATATTCTTGTGAATAGCAATGGGAAAATAATGCGATCTGATGTGGTTGGAGCGCTGAAGATGAGAGCGTACTTGAGGTAGTTTATTCCTACCCCATGCATAATCTTATTATTGAGTTCTTTTAGAAATAAAACTAATAGACTTCAGAGAGGAAACATGGAATTGTTTCCCATAATCTTTGCTAAGTTGAAACACTGTAAACTCCAGCTAGGTTCATGGAGAACATTATAATGTTACTGCACACCTATTTTCTTAAATCTATACCCTACTTGTGGAACACCTTGAAATAGGACAAACCCCATTTTCTAAGCTGAAAGACCCATGTATGCTTATACAAAGCTAAACAAATAGACATATAATATGAAAATGGGATTGGCACATGAGAGTTCAGATAATAAACATCTTGTGTTTATTTTTACGTGGTAGAATTATGAATTACCATCAAACAAAGAATCTACAAATTGTTCAACTTTTATAAGTACAAATATTATATTCATATTCATTGTTAAGATTTAATAAATAACAATTTTTTGGTCACGAGACAACCAACTTCTTTGCTGGATACTTTCATTTCAACAAATTACACGCTTCAACAAGAATAAAACAAATATAGAATAATAATGAATTGTGGTGGATGATTGAACAGAGTCCAATTTCTTGGAGAGCTTAGAGTGACAGATTAAAAGTCAAATTATAAAGACCAAATGTTGAAGTTTAGATTATGTTGCATTGGGTCCCATACCCAGACCGGGTCCAATTCGTACAGTTTGTAGGCCTTCCCCGGGTCTGTAATAGATGTATCTAGAATAATTTGGTCAGGACACCTGTGCCCTTGCCATATCAAGGCTGGAGCTGGATCCCCACAGCCAATCTTGGAAATAAAACAACATGAAAAATTACAAAATAAAATAAAATACTGATATGTATATATCTTTAGATGTTTTATATAATTATTGAGTGTTGGAAGTAGTTTGACCACTAATGATTTCTTTGTTTTATACATATGCCATAAGTATTAAACCTTTATAACTTTTGATTTAATATTTGGCATTGAATTATTGATTGTGTTTCATGGTTAATTTAGCTTGTTTTGTGCAAAATGTGGTTGTTTCTAATTTTTATTTATTTATAATGTACTTTTACCATGACTGCTGAAATGTTACAAAGCTAGCTGTTAATGACAAGTGTATTTTGATTCACTTTTTTTCAACGAAATGCTAGAAATGAAAACTTGGACTCAATGACAGGGTGCTGCTAGAAGCTCAAGGCAAAGCGTCAAAGGGTAAAGCAATTGATTTGGATGACATCAAGTTTCATCAATATGCAATCAAGCTCATTTTCTTATTCAATTCCTTAAACTATCAATTTTATCTTATATTAAAGTGCTTGCAAATTCCTTTGATGTTGTACTTGGTCTTTTTTTTCCCTTGAAAAGGCATATGTTAATTTCTATTTCTTCTGTCAGGTGAGTTTGTCTTGCTCATTTTGAAAATGATAAAACTATATCCTTCATACCTCCTGATGGGACTTTTGATCTTATGAACTATTATAGACTTAGCACACAGGTATTACCTAATGAATAAATGACTCAATACAAATCTCGACACAAAGTAGCTATGTTCCAATTTAGTGAAAATAATTAAAATATGGGTAAGTTGCATGAGTGGTGAATTTGATCTTCTGATATATAGATAAGACATCTATGCATTTTGATTCTGAGCACGATATTTATGTTTTATTTGCCCCAAGTTGATTGCTAAGTACATGCCTACTATGCTAGTAATTTCTATTGTCAGATCCCAAGATTGACAATGAATCAACTGAGATGGAGCTTTACTGGTGCATTTCAAGTATGCTATACATATTGTTAAAAAAGAAAGTTGTTCTATTATGCACCAAAGTAATTTTTGCAATTTTTTTACAGGGGACATGCTGTCTTGCGCACACTTGTTCGTTGCTACTTTTCTCCAGTCTTTAGGTGAATTATGATCTTCAGTTACTGTTATATCCATTACCTTTTAATACTTATTTTCCAGATGTTTAATTTTAATTAATTAGTATGAGCCAATGCATGTCAGTATCATTTTAAATTAGCCTTCACGAGATACATTACTAATTCCTTTCTGTTCTTAAATCACTTGTTCATGCACTCACATGAATGTTACCCTTAAGAAATTATAGATTTATTAGTTTGCTACATAAATGAATTATTGTGTAAGCATGATTGCATATATGGTGGTATTATTGGTAAAATTGTTGTTGCATGTTGATGTTGTTTTAAGACCTTATAAAGTTGGACATGTTGTGATCAGAATCAGTACAACCAAATGCATTATGATGTGCATTTCTCCTGAATTTTTGAGTTGAATGAGAAATTCGTTCAACTATTTATTATTGCTAAATAACTTGTGTTTTTCTCCCCCTTCTCTAAATATATGTCTCCAAATCTTGTGACCCACATTGTTCAATAGATTTTTTGAATCATCCTATTCACCTAAGACACTACTTCATGCTTCATCAATGTTGCACTACATAGATAACTTTGATGTAAATGGATGAAATATAATTCTTTCCTAATTTTATTTTTTCCTGTAGTCTTCACGAGCACTGGTGTCTCAAGAACCAAAGTTTTAGCAAAAAGAAAAATTTCAGCAATAGTGATCATATTGTTCTGAAGAAGATTTCTTTTGATGCTACTGCAACGACTAGAGGCCGTGGTACAAATTTGCTTCATGAAATACACATTCTTCTTGAACAATTTAACCTTATTGTTTCATATTTAAGCAATTTAACCCTATTGGATTTTATTTTTTATATGCTTAACTATGAAACAATAGGATTAAATTGTTAAGAAGGATGTGTGTTTCATGAAGTAAATTTGTATCACGGCCTCTAGTTATTGTAGCAGTATCGACAGAAGCCATCTTCTTCAACACAATATCATGATCATATTTCTTGGTTTTAGATGTATGCTGAGTCATCAACAATCGAGGCAATGCTATCTCAATTGGGATCAATATTTTATGGAGATATTAGAGGCCATGATAGAGTAAGTTGTTTACCTCCTCTCAATCAATTACAGTTAAGATATATCTAGGGTTTCTTTTTGACATTTTGATTTTCTAGTTTATATTTCATGCCTAGTTTGAAAGAGGTTTTAATTGTCATGTTTTTTTTAATGTATGATATACTTAAAATGATTGGGAGTAAAGAATGCAAAGTAGAAATTTACAACTGCACTGAATTTGATTGAATGACAGATTTTGTAACACTAAATCTAACAATACCAAAAAAAAAATATGAATCCAATAACAAGTACAAAGAATGCAATAAAATTTTATTTTTTTGTTAACTCCACTTAATACAAGTATAAGTACATAGATTGAACCATTCTCAATTTGAAAACCTCAAAATACAAGTAAACATCATCCAAATATGATTCCATAAAGATTTTAAAACATATAGAGTTCAGTACAATAACGAAGTCTAATCTCATCCTTAAATGCCTATGTCCAAAATACGGACCCTACTAGCAAATGAAAAATGATACAAGAAGAACTTCAATAAGCATCTTTAGCTACTTGAAAACTCGAGACACCTAGAAACACACTGGATGCAACACAAAACAAAAGAGGGCTCAGTACACACTGAGTTGAAAAGCGTAATCCATTTGCATGCACGTTAGACCAAACATCAACAAAACCATAATGCAGATATCTATTTTAATATAACACAATGCAGTTCAAAAATTAATATGCAAGAAGTAAAACTTTACTCATTATTGAAAAATTAAACTCGCACTAGGAATAACATGTAAATGAAACATATATATACTGAGGTGTCATTGTCATGGCACTAAGATACTGCATCCATGTATGGTATGCTCATAGTCAACACATAACGGGTTTCTCTACTATACTCGTCATATGACATAATAGAGATCTGCCTTGTTCTCCATACTTAACCATTTAGGTCCAAGTCAGAGGTAAGGCTAATTTAATCTTTTAATATGAAATTAACCCACCCAGTTCATTTTATATGTTTTCACTGCATTAAATAACTGAATAGGATTACCCAATTTAGCCACCCCGATATATGTTCATCTCAGATATTCTTAAAATACACATCAAACAGATATTTTAGAATGCCTATACTACATGATACCACATTCCTCATCTATCTGAACTTAATTTCCACAGCCAATCTTGACAGTAATGCCTAGGTTATTTCAACAATATGAATAAAACTTTAATATTAAGTACTAGTAAATACAACTAATTGTGACATCAGATCTAGTGATACTTACTAATCTTAACATTATAACTTTATCCCTATTGCTAAAATAAACCAAACAAACCCTCAAGTTAACTATGATTATAAATTCAATGTACTTATGATATTCTTGTTGTTTACACGAACTCAACATATATCATTTTCATCTATTCATTTGTTTGAAACAACTTTCCATATCAACATTGAATGGAAAACAGCTCTGAAATCAAATAACAAGATACAGTTATAGAATAGAAGAATTCTAATTCATTTCAAACACCATATATATTGTATTGATATACTTCATGACACATTTCAAATAGTAAAGAATATCCATAATACATTCACCTATAGATTATAGAAGTGTATTAAAAATCTCAAATTAATAGTAAAACGCCAGTAATCAGCAATTACAGGGTTTAAGTTTTAATACCAACCTTACCACTAAAATAATTGTATTATGCCAATTAACAATCTTAACACAATTCTAATCTTACTCAAAACTAAACTTTATAAATCATTTTATCAAATGCAATTGATCATCTTAAATAAAAACTCAAAATGACCCAATCATTCCAAAAGCTAATATCTTCTAATGATAAGTTTCATGCTAATAATTAACAAATGCCGATGTCAAATCTTTGCCAATGACTATTTTTACACCCATATGATCTTGTCCATTTTTGATGTTATGCCTCGAATAAGCTCATATTCAAATCTAAACAAGCCGCAATTAAAATGATTGAGATAGTGGTTATGTGGATGTTTTAACCAGTAAAGACAACAGATCCGATACACTCAGTTTCAATTCGTGTTTATGTTGAAGCAACATTCACAAAATCGGGCAACAAGATATGTTTACTACACAACATGTTTCGAACAGCTTATACTGCCACATTGACCACAACATTTCATGATAACAAACCCATGTCCAATAACTTTTGATACTACTTCTTAAAAACCTTCAACAGTCCAAAATTTTATAACCAAAAGATAGTGACCTACTAACTATTCGTTCAAATGCTTGAGCTCGGTGTTGTAACCATGACTCACAAAGAGCTATTCTTTGTAACTCTTGTTTAAGACAAAACCCCAAAAGTTATGTGCCAACATACTGCACTCTTTCTTGCTTGACGTGTAAGCATGAGCGCTCACAGAGCTAAGCTCTGTGGGTACTCATCCTTGTGCACCAACTAACTATATAATACAGTTTCCTGTGAAGTCTTTTATAAATTTTTTAAATATAATCAACCCAAATCATAATATCGCATATGCATGAAACACAGGGGTGTGTGAGGTCTCAAAACTTCACATACTCCTCTGTCTCATGTTTATGCAAACTGAATGACTGATCATAAAATAAAGACATAACATATTAAACTTTTCACAGAATGAGTTCCATTCATTTCAAATCTAAATTTAAAAAAATAGAGAAAGATTAGGGTAAGGAACTACCCCCTACCTGAGAGATAGTAAAGATTAATTGCTCAGCACCAAAAACTTCAGCAACTCACCGAGAAAGCCAAAGCCCAAAAATAAATACCTCACTTTTAAAATGCAGAGACTCAAATACTGGCTTGCAACAGAGGATGTGATGATCAACAACATAAACCAAGAGAAATTTATCAAAAGAACTAGCTGAGAGCAACACCACAATGGTCGGCCTTAAAAACTTGAGATCTTTTTCAACAAATTCTTCCATGAACTCGATTCCACAGGGACAAGGGTTACAAGTGTTCTTAAATCAAAGCAGTGCGGCCAAATTTTCGGCCCTTTCTCAATAGATAACCAAACTATCAACACGAAATGGTCGACTATACTAACAGTTCCATAAAACCTCATTACTCTACATTCAATGAACCTTCCCTCAAAATAGAGCCGTGTAAATGGCAGTTTCACTACCACCGCCATGATCTAGCTATGTTCGAAGCAAATATCCCTTTGATATAAAAGTATGCAATGCCCATGAGGTTTTGTGTTATGTAAGTCTCATTTCATAACATCAATTACACAATATGATATGTCCTGATCCACTAGAGAATGGTAATAGCCACGGGTTAAAGCCCTAATCAAAAACACCACATAAACATATTGATGCCTTATTTTAAAAACCTTATAAAAACAAAAGAATGTATATATACGTATGTATGTATGTATGTATGTATATATATATATACATATATATGTATATACATATATATATATACATATATATGTATATACATACATATATATGTATATACATATATACATATATATATATATAGATATATATACATATAGATATGTATGTATATATATATATGTATATATATATATATGTATATATGTATATATATATGTATATATATATGTATATATATATGTATATGCAAGTTACTCTTCTAAGATAAGATTACAAACATATTTAGATGAATATCCTCCCACCTTTCGCATAAGTCACCAATAATTTAAACTCAAGGTTATAATCCCCAAACAATATTAATTGAATGACTACTTAGCAGTAAAAGAGAAAACTGAACAAGTGCATATATATATATATTTCCCCTTAAGCTGGTAACATCAAATAGAACTGTTTTTATAAACAATTGTACCTAGGCAAAGAAAATTCATATAGCATAACCTGAATTTAACATTGGCCAATAAATAATTCACAATGTTTACAAATGAGTTCCACCAAAACAAATGAAGTAAACTTTCTAATATTAATCCAAAAGTATAGTGCATCATAAAATCAGAGAATTCAAATATAGAATCCTGAAACAAGCTGAATATTCAGACATAAAACACATGTCCTAAGGACATTATCACCAAGTTCAATAGATAAAAAGAACATAATTTTAGAGAAAAAACTTATAACCACAAATTCCTAATATGAAGTAAAACCCAAGAAGTGGTCAGGCATTACAGATTTTCCTTGAAGTTAGCAAGGAAAAACATGTATTTTTGTTACGCTTGTGCTTGTTGAATTACATATCTTCTTGTGCTTGTGCTAGTGCTTGGGGATTAATTTGATTTGGGTTTGTTTAGTTGTTATACTCAAGAAATGGGCTCGATTGGTTTTCTAAAAGTGTAGCTTTATGTGATGAGTCTTTTATTTTTAAAGATTTTCAACTTCAAAATGAAAAGTGCAGCAGTGTTCATATATATGACGTGGTATTCTTATCAACCATTTTTCTCGTCTCCGATTTATAAAAGATCTTCCTAGCCAATTCAGTGAAAGGCTTGATGACAGATGTATTTTCCATTGGAGATTAAATTTTTTGGAGGCATACATATGATGCATTATTCTTATTCACAGGTAACTGGGCACCAAGTTGCAAAACTGGAGTATCATTCTTCCACAGTGAGGGATTGCAGTTGGCATCCTCTATATCCAACACTCGTTAGCTCTTCATGGGATGGTGTTCTTGCTAGATGGGGAGCACCCCCCACTGGAGATGAGAGAGAGCCTGGAATATCAAGAGTTTGCTATGAAGAAGACCCATTTTTTGATTGACACATTTAAGGTATCAAATATGCTTTGATAATGTACAAAAGATTATTTATTTGTATCTAATTGTCCATGACAGATTATACATTCTCAACATTGGCAGATTGGGGAAACTCTTTTTACAGGACAAAGTCGCACTTTACAACAACAAAAAGTTGTGGTAGCATAATAGAAATTATCCTAAAGCTTTATTTTTGTTTTACTGTTGAATTAGAATAGGGAGCATTGTTAAACTATAATTATTAAGGTTATTAATTGTCTTCTCTTTTGGTTTGCTCCTGGCAAACCATGTTTAGTCCTTGTAAATAAGTACCTGTGCCTAGCACCAAGGTAAATGAAATTATGAGATAAGAAGCTATTGATGTGCATTTGGACGTGTTGTGATCAGAATCGGTACAACCAAATGCATTATGATGTGCATGTCTCCTGAAATTTCTAGTTGAATGAGAAATTCGTTCAACTATTCATTATTGCTAAATAACTTTTGTTTTTCTCCCCCTTCTCTAAATATATGTATTGTGATATCATATTAAAAGATACCATATTCCAATTATTTCATGCAGGCAGAGAAAGTGTACAATCAGGCTGTTTATTTTAAGAAGACTCTCAAATGTCAAAGTGAACCGATGTCTCAATTGCAGTAAGTACATAAAATTATTTTAATTCCTTTTTCCATGACTCAGGTTTTCTTTACAGATGAATTTTAATATTGGTCATAATTTACTATTTGTTTGATATGTGGAAAGTGATAAATTTAATAGAAGTATTTGTATGGTGATTTCAAGTAAGTGCAGCAATCAAAGTGAAAGCTTCTGTCATAGCAGTATTTACAACATCCGAACGAATTACAAAGTAATTATTTTCTTGTTCTACATTATATATTCCTTGGACATTTGAAACTATCGAATTTGGGAAATTGGTGATAAGTTACAATTTGGTTTCATTTTTGCCACTATTGGGGTTTGGTTATCATAATCATTAGCTCATAATCCAGGCAATTTCGTCAATTCTAGATTTATGTATTGCCATGCCAATGTGAATTTGATTTTCTAATATACAGATAACACATCTATGAATTTTGATTCTCAGCACGATATTTATGTTTTATTTGTCCCAGGTTGATTGCTAAGTACAGGTCTACTACGCCAGTAATTTCTATTGTCATCCCAAGATTGACAACAAATCAACTGAGATGGGGCTTTATGGGTGCATTTCAGGTATGCTATACATATTATTAAAAAATAAAGTTGTTCTATTTTTCTTCTACCCGAGTGACATGGATTAAAAATCAAAGTAGCTTTATTATTCTGTGTAAGTTTTTGTTCAAATCATTCAAGTAACGTTAATTAAATAAAAAATGATGTGATCAATACAGACATCTCAGAATATTATGATGCTTCTTTACTGGCATTAATATCCAAAGATATTTTTGATCAATTACATATATCGATGTATTCAATCTAATGCCACATCATTGCAATCTTTCTTCATAATATTTGTTTTCATTGAACCTTCCCAATTTTACTAGCTTTTGCTTCCATGGTTTCACTACTTCTATATTTGTATAATCGGTTTCACTACATGTTATTCTAGTGCACAAAATATATATTGCACATTCCTAGTCCACCATAGCCGAAAAAGTGTATGCATGTTCAAGAGATTGTTTCTATCATAGTTTATCTTTATAAGAAAGCTTCTGAAAAGAGAAATGTAAGGAATCAATTTTAGCAAAATTGTCAGTACTCAATGATTCAAGCAACATAAGTATGACATATGAAGGCCTGAGAAGGAGTGAGGCAAAGGGAGGAATCATCTTTTTCCTATAGCCGATTGGATGGCCTAATAATAATATATCATGAAATAATGGAAGGAGCACCAATAAGACACCATCCTGCTCAAATATAAGAGGTGACCAAATGAAGTAACGTAGGGTTTAAGAGGTTTGATTTGGTTTGATGTAGCTGGAAGCTAGCAATTTTTTTGTTTTGTTTTTTCTTAGTATCTGTTGCACTAGCGACACAAGCTAGATGAATTGAGACGGGGTCGCCAGAGAAGTGACGCCTCATGTCGTTGCAATTCCTGAATTCTCCATCGCAATTGTGACGAGATTATTGTGGCGGCGACGCCTCACATCCCGTCGTAATTGAACAGGATTACGTCGCTATTGCGACGTTCTCCCCAAGAATTGCGTTGGGGTCACGAGAGTGGCGATGCCCCAATCGCCGTCACAATAAATTGGGTATGCGTCGCTATTGCGATGGCTACATGGAATTGCGACGGGGTTAATGTCATAACGAAGTGGTAGCATAGCGACGGATAGGCATCATAATTGTGACGATATAGGGTAGACGTCATATTTTGCAACTAAAAAATAGCGACGTCTCTTTCTGTCACAGTGGCGACACATGGCCATCGTAATTGCTACACATAGCCGTCACAAATTGATGCCAAATGTATTAGTGTTTGGTTCACTTCTTGATTTCTATTAAAATTTTAACCACCATCATTACGTATATTTTGATTACTATTATATTGGTTGATATCCACAAACTAAGCATTGTTGTTATTTTCAATAGGGATGCTTCCATTGTTTGGATGGGTATTCCACTGTCAATTTTGCCATTGGAAACTATTGTTGCAATCTGGAGGATTGTAATTGTTCCCTACATATTATTTCCTGTATTGTTATTTCTTCTAAAATTCTTGTTATAGTTTTGACCATAGTTGTTGTTGTAAGGGGTTGCATTTGTTCTATAAAAGTTATTGTTTTGCCCTTGAACTGACTTAAAATGGGTTAATTCAATGGTAATTTGAGACATAGTCTTCTTCGTTTGACCAATCTTAGATGTGATATTATTTTTTGGTTCAGTCGACGTTGTTTCCTTCTGCTCAAAGAAAGTAGCTTTTGGAGGTTCATATCTTGGGTAAGTTATAGTTGGAACTGGGGCAGTTCATGCCTTTTGTAGTGGGACTAGATTCGTTCGAATTAATTGATCAGGGATCACTGCTGCTCTAGTAGGATATGTTGGTATCATTGTAGTTGCTTGAGCTAGGACCATCAATCCTCCTCCATTAGGATTGGTTTGTTTGGTAAAGTTAATTGCTTTGTTGAAGACCATTTCTAGCATGTCAATGTTTGCAATAGGTAGCCTTCGTAAAATGATAGCAGTAAGATGGTCTATAGAATTAAGATAAATCTAGATTGAAGCTTCAACTAGCATAGTATAGGGTGTTTCCAACTTGCGGTAAGCCATGTGAAAGTGATGATTAAAATTTGAAATGGTCTCCACTAGATCCCTTTTGATTGATATGAATTGATGATTTATCATAGCTAGGTTGATGAATGTTTTGAATTTCTTGAGGAACAACTTTTTAAAGGTGACCCAATTTTGTATACATCCTAGTGCTAGATTCACATACCAGATAAAGGAAACTTCTCCTAATGAGTATGAGAATAAAAGGAGGACAACATTCTCTTGTTGAACTTGCTTTCAATTGCCTATTTCTTTAAAGACTTTGATATGTCCTCAGTTGTTCATGTTTCTCTGTAAATGAACCTTAGGAATAATTTCTCAGGATTCTTTAGAAGGTCATTAAGTGCACCTTGCAGGTTAATTGGTGAATCTACTACATTTTCAAAGAAGGCCATTGGTGGAGGATTTTGTCGAATGATGGGTGGAGGTTGGTTTGGGGGTGGAATTAGAGATGATGAAATTTGAAATGGAAGTGGCAAGATTTTTGGTAGTCCTTTGTCACTGTGAGGCTTACAAAAATGATGGAGTTCTAAGAACTTTGGTTCACTATTTGAAGATCTTAAAACTCGCTGAAATGGAGATTATGGATCAAAATCTTCCAATTTGGTTCAATTCTGGAAAAAGTGCACCTTTGCAGAAGTGCGCTCTCTCAAAATAGTGCACCTATGCACCTTCTGATAGTTTCAAATGGAAATTTTTTTGAACTTTTGAAAACTGCAAAATTTCAAAATAGTGAGTTGCTTTTCTCTTTCAAATAGTTTGGGGCCCTCCTTCTAGCACCACTCATGTTGAGTTGTCATTTTACACAATGCTTAATGGCAAGAATTTCTCAAGTCCAATATTTTGGGTGGTCTTGCAACCTACTGGGATCCACTCAATTGAAGATAAATGAGTATGTTCACAAGGAGGCATTTGCTAGTTCAAAATTTTTTAGATAAGATATTTGATCTTCTCTTTGAAATTAACCACAAAAGAGATATGTTTTTGGTATTTTTTGTTTTATGATGAATGCAATTTATTGATGTAACTATATGAATTCCTATTTTAACCAAGTGTTAGCAAAGAAAATAACAAAGATTAGGTAACAAGAGATTAAAGAAAGTAACTTGAATGGGAAATTCCTAATGAGCATAAACCATAGTAACAACACATCTACGAGTTAAATCATTGAAAAGATCGAGTGGGGAACAATTGAAAATAGGAGCAATGCTTCCTCAATTCCACTGATGCAATCATTGATAGGAACTCAATAATAACCAAAAGATGTTTCACTTCTCATAAATTCACAAGGCCACAAAAAGTGTGCTCATGCGAGACAACAAGCTATGTAGGAACAATAGGTGATCCTTTCTGCAACTTGATATGTCAATGGAATTTTTTAACACAAGGCAAACACCAGAACTAAAAGATCACACAAGCATAACAACACAATAAAACCATTGGCTCCATTATTATTCATGAACATGCACTCACAAAAATAATGTGCTCTAGCAAGAATAACTATACTCAGAATGAGAGCACCAATAGCATATATTATTGCATCAAAATAATGGCCTAGAGTACATATTGCATCCATGTATTTATAGGAAATCATATCCTACCTTTATGTTAGGAGAAAAATTTCTTAAAATACAACTCATGCTAAAAACTAATAAAACAAATCTAATTATATACAGACTAACTTTCTAAATGGTGTCAAGTAGGTCTCCACTCTTATTTTTATCAATTAATAGGTGCATGAGCCTTTACATGACATCAAAAAATAAAAGAAGTAGATAAGAAGAAAAAAGTTGTTAGATGATCAGGTAGTCTCTGGAAGCTCTAGAAATGGAATCTCAGCCTTGTCTAAGTGCTTCTAGGAGTTGAACTGGCATCACAATGCATAGAATGCTTTAAATTAAGAACTAACAGTTAACTGTCGATGCATTATTTCTTCTCCAAAACTATCAGAACAACTCTATAAAAAGTATAGTTGTGCACCTTCATAATAGGTCCCAAAATGCAAAATTTTCCCAAGTGTCAAAACTAAATTTCCAGCCTCTAGGTTTTCTCCCCTTTATACCAAAACGATGTCTAGATATTTTCTCTTGAATTTCTCTACTATCTCTGTCACTTGGGTAGCTTTCAAAAAAATCCAAAGCTCCATATTTATCCTTTAATAATTGTCGATAGTTGCTAACTTCTATTTGCGTTGCCGCAAAATCCTCAAGTTTAGTGTCCAGCTCCAACAATACCTCTTCAATCTTGTATATTTGCCTAATATCTTCATCTGAAAAATCATCTTTGAAGGTTCCTCATAATTGTTGGACTACTAATTGTACTATATTGAGCTTAGTCATTGACTCATCTTTAAAAACCCCAAGGCAAATAGCGTTGTAATACCTTTCTACTTCCAAAATTTTCTCTTGAGTTTGGTCTCCTATTTTTTGAATATCTCCATGTAGACACTCCATGACTTTATTATTGGTAGATATCTTTTCTATCCAATTGTCCAACTTATCAAGCTCCTTAGTGGTGAACACTTCCATGACTGTATGATACCTTTGTCCTTTTATTGATTGGAGGACTTGTAGGTCTTTAGCCCAACTATGTACCTCATCCATTAATCCAAAATCTTGGTTTGCTATGGATACCAACTTATCCACACTCAACTAAATAAGGTGAAATAGGTTCAAGTTCCCCTATATTATTTGCCCACCTTTCTCCTCAAAATTGTCATTCCATTGTTGATATGCCTCCAAAAATGGGTGTAATTGTATATTCCCCTTCTCTTTCCTCTCTAATACCATAGCAAGAGTGATCTTTGGATTATCTAGGTCTATAGGGCCCACAACATGATGCAAATAGCCTCTTAAAAGCTTATTGTGTTTCTATAGTGTACCTAGTTTGAACTCATCTCAGTCCATATGTTCAAAGATATCTTTCATCCCTGTAGTGATCATCACTTTAGTAGTGTCTGTCATGGATCTACCCAACATTACCTCCTTTATATGATAGTCCTTATGAATCAATTTTTTGTGTTAGCATGTGGAGGAGGAAGAGCTATGTTTGCAAGTAAGTCCTAATCTCAATTCTTCATTATGAAGGCTAGTATTCATTCATCACCCATAGGTGGCTTAGGCTTCTTTATGGATTAGACCTTCTCTCTCATTCCATCCTTAGCAGTTAAATCCAACTACTTCTTTTGTTGAAACAAAACCTCCCTCTTTAACAGTGTAGTTTCCATTGGAGACATGTACTTGACTAAAGAGGTGGTTTCCACTGTAGGTCCCTTTCCCTTATCCATCCCATCTAGAGTCTTTTCCCATTGAGAAAGATCACTAGTTGTATTCTTTGTATTTTCTTGGTCTAAGATCATAGCCTCTATATTGTGAGGATTTTATTGATGCTCTTTAGGCATTTTTGCTTGCTCTAATACTTCATCAATATGCAGTTGTTGGGGCTCAGCTTCCTCTATTTCTTGTTCTTCTATTTTTGTAGCCTAAGGAAGTGGTGTTACTGAGCCTTTGTCTAAGAATGTTAAGTCCTAAGATGGTGGTTGTGTGATGCCTAGAGGTCCTTGAGGCAGAGGTGACATTTGATTCTAGTCCTCTCCTAAGGGTTCACTCATGCGGGTATATCTTATATTCTCTCTTGGCATCTTAGTAACTATGAGCATGAAATAAAAATTGAAGAGGTCAAAGAAATTAGTTTCTTGACCATCCATATCTACTATCTATTATGTTGACATTAAGCTCGATTTTTCTATCAATGACTCAACACTTAGTAAATTGGTTACATTACTACCAAGCTCTACAATTGCTACCAAACATATCATTAAGTTTACAATGTTAACCAAGTGGTTCAGCTGTTCCCAAGCTAAGTAGTTAGTTTGCATTATTTTCCAAGCTACACAGTATTTACCAAGCTTCAGAGACAAAGCTCAGTGCAAATTGATCATAGAAAAGGTTACTAAGCTAGTCAGTGGAAGTGAAGAAGATCATATTGTTAACCGATCTCTCATATGTTAACCAAGTTCTACAATATCTACTAAGCTCTTAGAGTTAACAAAGTGGATCTAGTAATGACTAAGTCATGCAATGTCAATCAAGTGATCTAGTTGGTGTCGAGCTTCATAGATCTCACCAAGTTACACAGTGGTGACCAAGTTCAAGCTACTTGGAAGTGATTAGTATGGACCAAGCTTCAAGTTCAATCAAGTCCCAAAGATTGCTAAGCATTGACAGTATTTGTGATGTATTAGAACATCACCAAGTCTTTCTTCAAAACCCAAGTTATAGTAGTTGGACTAACTTTGTGGATTGTGATGAAATTGGTATTGTAGCCGACTCCAGTAAGTTGTAATTTGGATTTCTATAAATGTAATGCATTGTATCATATCCAAACATGAATGTGAAGAATATATGATGAGTAGAAGTGGAAATTAAAGAAGGTTACAAGTAGTATAAGGGATAGCAAAGTATTATCTATCATAGTCAGGTAATCATTGTAATACAAGGAATCTCAACTAGCAAATCAAAGTTGCAGATCATAGATCAACCAATGGTTCATCCTAATAGGTGCATCAGTAAAATCCTTTAACAGGGTAGACTTAATAGTCTTTGTTAAATCTCTTAACCGAGTGCATACTTCATTGTATGTTTGTAAATCCTTTTACAAGGTGGACCTCACAGTCCTTATTGCTCCTCATAGGGCAGATCACCAGAAGTGGTCAATTGTAAGCCTTAACACATTAACTTCATACTATAGTACTAAAGCTTGTGGATATCATCCCTACCCCAGTTTTACTTTCTAATTGGAAGGTTTCTAGGTCACCATATCTTGTGTCAAATTGTTATGAATGTTTATTTGTTTTCATTCTTTCATACATGCAATTAAATCAAAATATTATATGAACCATTAATTGGTGAAGTAAGATAAATTTTTATTGGTTCCTAATTGACCCCTCCCCTCTTGATAACCTTTTCTACCTTATATTTCAAAAAATTGGTATTAGAGATATTCAAGTTCTTGCAGCAAAAGTTTAATAGCTTGAGAAAAGATCAAAGAGAATGGACTTATACAGGCTAGATAAGGCTATTGACAATGAAAAGTTAGATCTTGAATTGGCCATTGGGCAACTAAAGAAAGCAAAGGAGAAAATCTCTCAATCTTTGAAGAGAAGGAAAAATATTGTAATACAAATGAATGAAAATATCTATAGTGAAGAAATAATTGAAGATATATATCCTGAAAGAAATTTAGATGAAGTTGATGAAGCAATTAAATATCTATTAGAAAAGAATTCCAATCTTCAAGAAGAAATCAGAAAGTTGAAAAGAGAACAAGAAATTCAATCAATCATATTATAGGAAATCGTGGAAGAAAAAGACAAAGCCAAAGAAGAGATAGAAGAAAAGAATAATGAAATCTAGCAACTATCCCTTCAACAAGAAAACTTCATTGATCATCTCACCAATGCAAATGAAGAACTTATGAATGTAAGATTAGAAAATGAAAGACTGCAGAATGATCTCAACAATGAAAAGAAAACCTATGAAAGAATGATGAAATCTTAGGAAAGCATACATCAATTGAATCAACAAAATCAGTATAGACACAAAGGAAAAGCTAGAATAGGATACATAGAAGAAGTTGAATCATCTTAGCAAGGAGCTCAAAATAATCAAAGACCTACTTGTAGTAATTGTGGAAAGATAGGTCATACATCAAAAAAATGTTGGAGTAATGGCAAAGCAAAATTTAATTTAAAGTGTTACAGATGCGATAAGAATGGTCATAAAGCAAGTGAATGCACAAATAAACCCATGAAGGTAAATGTCACAATTGCAAGAAACAAGGACAAAAATCTTTAGAGTGCAAAACCAAGCAGTGGAACCCAACAGAATAAATTGCGAAAGCAATATTTGGATGGGATTACAATACATGGTGCAGATGTCACTACTGTGGTGAATTTGGGTACATTGGAGTAAACTGTGTAAAACATCATATAAGGAAAAGAGACACTACAAAAAGATTTTTTATTTGTATATAACTTGGATGTCTTGCTAAGAACTATATGAACATAGGTAAAATTGAAGATTAATAAAAGCCAAAGCTAACAATATCAAAAAGAAAATGAAGTAGCAATGGGTACCAAATCTCCAGAGAATGCAAACCAAGATCATGAAGTGAATGATACCCAAGTCAATTGGTTGGATGGTCCAAACACTTCAACTTAGTTCCCTATGGAGAGTACTAGAGTGATGATTTGGAAAAAGAAATCTAACACCAATTCCAACCAACAAGTAGGATGACCCAATCAACATTAAAGATGCACAGGGATCACAAAACATAATGAAATACAAGAGATCTTATCAAGAAAGATTAGATCTCAAGACCTTACTGAGAAAGGTTGGGTTACATATTGTTGCAAACTCAAGTTTGTAGTTCCTATCGAGTGATGGTGACTCTACCAAGTTGTAGATGTCTTCCAAGCATTAAAGATTAAATCAAGTGGAGGACAACCTATCACCAAGCAAGTATGAAGTACAAAGCATTAATGGTAATTGAAAGATGAAAATTTGTTAAATGGAAGAATTGAAGGCGTAGGTTCACTACGAATTTCTAGAGCTAGTTGAGAAGAGAGAATTTAGAGCCCCTGAGCAATTTGAGTATTTGTTGTTGAAGTTTTTTGAATTTTTGAATAAACCCTTATGAGA
Organism: Cupressus sempervirens; assembly: GCA_028749045.1. Lineage (NCBI taxonomy): Eukaryota > Viridiplantae > Streptophyta > Pinopsida > Cupressales > Cupressaceae > Cupressus > Cupressus sempervirens. The sequence goes on along the minus strand of CM053792.1, from coordinate 858,914,947 downwards.
GATGGCATTTTCTAGCAACAAAAACAAGAAAGGGTTTGAAATCTTGGTTCAAGGAGTTAATTGCAAGGAACCAAACTTCAAGTTGAGCCCAACAATCAAAGAAGCACTTGACCTAGTTGGTGCACAATTGCAAATTCCACCTAAGGTATTAATCATTCATGACATTTTTTCTTTTTATCACTGCTCAATCCAAGAACTTGAAACCCTAGAAATGAATGAAGCATTTAAGGAATTATGTGTGGATTGTGCATTAAAACATCAACATCATCAAATGGAAACTAGGGGCTTGACACACATATCACATATCCCAAGAGACTTCTAGGTCAAATGGATGAGATATATTTTGACCCATGTACATAATGGATAGTTATGGTTGGAGCAATGTATTCAGATAACAAAGCAAATGATTCATAGAATCATTGGGCTCCCAATGCTTAATAAAGAAAAGACAACGAAAACCCTGGGTTAGGTCAAATGGGAAAAGTGTGTTAGATTGTGGTGACTGATCAGGAAAGTATTGTACATACTCCATAATTCTGTGGGGTTCATAGATTCACCACTAAAGTTATGGCTAATTTATGGCTGACATGTTATAATCCTAAAGTGGTTTAATACTTGTATAAAAGGGTTTAGGGTTGAGTATTTTCATTATGTTGTGATGCAAAATTACTTCTTGCAGTAGTATTGAGCTGTAAGGGATTACAGATTATAATCAAGTTGTAATCATTGGATTGTAATAATATTGGACTTGTTGTTTGGTGGACGTAGCCTAGGGATTGGGTGAACCACGTTAAATCTTGGTGCCTTGTGTTCATTTCTGTGTGATCTATTATTTTATGTTATTGGTTATATTTAAATGTAGTTTTTATTTTTTCTGTGGTTTTATCCTAACAAGTGGTATCAGAGCCTAGTTGTCTTTCAGTTATCCTCTGCAAGAAAGTCTCACGGTTAAGTGGGAGTCTCACGGTTGAGTGGGAGCAATGGCAGATGAGGGTAAGCTGAGGGTTGATAGGTTTAATGGCTGGAACTTCTAGTTATGGAAGATGAAAATGGAAGACTATCTATATCAGAAGGATTTATGGAAGCCATTGGAAGGCAAAGCCAAGAATCAAGGATCTATGTCAGATGTTGAATGGGATCTTTTGGATAGAAAGACACTTGGAAGCATTCGGCTATGCCTGGCACCACCGGTGGCATTTAATATTACAAAAGTAAAGACGACAAAAGAGTTGATGAAAATCCTAGCGACACTGTATGAAAAGCCCTCTGCTTCAAACAAGGTATTTCTCATGAAGTGTTTATTTGATATGAAAATGGCAGAAGGTGGGTCTGTTGCAGATCATTTAAATGAGTTTAATACTATTACAAGTCAGTTATCTTCTGTGGGTATCAATTTTGATGAAGAAATTAGGGCTCTCTTGATTTTGTGTTCTTTGCTTGAAAGCTGGAATGGCTTGGTAATGGCAGTGAGTAACTCTGTTCTTGGATCTAGTACCCTAAAATGTGAGGATGTAATCGGTGTTTTTTTGAGTGAGGGAACTCGTAGGAAATCCTCAGGTGGATCTACATCAGGAAGTGCTTTGAATGCACAAAGCAAGGGTAGAACAACTGAGAGAGGAAGTAACACTAGAAATCGTGGGAAATCAAGAAGAAAGTCAAACGAGAAGAGGTCTCAATCAAGAGGACCAAATGACTACTGGTACTGTGGGAAACTAGGGCACAAAAAGAAAGATTGTTGGAATCGAAAGAAAAATGAAGGAGATAAATCAGATGGAGACAAAGAGGCAAATGTGGTAAGTAACAAATCTAAAGAGGATGCTTTGCTTCTGTCTTTAGAAACTGTTGATGATTCATGGATTTTAGATTCTGGTGCTTCATTTCAAGCTACACCTCATAGAGGTTATTTCATTGATTATGTCCAAAGGAATTTTGGGCTTGTTTATTTGGGGGATAATGAACCCTATCAAATTGTTGGAAAGGGAAAAATTAAGATTAAGTTGTAGAATGGGAATCATTGGCTACTACATGAGGTAAGACATGTTCCAAGGCTGAGTAGGAATTTAATTTCAGCGAGGGCAACTCAGTAATGAGGGTTGTGTAGTTACTTTTAATGATAAAAATTGGAAGGTTTCAAAAGGTTCCCTTGTAGTAGCAAAAGGTGTGAAAGTAGGCACCTTATATCTTTGTATAGGTCATATTGTTCCTTCTACTTTGATTGTTTCAGAGAAAAATGAATGTTAAGGAACAATTGCTACAATTGGGCAGGGAGAACAAATAGTTGATGTAGATTCTGATACAACACTATGGCACAATAGACTTGGGCACATGAGTGAGAAAGGTATGAAATTACTTCATTCAAAGAAAGTTTTACTAGGTCTGAAATGTGTTAATATGGATTTCTGTGAAAGTTGTGTGTATGGAAAACAAAAGAGCATGAGTTTTGTAAAGACTGGGAAGGAAAACAAAAAGGAGAAATTAGAGCTTGTGCATACAGATGTATGGGGACCAGCTTAGATATCTTCCCTTGGTGGATCGCATTATTATGTTACATTTATTGATGACGCAACTATAAAAGTATGGGTTTATTTCCTTAGACAGAAATCTGATTTATTTCAAACTTTTAAGAAATGGAAATGCTTGGTTGAAAATGAGACTGGTAAGAAATTAAAATGTCTCAGATCTGATAATGGTGGTGAGTATTACAGTCATGAATTTGAATATTATTGCTCCACTAATGGTATTCGTAGATAGAAAACTATTCCAAGGACTCTGCAAGAAAATGGAGTAGCTGAACGCATGAACAGGACTATAATAGAGTGCGCAAGGAGCATGAGGTTGCATGCTGGGTTGGCCTTACATATGTGGGCGGAGGCTATAAATGCTGCATTATATTTGATTAATAGAGGTCCCTCTACTCCTTTGGGCTATGGTATTCCCATGGATTGGTAAGAAGGTGAGTTATTCTTTTCTCAAGACCTTCGGTTGTGCAGCTTTTGCTCATATAGACTCTGAAAATAGAACCAATCTAGAAGATAAATCAAAGAAATGTGTTTTTTTTGGATATGGCATTAATGAATTTGGTTATAGGCTTTGGGATTTTGAAAATCATCAAATTTTTAGAAGTCAGGATGTCATATTCAATGAGAAAGTGTTGTACAAAGATCTGTTCCAGCAACATGAGAAGAAAGAAGATGATTATGTAGTGTTGGATGATACTCCAAAAGTTGATGATCTAGCCATTCCTCATGATGTGCAACAACTACAACAAAAAATACTACACACACCAATGAATGTTAGACAATCAACGAAAATTAGACCTCCACAAAGATTTTCTCCCTCTTTGCATTCTATTTTACTTATTGATGCTAGTGAACCTGAAAGTTATGATGAAGCTGTGCAGGTGGATACTAAGATTTAGTGGGAGTCTACAATGAAAGATGAAATGGACTCTTTGCTAAAGAATAAGACATGGGATCTATGCAAGTTGCCTACAAGTAAAAAGGCTTTACAAAATAAGTGGGTTTATAGGTTGAAAGAAGAGGAAGGAGGTAAGAAAAGATTTAAGGCTAGGTTAGTTGTAAAAGGATTTGCACAGAAAAAGGGAATTGATTTTGATGAGATATTTTCTCCTATTGTTAAAATGACTTCTATCCATACTATTTTGAGTCTTGTGGCTACTGAAGATTTTCATTTAGAGCAGCTAGATGTTAAAACAACATTCCTTCATGGAGATTTGGATGAAGAAATATATATGGCTCAGCCATGGGGATTTGAGGTCAACGGTAAGGAGAACTTAGTGTGCAAATTGAAGAAAAGTTTATACGGCTTGAAGCAAGCACCTTGGCAATGGTATCTAAAATTTGACAGGTTTATGCATGAGCATGGCTATAACAGGTGTCATTCAGATTATTGTGTTTATTTTAAGAGGTTGGATGATGATAGCTACATTATTTTATGTTTATATGTTGATGATATGCTTGTAGCTAGGTCTAACATGGATCATATTAAGGGGCTGAAATGCCAGTTAGCACATGCATTTGCTATGAAATATTTGGGGGTAGAAAAATAAATCCTTGGTATGAAGATTTGTTGAGATAGGAAGAATAGAACATTAATGCTATCTCAGGCTGATTATGTTGAAAAGGTGTTGCAACGTTTCTCTATGGAGAATGTTAAAGCTATCAGCACACCTTTACCTGGTCATTTGAAGTTGACTAAGGAGATGTGTCTTAAGACACAAGAAGAGCAGGATAAGATGTCCAAGGTACCCTATGCTTCAGCTATAGGAAGCTTGATGTATGCTATGGTATGCACTAGGCCAGATATTGCCCATGCAATCGGAGTCATTAGCAGGTATATGAGTCATCCAAGATTTGAGCATTGGAATGCTATCAAGTGGATTCTCAGATATTTGAGAGGAACATCCAATAAGTGTTTACACTTTGGGGGCTCTACTATCTATTTGTAGGGCTATGTTGACTCATATTTGGCAAGGAATATTGATACTAGGCAGAGTACTATAGGTTATGTCTTTATTGTTGGTGGGGCAGCCGTGAGCTGGGTTTCTAGGTTATAGAAGATTAATGCTCTATCCACTACAAAGGCAGAGTATGTTGCTGCTATAGAGGTAGCCAAGGAGATGATATGGCTTCAATTCTTCTTGGAAGAATTGGGACATCCTCAGAAAGATAATTATTTGTTCACAGATACTCAGAGTGCCATTCATCTTGCTAAGAATTCAGCTCTGCATTCTAAGACCAAACGCATATAGTTGCGGTACCATTTCATTCGGTCAGTTTTGGAGGATGGATAGTTAAAGCTAGAGAAGATACATACAAATGACAATCCAGTAGATATGTTGACCAAGGTTGTAACAAGGGAGAAGCTAAACTCCTCTTCAGCTTTAGTTGATCTTTTAGACTGAACATGAATAAAAGAATACTAGAGTCCAAGGTGGTTTGATCTAGTGGGAGCCCCATGTGGTAATGGTATTGCTACAAAATCAGTCTCCAAGTGGGAGATTGTTGTTTAGTGTTGAGCCTGATCAGTCCCCAAGTGGGAGATTGTTAGATTGTGATGATTGATCAGGAAAGTACTGTACATACTCCATAATTTTGTGGGGTTCAGGGCATCACCCCAACTTTTTTTTTTTGGTACTATTCGTAGATTTTGCATTCATATATTTTTCACTAAAGTTATGGGTAATTTATGGCCAACGTGTTATAACCCTAAAGCTGTCTAATACTTTTATAAAAGAGTTTAGGGTTGGGTATTTTCATTATGTTGTGATGTGAAATTGCTTCTTGACACAGTATTGAGCTATAAGGGATTACAGATTGTAATCAAGTTGTAATCACTGGATTGTAATAATATTGGACTTGCTATTTGGTGGACGTAGCCCCGGGATTGGGTGAACCATGTTAAATCTTGGTGCCTTGTGTTCATTTTTGTGTGATCTATTATTTTCTGTTATTGGTTATATTTGCATGTAGTTTTTATTTATGTCTGTGGTTTTATCCTAACAAAGTGAACTCTTGTCAAGTGGGACAAAAGAGGAATGAAGATTAGTAGTGTAACTGACATGGAACTAAAATTTGGCATTCATATCATTGCACATAAAATTTTATAGTACAAGCAAACTAAACAACGTATCATGTGAAGCTATCGATCTCACATACAAGGTTGTGAAGAACAACCTATCCTTCAACCTTGTCGAGTTATTGTTGAACCAGTTCAACAAGAATATGGAGAGAATCAGAGGATTAAAGAATAACCCATGAAAGTTTGGATACCTTTTAACACATTTATTTTTCTTTGTTCAAAAATTCTTCCCTTCCAAAGGTACAGTAGTATGGAGGAAAGATGTTCCTATTTTGTATCAGATTAATGAGTAAATAGTGTAATCACCCAAAATTGGTCCTACAAAATCAAATTGCTAAATTCATCAATTCTTATGATAAAATCAAGTAAAATTGAACAATCATTGAATCAAATTCTAGCTCATACTCATTAATCTCTCATTTCTACCTAGGATGGCTATACATTTGAATTTATTCAAATGTTAGACACTCTAATTTAATTCAAATTTGAACCCCTTTGAGAAAAATACATGAATATCCATTTTCAATAAAATCAAAATGAGTCATATTTCCAATCAAATTAAAAATACAAAGTGGAATAAGGGATCATAATTTGATAATATTCTATTCATAGTGGGATCTAGGATATCATTATTTATTCATAGTGGGATCACCGCTTTGAATTATAAAATCCCTTATGGGATATCCACTATGACTATTTTATTCAAAGTGGGATTCTCACTTTGAATTATAAAACTCTAATAGGCTCTCCACTATGAATTTGATCTTTTGAATAATCATAATGGGATCTCCACTATGACTTTTTTATTCAAAGTTCGATCCCCACTTTGAATTATAAAATCTAATGGACTCTCCACTATGAATTTGATATTCTGAATAGTCATAATGGGATCTCCATTATGGCTATTTTATTCAAAGTGGGATCCCCACTTTAAATTGTAAAATCTAATGGATTCCCCACTATGAATATTCTATTCAAAGTGTGTATCATACAAATGATTTTTAATTCATCTAAATTTCACCATGGTAAATCCTAAACTCTACCCCAAACTCTTTGAAAAGAAATCTATAAATAGGAGGCATTCCAAGAGGGAAAAAAAAGATCTCATTTTGGCTAATATAATGCTGCAGGATTTGAAGACCTTCTTGCTTGTGGAGAACTTCTTGCTTCTTGTCTCATTCTTACATCTACTCTTTTGCTATCGTTATGCTGCAGGATTGAAGACTTATGCTTGTGGAGAACTTCTATTTCTTGTCTACGTTCTCTCATCCATGGCATTTTAGCATATAGCATTTTAGCATAGTTGCATGTTAATGTAGTTTCTTTACAATAGCTTAAATCACATAGCATAATAGTGGGATTTGTAACACTTGACTATTGCTTAGCATAGTTGCATTTTGCATCCTCATTCTAGCTTAGCTTCCATTTTGTATTGCATCATTGAGGAACTCCTTGTGGAAATTTTCATTCTTGCATCTCATCTTTGGAACCTCCCATTGCATGGTTTACTAGCAAGAAGTGTACTTCTAAGACCATCGTGGGGCTAGAAAAAGCCTCCTTAAATGTTTAGATTTGTTTTGTTTTATTTTGATGTTTTTATTGCAGAATTGGGTTGTATTTTTTATTGCAGTTTTCACTTAGTGTCTCAGCCTCACCAAAAAAAATTAGATTTTTCAGAGTAGTGATTATTTTTTAATAATTATTTTAATGATTTTCATTAAAAAAATAATTTGGCCATAAATAGTTGAATTTTAATCTAAACTTTTTTTTGCATGTTGTGGATGCTGAATTCAACTCACAATAAAATTTTTAGATTTGTATGATCATAAATTCATTTTTAATAAAAATTTTTATTATTTTTCATAAAATAAAATTTACAACCTGAATCATGGAAGTCTAATTTGAATATTTTATTGTAGGTTTGAGATGCAGCCAAGAGGATTTTATGCGAAATTTGGATTTCTATACGTGGTCTAAAAATGCATGTCAAAGACAAAAACATAAACACATTTTCTAACCCTCGTTTATAGAATGTGTAGTCAAAGACTTTAAAAAAAACATGTCAAAAACCCTTAAAAATGTGCCTAGCCTTTGCTAGCTTCGAAAAAAGTAAGCCTACACTTCTTTTTTTGCTTAAATTGTGGCATTTATTTTCAAAATCTAGCCTAAGTTAAGAGGGTTAATTCACTTTCATGTGCGACACTCTACTAGTCATTTTCATTTCCTAGGCACATTAAACTTGTGATTGAGGTTCTTTGGTGATAGGAGAGTATGCTCTTCACCCTTGTAGTGAATCAAAAATCTTGACTCACCTTTGGATTTCGAAAGCAAGTGGCTAATTGAATCTTCTTGGCATGTTTGGGGGAAGTGATTGAGGTAGGAGAGTATGCTCTTCACCCTTGAGGTGAATCAGAAATCTTGACCCTTGAGAGTGAATCCATTTTGTGGTAGTTAGGATCGTTTAGAGGGCCTACTCTCAAACAACCTGAGAGGAACAACCCAAGTGGGGACAAGAAAATTCCCTGGATCTTCCAACCCAGTATAAACTCAAGGCTATCAAGGACACAAAACCTTGGTAGACATAGTGTTTATCTTCACTTAGTGTGATCGCTTATGGGATTTTCACCATAAGGAGATCACTATGCAAGAATGTTTAAGGTGCTCTTGTGGCCCCGAGGTCTATTACCCATCACAAGGTGGGGTGCCCCTTAATTGGGTGCAAGAGGAACACTACAAATGGAAGTCCTATCTAAACACTCTAGGTTAGTATCTACCCTATTTTTTTGCTCAACTTCTTGGTGCAAGGATCAATCCTAGTGGACTACCTAGATCACCCCAAGATTTACACTCACCATATCTATTTCCTTGGTTGTGCTTATGGCACTTCCATGAAAAAGCCAATATCTCTTGTGGACAACCATTTGGTTTGAGGCAAAGGAGCATCAACCATGGGCCAAGTTGTTGAGTAATGAACTGTGACCTTTAGGTAGATATTGCTTGATGTGTTCTTGAATGTGCTAGACCTGTAGAAATCTTTTGAACATAGACATGATGATAGTTCTAGGATTTCTTTTAAGACCTCACATATGCTTGTATCATGCAAGGTTGCTTTGTTCCTTGCTTGATTGTTTGAAAACTACTTCATGTGTCACTATCTTTCCTAGAAAGAAATTTATTTTGAACATCAAACTTTCTATGCTATCAACTATTGTCAAACTTTGTCAACCAAGTCAAGGAATCAAGTCTTAACATTTTTCTTGTGTTTCTTACTAAGGGGAGTCTCATCATTTGATTTTTCTTTTCTATGTCTCTATTGCTTGAACATGCTTAAAGTGGATTTTTGGTCTTAGTGCTCTTGGTCTTTCTATCTTCATGGTCTATGTCCTCTTGCTAGTTATCTTTTTGCTAAAATGGTTACCTTGATTTCTTGACTACACTCTTAGGTTGGGAAAATTTTTCTCTTGTCACCCTGCTTGATCTATCTACTTGGCTATTTGGCTTCTTGCCTAGATCTTGACTTAAGTCACTAGTGTTGTAAGTTTCTTGAGCACTTTCTTGACAAATCACTTTAATCTATCTTTACTATTTTGGCAAGTGAACACTCTACCTCTTTACTTTGGACATCAATTTATCTTGTGTCACCTTCGTAGCTTCCTCTAGTCTCCTTCATGCTTGATTATCTATCTACCACTATAGCATTCAAACCTTGTGCTACCAAACCTCAACCAAAGCTAGATGATCATGATATCCTCCATGTTACTAAAGAGTGTCAAGATTTATAAGCTCAATACAAAGAATTAGAAGAGACAAATGATCTTTCTTACCTTCATTTCTCTAAGCATATGATAGAAATGAAGTCTAAACTTAGAAAAGATTAGAGGAGAAGATTTTATTCTTAAATGAATCTCCCTTAAAACCTTTACAAACACATGGTTCATCTTCTTCAAGGTCTACATATTCTACTCCAAGACATCAAATGTCTTTATCTTCTAGATCTAAAGGCCTCCTTAGAGAGAAAGAAAGTGATACGTCCTTTGAGCCTATTCCAAGCTATCATGATGGACCTATCTTTGACCAAGACAATGATGAAGACATGGATGTATACCATTCACTTGAGAAACAACAAAAGGACTCCAAACATACTTTTGATAGAACTTTTACTCCCTTGGAAGATTCTTATTATAACATCTTGCAAATACTCCTTGCTAATGAGCTCCTCATGTTGCCTAAGTCTAGCTCATATAGAAACCTATTCTTGGATATCTATTGTGCTTACCATTGAAATAATAAGCATAGTACTTTAGATTGTATTGAGTTGAAACATAGAGTCCAATATCTTATTGATGGTGGGATTGTTGATATTTCTAATGACTCATGTGATGAGCATACTTCTCTTGAGCAAGATCATATTAATGAACCTACGTCTAGTAGTGGTTTTGTTGATACCTTAGCTTCTTCCAACATTCATGTGTCTCCTAAAGCTTCAAAGCTTCTCAACATGCTTTCATCAAACAAAGAATTTAATGCTTTCCATACTAATTATTCATATCCTCAAAGGTTACCTCTAAAAGTGAACCAAGATAATCTACACTTGGCTACAAGCCTTTTCCATGCTACTAAAGCTAAAATTGCTCAACCTTGGTGGGACACTATGCTTTCTTCTCCTGCTTTTGGTAATTCTCTGCTCTCTCTGCATTTTGCCTTGTCCATAGAAGTGGCTCCATGTCAAGAGGACTCTCCAAAGGATAAAGATCAAGATCAACCACTCTCTCATATCCTTCAAAATGTTATCCTTTCACCTTCTAAGTATGACAATGACACTATATTTGAGCTTATTGAAAATTATGAGAAACCTTCCATGCCTATACTATCTAAAGGAACATGTCAAGATCAAAGTATTCCCTCTTCCTCCACTTCTCAAAATCCACTTCAAACATATGCTCCAGCTTTAAATGCTCCTTCTAAAGATGTTGCTCCTATCAAAGCTACTTGTGAGTCTATTGATGGCCTTGGCTATGTTGCTCACTCTAAAGATGTTGATACCCCTTCTCACTATCCATTTTATCTTCTAAATCTATCCTTGGTCCTTATCCACTAAGCTAAAGCCTTCAAAACTCCCCTCCATATTGGGGTCGTATGTTCCTCCATCTCCTATCTCTCCCATCACACCTCAAGATAAACAAGGACACTCATCCTTGATGACTTTTCACCCATCTATCAATCTAAACCAGTCATATCCCCATTCTTCTTCCACAAGTCCCAAGTCTTTTGGAAGTAACTTGAATGTTCAATACAAGAAAAAGAAGAAATACAAGAATCCATCTAAAAAAGATCACCATATCTCCTCTAGTCGACATAGAGGCATAAAGTCAAAAGATATATCTAAGAAGAAAAGTACAAAACAAGTATGGGTTCAAAAATCCATCATTGAAAATATTCTCTCTAAATCATCAAAAAGAAATGAAAAGCCTATGGTTATATGGATTCCAAAGTCTCTCTTGAAAGAGTCTAATGTTGAGAAACAAGTGAAGTTGATATTCAAGCTTCCAAAGACTTCCACTTCATCTTCTTCCAAAAGCATTCTTCCATTCCATGCACCTAAACAACAACCACTTCTATCCATTCACCATATTCCTTCACATATTCCTTCATTTGTTTATCCTCCATCCTCTCACCACCCTTCAAGGTGTGTGTTGATGTTGATCTTGCCTTCCTTTCTGTCTCCCCTTTTACAATCCTTCCACTCACTATCATTCTACCTTCTATCCTTTTCCCTCATTTTACTATTCCTCCTATCTTCCAACCTCACTTGCTTTGCATAAAACCTTATCCTCCATTTTTCTCTTCCAACTTCCTTTCCCTATCAATATATTTGAGCATATCATTTTGAATCCTTGGTGAATCATGGTTTATCCTATCAAGGAGCATTATCTTAAAAAATGCCTTCTTTCTTAAAAAAAATAGAAAAAAAAAGGATTTTAAAAAAAAAGGAAAAATATGAAAACACGCCTTGGTGAAAATCACATCTTGTGGCACCTTGGTAGCAAAAGTAAAAACAAATGAATTCATCCTATGGTGAAAACTACTTCTTGTGGCACCTTGGATAAGTACCATGATGAAAACCTGGCAAATAAGCATCATGCGTAATTCTTCCATAATCCATCCATTCCCTCTTCTCTCTTTGATCTTGACATTGTTGAGCTATCCAAACACATTGGCTATCTTATCTATCACTCATCCTATATTGGTTGTTTTCTCATATCCTTCAAATATAGCATTATTCCTATTCTTATCTTATCGCTATCATGTCCCCTTGATCTTGATCACTGCATTCTCTTGACATGTTCACTCTTTGGACTACTTGCTTTCATGACATCTCGTCATTATGCTCTTGTTAACGGCTTCTATGCCTCTAAACCATCTCACTTATCAGCTTATGCTCCTACTATCTCTTGCTCCTTACTTCCATTTCTTATCCAAAATATGCTTCATATGGCTATCTTTACCTAGCTTGGGTACTATTGAGGAGTCAATCCTTGAGGATTGCTTTCACTCACTTCATACTCCTTGTATCTTCATCTTTTATTATCCATCATATCCTATACCTTGCTAGACATTGGGACAAATTGATCTGATCTTGCTTTAGAGCTAGTAATCTTAAGTTATTCTTAAAAAAATCCCTAAAAAAAATCATATATGATGCTGAAAAATCCAAAAAAATAGAAATTCCTAGTTTTTGTACAGTTTCTTTCTTTCCATATTTTTCTACTTTCGTTTTCTACTTCCGCTTGTGCATATGCTCTCACACTATTCAAAAGACAACCTACCAAGTCTACAGTGTTATATCTTGATGCTTTTCAAGAGTCTCTTGTGCGTCAATCACTAGTTATTCCAACTATTTCTATCTACTGTCGCCATCATACTAAAGAGATGCTCTTGCTCAAGAATCTCGTGTGCATCAGTCACCAGTTGTTCTAACTGTATCTGCCTACTGTCACACTACTACTGATGATATTTCTACTACTTTAAGTGTTGTAAATTCTTGAACACTTTGCATCAATCCAATCAATTCTATTTAAGCTATGCTAAGCTTTAAATTCAAAAAATCCAAAAAAAATAAAATAAAGCCTAAGAAATATCAAAAAACCAAAAAAAAATCATAACAGCTTTAAAAAAAAATCATAAAACTCATAAAACTTTAAAAAAATCCATATATTCTACAAAAATTGAAATATTAATTCATTTTCTACCAAGTTAAGTATTCACTGATATTTTCTTTTCAATGATCCAATATTTTCATATTTGTCTAGTGTTCATTTATAAGTGCCTCCTCTGGATTGGAAGGCCATGTCTACCTCGACTGGGTTCATAAGAAAATATTGGTGAGGTCCCAAGTTAATATTCTCGAAATACTTCACTACAACAAACCCATATTTTCAACACATCATGCGCCATACAACAAATGTTTTAAGAACAAAACAAATTGTCAATTTTATTTCTTTAATAAATGAACATTGCTTACAAACCATCCAAACAACAACACAAGAACATCTATTTCTACAATTCCACAAAATGAAGAAACCAAAATAGTGGATGCTCATTGAGCTCCTCCTTGTGGAGGTTGGACATTTGGATTTCCAGCTCAGGGCACTTGTTTGCAGTTCTAGATGATGAAGCTCCTAGTGTCAGTCTTACGCCTTCCTAGATTGTATCCATAGGGATCAAGATATACCCATGTCTCAACAAAGTATTCATATGTGCCATAAATGTCTTATCTGAGAAGGATATTCCTCTCCTATTCTCTAGGGGGACTACTTGATGAAATAGTCCCATTTAGTATGTTGCCTCTTATGCTAGCTTCTTGGACTTCTCCATGACTTCATTCATATTTTTTCATAGCTTTTTTGACCTAGGTAGCATCATCACCTATTGGGAAATGTCTTGCTCTACCTTATAGGTGCTTGTAGTCATTTTCTAGGACTCCCTCTCATGCTTCACCTCATGCATTTGATTCATGAAGTGTGTAATCCTTGCATTTGCAACATTCAGTTGAATTTGTGACCGATATGCTATCGCATTCATCTTTGCCATCATTTCTCTAAAATATTCCACCTGTACTTGCAACAAGACTAGTTCATTTTGGATTTTCTCCACTGATGCTTGCTCTACAGCTAGCAATGCCTCTATGGTCTTTGCTTCCATTCGCTCTACTAAAATTATTGCTTCTAAATGCTTGGCCTCCTTGCACACCCCATTGGCTTGAGCTCTCTTGATCAAACCTTGAGTTAACTCAATGTCTTTCATTGCATTATCAGTCGGCTCCTTCTCTACCACCAATGCTTTCTTTAGCTCTACTTCCATCACCATGATTGAATCATGAAATGGTTGCAAAATAACACTAGGTTGCACTTCTTTAAATGGATGAAATGAAGACCTAACAACACCACTTGTGTTCTCCTTGGTATGTTGATCATACCTCCTAGGATGCTTTTTTCTTGCCTCTATGGTGATGCAACTGGCTTTCACTGGTCCTTGCTCCACATCTTGGGAAGGCTCCTCTATCGACACTTGCTCCTTTGATTGGCTATCTATGAAACTAATATGCACATCTGCAGTCTCACTAAGTCTTTTCACGCTTGGTGATCTTATTTCCTCTTTTGGTTTCTCCTATTCTACAAGCCACGTTGCACTCTTCTCTAACAATTGAAGCAAGGTAGGGTCCTCTATGTTGTCCTCTATTGGACCCTGGACTGGTAGCTCCACTTGACTTTCTCCACCCACTTCTGGATTGAACCTACGAACACTTCGATGAGAAGATGCTCCTCTTGGTTCTGATCACCTGTGCTTTTCTCTTCTCTATCTCCTTCACCACATTTCATCCACCAAGCTATCACTTTCCTCATCTATCCATCCTCACTTTCTAGTGTCTACCATCTCTGTTTCTTGTTGTGCTTTATCTTGAGCACTAGCCATGACTATAACAATTCATAAGCTCTATTTGCTTGACATAAAGTTCTCAAGACTACTGATAAACTTAACAAATTGTGAATTGGTTCGATCAATCTAATTGTTTATTTATAGCACAACTCCAATGTACATTATTGTCTCTATATGTCATTTTGTTCATCCTATCATTGAAACATGCCAAAGTAATATTGGGCGTAGGTGAAGTTGTCTATGGTAGACAGGTGTCTCACACATCCTTGGATGCTACATTTTTCACTTAATTCGTTCGTTGGATACTACACTTTTCATGATATGACATGATGCTTGGATTTCAACTATTGTTCAATGGTATGAACTAACTCCCACTTTCACTTTATTAAACTGGATAAAAACAAACTACATACTGTTAAACACTATCATACACTATTGTGCACTAAACAAAGACTATGTGATGTTTTCTTTTCTTTAGTCACATGTTTCTTGCAACTTAATGATGTTTCAAAGTAGAGGA
Source organism: Cupressus sempervirens (assembly GCA_028749045.1). Lineage (NCBI taxonomy): Eukaryota > Viridiplantae > Streptophyta > Pinopsida > Cupressales > Cupressaceae > Cupressus > Cupressus sempervirens. The sequence continues at coordinate 858,899,889 of CM053792.1, read as the reverse complement.
GCAAAGACTGGGGGGCATTCTATTTACTTTTTTTTCTGCCTACTGGTTTAGTTCCAATGATTTGAAGAATCCATATAAAAGGGGTGTCTATTGTAAGAGCCTATATCTAGTGTAAAATGGTTGTGTGTACCTCAACTCCTTTTATATGGATGCTTTAGTGAGGTTGGTTCTTCTCCTTGTCTATTTGAGTGAGTTCTCTATGCTATAGTACATATTGATACTCATCTTTTAAGTGAACGTATGGGTCACTATGAGTATACTTAGCAAACTTCTGTCTTAGATTACAAATGCAAGGGTCATTACAAATAGAAAACTTCCCAATTACTTAGCATGAGAAGGATCTCTTGCATGTCTAGTGTGATTGTCTGCAAGAAACATTCTGGTCATCCAAGCCTTTACGCTTTGATGCTTATGTTCCCTTGCTAAATTAAAAGGGATAGGTGTTTTGGTCATTCTAGCTTCTTGTGCCTAAATGCTTACACCTCATTTTGACATCCAGATAAGGTCATATTCATATCTTCATAGCTCATGCTAGTGATGATTGTATGATCTTATAAATGCTCAATGATGAAATAAGAGTCTAAATTTTATGCATTTCTTGCTAGTAAACCACTTTGCATATTAGCTTACACTTAGGTCCATTCTCGAGCATAGTCTTGCATTCCTACATCTTTGGAGAACTCTTTCTTCATCTTTTGATGGACATATTGGCTAATTGCTTTCATATCTGTCTTGCTTTCTTCTTGATCATGTCTTTTCATCTTCTTGATCTTCTACTTTCCTATCATCACATCTATAGAACCTTTTGACTCTTGGCTAATTTTGTTGTCTTGGATCCATTTTTGGGATCGAAATCAAAATTTCAGTTCATCTTAAGGTCAAAGTTGCATTTTAAAATCCATTTCTTTCTATGCAGTTACCTCACTTGCTTGAGCCTATCTTTGATTCTCACTGGGGCTTTTCTTCACTTTTTCATTTTCACATTGCTTCCATTCTCTTTTCACTTACCATTTCATTTCATATCATGTTTCTTCTATTTCATCCTTGCTTGGGGCATACTTTCATTTCATTGATGATTTTTCTTGTTCTTTATTGACATATCTATCTTTGATCTTGCTTTATTTGATCATATCTTACTAGTTTCTGCACTTCCTCTATCATTTTGATTTCAATCCCGAGGGGGAAGACATAATCTATCATTGCTATTTTTTTGGCAACATTTTCTCTTTCAGGGGCATATGCTTGACTCAATGCTCGCTATTTCTATTATAGTCTCTTTATTTTTTGACTACATGTGTTCCTATATCAACCACACATTAGTTAGAGAATGATTTCATACTTTGAAGTTAGAGCTATATATCTATTTCCTATCATGGCTTCTTCATTTGATGTGTTCCCATATCAATCACATATTAGATGAGGAGTTCTTAGCTTCTTAACTATTCTTTGACCACATGTGTTCCCATATCAATCACACATTAGTCAAAGAGGGGCAAATGTAATCAACCAAAATTGGCCTTGCAAAATCAAATTGCTAAATTCATCAATTCTTATGATCAAATCAAGAAAAAATGAACAATCACTGAATCAAATTCTAGCTCATACTCATTAATCTCTCATTTATACCTAGGATGGCTATACATTTGAATTTATTAAAATTTTAGACACTCTAATTTAATTCAAATTTGAACCCCTTTGAGAAAAATACATGAATATCCATTTTCAATAAAATCAAAATGAGTCATATTTCCAATCAAATTAAAAATACAAAGTGAAATAAGGGATCTTAATTTGATAATATTCTATTCATAGTGGGATCTAAAATATCATTATTTATTCATAGTGGGATCACCACTTTGAATTATAAAATCCCTTATGGGATCTCCACTATGACTATTTTATTCAAAGTGGGATTCCCAATTTGAATTATAAAACTCTAATGGGCTCTACATTATGAATTTAATATTCTAAATAATCATAATGGGATCTCCACTATGACTTTTTTTATTCAAAGTGGGATCCCCACTTTGAATTATAAAATCTAATGGACTCTCCACTTTGAATTTGATATTATGAATAGTCATAATGGGATCTCCACTATGACTATTTTATTCAAAGTGGGATCCCCACTTTGAATTATAAAATCTAATGGATTCCCCACTATGAATATTCTATTCAAAGTATGTCTCATACAAATGATTTTTAATTCATCTAAATTCCACCACGGAAAATCCTAAACTCTACCCCAAACACTTTGACAAAAATTCTATAAATAGGAGGCATTCCATGAGTGAAAAAATAAATCTCATTTTGGCTAATATAATGCTGCAAGATTTGAAGACCTTCTTTCTTATGGAGAACTTCTTGCTTCTTGTCTCATTCTTACATCCACTCTTTTACTACTGTTATGCTACAAGATTGAAGACTTATACTTTTAGAGAACTTCTATTTCTTGTCTACATTCTCTCATCCATGGCATTTTAGCATAGTTGCATGTTAATGTAGTTTCTTTGCAATAGCTCAAATCACATAGCATAATAGTGGGATTTTTAACACTTGCATATTGCTCAACATAGTTGCATTTTGCATCCTCATTCTAGCTTAGCTTCTATTTTGTATTGCATCATTGAGGAACTCCTTGTGGACATTTGCATTGTTGCATCTCATCTTTCGAACCTCCCATTGCATGGTTTACTAGCAAGAAGTGTACTTCTAAGGCTCATCTGAGAGCCTTCTTATGCTTGAAATATACTCTCTTGTACTTCATGGATAGGGAGCTCTAAGCCGACATCACAAGCTTTCCAATCTATGGAAAACCTTGGATAGAAGGTTTTAGAAAAGTGCACTTTTCTTAGTGTACATATAGAACCATGTGTGAAAATTTTGAAAGTATAATGGATAACTACTTTGAAACATTAAAAGAAATGATGAATAATAGATTTAGGATTCCTAAGAAGCTTTTGGAAGACTACAAGGATGATATTTGTTTCATGGTAGACTGTGACAAAGTATACATTCAAGAAGTTAGACCAAGAGTGACATGGTTTAAGCCTCTAGAGTATGAGGTTAACATTGATGACATCAAGGATTTTATAGAGGCTCTATTGAATGATCCTATGGATCCCAAAGCCACATACTTTGGAACCTATTATGAAGCTAAGTCAAGAATAGAGCTTGAGATTAAGTTACCTCAAGTAGTCAATAAAGGAAGAAAAAGAGTAGAAAAGTTACTAAAACGTACAAAGCAAGAAGGTTCCCCTCTAATGCTTACCTAGGGAAAAGGTGATGATATTGAAGAAGAAGAAGAAAAATCTAAGGAAGAAAGGAAAGGTTATCATAACCAGACTTGCCAATTCATCCCCTATTGTGTTCACTAGAAAGGCAGCCAAGTCAAGGAAGAAATTGAAATTAGGTGAAGATGACGCTAAGAAAATAATCCCTAAGAGATCTCCACCTATACTTCAGGAAAGATTAAAGGAAATGGAAGGAGGATCTAGCATGGAAAACTTCAAAATTTTCAAACATGAGACAAGGAATGAGGATGAGAAAAGGAAAATTGAAGATGTTGTTATGACCAAGCTAGGCAAATGGAAGTACTGACCTGATGAGCTTACACAACAGATTCCTAATGAGATTATGCAGCCAATTAAGCCTAGATGGAAGCATGCAAAGAAGATAGTCAAGGACATCTTTGAGAAGACCTTGATACAACTCATGCCTAATCTCAATAAGAATGAGGTCAAACAATCCTTGAAGAAAAATGAGAAGAAGTTCACTCTCAAAATGAGCACATGTATGATATTGATAAAAGACATTGAATATGTAGTGAATGAAGCAACAACTACATGGAAAACATTCATAAATTACATCAACCTAGTGACTTTATTGTACAAGTTGATGACAAAGATGATGAAGAAGATGAGAAAGAGGATATAGAAATAAAAGTTGATGAGATTCATGATGTCAATCTGGATGATGAAGAAGATGAATAGGAAGCTACTAGAGAAAGTCTTCAAAAGATATAAGGTATTGAGGGGACTGATGCAAATAAAATTGCAACAGCAAACACGACCTCATTTCCTCACTCTCCGAGCATAGCCTTAGTGCAATCTTGCTCAGACATAGCTTCTACCAAGTTGGTTATGGTTAGAACTATTGTACCAAGCACACAACCAAGTTTTGAATATGTTAAGATTAATGTAACAATGACAAAAGTCCCTAGAAATTCATCTACCAAGTAGAAAAGGTCTCCATCATCAAGCTTGGTCGAGTAGCAACAAGGTATTCATGTTATTAGTGTTGTTTCAACTTTTTTTTCTAGTCCATCATTTTGCATAGTCACTCTATTCCATGTATATCTATAGTTAGCACAATGATAGTTGAGAACTAGTCCCAATCGAGTACTGAAGTCCTCGACAAGGGAAAACAAATTATGTCCACCATTCTAAAGGAAAAGGGCAAAGAACTAGAAATAATTGATATGGATGAGGATATAGTTATTTCAAATTTGGATATCCCTACTCTCACTCCTCATCAAATGAACAAAACGGGTGAATTACTAAAGAAGAGAGCTAAGAAATAAAAGTTTAGAGAAGAAAAGAAGAAAGAGAATCAAATCTTTGAAGACATAAAGAGCCTATTTGTTGATGCTTGGTACTCAACCTATTTTGGATCAATTAGTAGATATTGTCCACAAATTCAATGAAGACTTGAATAGATAGGAGAAGCTACTTACATAGTAGAAAGGAAGTTTGAAAACTAAGTGTTAGAACAAGGTGCACAAAGAATTGCAATAGACCAAGTGGAGTTAGCTACTATTCTTGGAACACTACAAACATCTGTTAACAATGTTGTATTATTATTTGTTAAGCTAAATTACACATCTATCTTTACTAGGGATATCAAGGAGAAATTGTCCAAGATAGATGAAGACATGAAGGAAAGTGTACACCAGCTATCACTTGACCCAAGCCATAGTTCTACACATTATTCAAAGATCGGATATCAAACAAATTTGTAGGAAAAATAATAAAAGCAAGAACATAGGATTGAGGCCTCACTTGTAGAAATCCAAGGCATGATTCTTCGAAACATGGATGCATTGTAGAAACATATTGTGTAGTGTCTACCCCTAGTTTAGTTCTCAATTACTATTGCCAAACTCTTTTAGGCTAGCTTTATGATTATGTTTGATGATTAGTGGTATTTTCTTTCCAGATTTTTGGATATTATTTCTTTCTCAATTGATTATATGATGAGATTACTTGGTACTATTTATTTCATGTATGCATGGTTGTTCCTTGATGATGAGGATTGTTTACAATTATTTCATGATGTCAATTAGATAGATTATTTACCCATGTTTTCTATGGATTCTTAACCCATACTTGCATGTGTATGGTGTACCTATATATTTTATTTTATGTATGATTTTTTTGATATGGTTAAGGAAGGGAGCCATAGTCACCTGCTACTCAGGATCTATACGATGTACCACTTCTTGCCAGTGCATGTTTAGTTTAGAATATATGTGTATGTACATGTGTGGATTTTATGTAGATTGTAGGTACAAGTTATCAACTTCCCTAAATTGCTAGGATGAGCATACCCTATCGCAATGTCTCAATTGTAAGAGAGGGGAGATAACTCTAGAGTTTGAATCCTATCCTTGAACAATTTATCCTAAAATGTAGGGTAAGAATCTAAGTTGTCTACCTTCTGAATTCGTCAAGTGACATAAATTTGTGATTATAACCCTTGAGTTTGATCTAGTTGCTTGTATTTTATTACGGGTTTTCATTTTTAGTCTTGTGGGTCTTTGGTGTATTTTCTGTTATAATTAAATTAATTTAATAAAATAATTAAAGATTTAATTTAATGGAAATTTTATTAAGAAAACTAGATATTTTAATTATATTTAATAAATTGAGATATCAATTAAATAAAAGAATTAAATTTAAAGAGTTAATTAAGTTCTAAGTTTGGAGCGTAATAATATTTATTTAATTTAATAATAATATATTTAGGAGATCATTTTTAAATAAATGCTAAATATTATTATAACTCAAGTTAATAAATATTTCTATTAAAAAATGCTTCAAAAATTAAATTAAAGAGAGAAAGAAAAGTAATTTAATAAAGATATTTTAAATTGCAAGAAGCGTGCATGAAAATGTAAAAGATAATAAAATATTAAAAGAGATTTATTAGTGAGTTCCCTCACATGATTACATAATTAGATCACCAAACTAGAGGAGAACCTTTTATCAAAGATCTAGAGCTCATTTTTCAATTACTGGGTTTTGGAGAAGGAAGTTTTCAAAAGAAAGGGGTTTTCTAACGTTCTTCATGGGATTGTATGTTAGCATCAGATTTAGGTAGAATCTTGTGATTAATTTATGCAATAAGATTTCCATCTTCCAATCTTCTGTCTATTTCGTGTTTGGATAGATCCATTCTCAGATATTTATAGCTTTGTTTTATATCATTGATGAAACTCTATTGTAAATCTTAATTTATCTTCATATTGAAGTTATCTATGTTTTAGGATTGGAATTTTTGAAACCCTAGTTCATTCAAATTTTAAACAGATGGGTTTTGGATTAAAAATCAAATTCTAAAATGTAATTTTGAATGTTTATTCTGGGTTTTCCCTATTAGAGTTTTTTATTATGTTTTTATAAAAAAAAATTATATAATTTTTGTTTTTTTTTTTTTTTTTTGGGGGGGGGGGGTGGGGGTGGGGTGTGAGGCACCTTTGTTTTGTTTATATAAAACAACCAAAAAAAACATATTAACATATATATTGGTGGATGGGGCCACCAACCCCCCACCCACCCTTTCTCCCTACCACCGATGACACTTGGGGACTTCTGTAGCAATCCTATTGTCACAATAATAGGTACTATTTATGTAGGACCTACTACAGGCATAGCAAGGCCTGCGACAATGACGACCTTTGCATAGTAGGCTAGTGGGCCTTAAAACACACCATCCTTTTTTAGTAAAATTTTATTTAAAATTTAAAGTATTTAAATTTAAAGTTATTTAAATTTTAATTTATTTAAAATTTTAATTTAAGTAAATTTATTAGTGATTTATTTTATTAATAAGTTTTCTTTAATTATTAAAGTATTTAATTTATTAAGTATTTTTTTCAGAAGGTTATGCTATTAGCAATTAAATTAATTAATTAATTAATTAGTTAATAGGATATTAGAAGGAAATTAGTTAATATAATTTATTTTATTATTTAATAATTTAAATAATTACTAATTAATTCTTTAATAATTATTATTTAATAAATGATCCTAATAGAGAATAATTTTGTGAGTTTAGTGGTAATTGGGTGATCAAATTTAAAAGTGAATATGGGTTCAATTATATGGGGATTTTATAAACTTTATCAAGTCAAACACTTACATCAAAATGAAAACTTGAACATTATTGTAAACTCAAACTATGTGTTTTCAAAATCAAACAAAACTATGAAACTACATTGTTAGTTGTACGTTTTCTTTTATAATGTCAAGTTTGGGTTTGACTTAGAGAATTGACTAGTTTCATGATGTCTAGTAGAGGCTAGAAGTATATTATTTTAACAATGTCATGATTTGGTAAATATGTACTTGATTTTGAATCAGTCCCATTAGGATGATTGTATCGGTAAAATTTGTGATTTTGTTCAGTGATGCCTTTTTAGTAATTTCCAATTGCTTGATTAAGGAATGAAGAATATTTATGGTTGTATGAGATTTTCTACTTTTATTGAAGCCTAGGGTAGGTTATCTATATGTTATGTTGGGAAGTGGCTTGCAATGGAGGTCGAGTCCCTAAAGAGGCTTACAGGTAACCCATTTTAGGTTATTTTAATAAGTGATAACACTACATTAAATGAAATTAAAATGAACTAATAATATTATTTGTCTTTCCTTGCCCATGCCTTGAGTGCTAGTATAGAATAGGATGGGAGTAGAGAGGATGCTTGGTTACAAGCTTGCTTCATTAGTATTCATTGTCAGTACAATAGGATATTGATGCTACATAGAGACACTAGGGGACCAGAGTATTAAAAGACTACTAGGGTAACCTTAGAGTTGGCTCATGCAATGACACTTGCCCACTTACATAGTAGATTCCCTATGTGTCTTGTTTTCCTTTGGGTTTAGATGTCATCTATGTCTTGGTACCTTTGAGTTAGATTTCTTTTAGGATTTCCTAGACTGAGATGTTGGTTTTAATTTTGGAGTTTGATATCTTGTGTGGGACTTAAGACTATCTCCTCAGCATGGTGGAAGTGGACCCTTTTAGGGTTACCACGAGGTCGGGTGGTAGTGCTTTTAACTTTTACCATTGAGGTCCATCAGTTCAATTTCATGGCTGGAGTTCTATGTTTTGCATTTCCTTTCATTCTATTCTTGTGTACTATGATGGATGGTTATACCTATTGTATTGTATTTTATTTCATGGACCTTAAAGAGATGATGTAATCTATTCTATGATGTATATTCTTTCAGCTTTTCATACCTTATGACCTATACAGTGGATAATTGTGCATTCTGATTATTGTCAAGTGGCATTCGGGACAATTGTATATTATTTAAATAGATTTGTACTTGTAGTTATTCTTTAATGTGGATGTGTTATATATTAGTTTTATTATTAATCAAACTTAAATTTCATTCAACATCATGGGACCCTTAAGACTTGTAATTTGTTTTATGGTATGTGTTTATGTGTATGTTATTGCTTCCACTATTTCTATATCTATTGTTGTTATGTTATTATCTTTCAAAAAAAAAATTTGGCATACTCAATAAAACTTTAGGTTAAATTCTTTTGGGTTCCCTGGCAGGGCGTTACATCTGGTATCAGAGTTTGAATTTCTACATTGGGAGCTCTGGGTATATTAGAATGCCACTAGTTGTTAACTAGTTGAACTAAAACAAAACTTATATTATAATATGTATTTATTACAAACTTGAAACACTTGAACCTCAAACTAAAACATACTTAAACCTAGAAATAGGCAAAACTAAAACTGATCTTGTATTGTATTCAAAATATGTTTCTTATGTGTATTCTTTATAGTAGTATGTTTTTATAGTTATTATAGCATCTTTTTATCTTGGATATTATTATAGGATGGTATATGGGATGAGATCTTCAGTTAGAGGTTGTAGCTCAAGCCATAGTAGAGGCTGAGGATGAGGCATGGATGCTAGTGTGCATTAACCTATTCTAAAAGTTTCTATTCAAGAGGAAAACATGGAAGAACATAATAGAGAGAATCAGGTAGATTTAGAGGAAGTTGACTTGCGATAGATGACTTAGACCATCATGGATCACATACCTCCTCCTTGGGGTACTAAAAGGCATACAAGGAGTGGAGAAAGGCATCGGTCCAGGAGTCCTTGGAAGGGCACTCACATTGATAGATAGAGGTCAGTTGTAGCTGCTCAGATGAAGGACCTCTAGAGGTCCAAGGTCAAACCTTTTAATAGGCTAGGTTTAGGTTATGTGGCCAATAAGTGGCTTATTGCTCTAGATTGATTTTTTGCTATACATGACTTTGACTCTAACATCAAAGTGAGGTCTGTTGTCACCAACCTAGAACTTTTTGGAGCTACATGGTGGACTATTGAAGAGAAGAAGTTGGGTGTAGACATGAATACTATCACATGGGAATTATTTATGGAGAACTTCTATGAGTGATTCCTACCAAATGAATGACATTAGCAGAGAGCAGATGAATTCCATAACCTTAGATAGTTCACTATTACCATAGTAGAGTATGAACATAAATTCTATGAGCTCATGCCCTATGTGGGGATTAGTGATAACCCACCATAGTTCACACAACATTTTATTAGAGGTTTGAAAACTATCTAGTTGGGGGTGTTAAGGTATTTGAACCTAAAACCCTCAAAGATGCAATACATCAAGCCATACTTGTAGAATAGAGTGTTACTCTAGGATAGTGGGGCTTTGTGGAAGTGCCTACAACATTAGAATCCTAGGGTAACCACAATTCAGGTGGGAACAAGAAACCCCCTTATCCTAAGGGAAATCAGAACTAGCAACAATAGTAATAGATGAGATCATACCCTCTAGCAAAAAGTAGTGGTAGTGGTTCCAATGCTAGGAACTACCATAATTCTTAGTGCAATAGGTGAAATCAGAACACCCAGCCTGTGCAGAGCTACCAATCTTTTGCTAGTAGGGGTAGCCACCAGTAGTCAAGTGGACCTTTAGTAGGGAGAAGATCTGGAAGAGGCATAGGATGTTATTCTTATGGAAAATTTAGACACATTGTAGCTAACTACCCATAACATACATCTCACTATTCAAGTTTTAGGCCAGCTGTATCTAAGCCTATAGTTGTAAATGTGGGTAGAGCTTATAGAGTATTTGTAGTAGTGGACCATCATCGGGCAAATAATCAAGGAACCATGGTTGAGACTATGAGATCTATCCAAGCAACACCTATCTACATCTTGTTTCATTCAGGTACTACAAACTCTTATTTCACCATCCATAGTTGCTAAATGTAAGCTAGATGTGATAAAGTAGGGCTTGGCTTAGCAAGTGGAACTAGCCTCAGGCACTAGGGTTCCCATAGATTCCTTAGTGTAGTAGTGTGAACTAAACCTAGGAGGGTTTGTTATGTTGGTAGACCTTTAGGTCATTCCTCTTGGCTCTTACGACATGGTTTTAGGTATGGATTTTCTTAGCTCTCATAGAGCTAGTATTGATTACAGAAAGAAAACCTTTTCATTTAAAGATGATTAGGGGAAGGACTCAAAGATTGTGGGTATCCAAAGACCTATATCTCTATGGATGATATAATGCTATGCAATTAATGTGGATCTTTTGAAAGGGATGTCATATGTTTTCCATTATGGTGAGGGAACTAGATGAAGAAGACCCTATAGGGAAGACTTTAGACCATCCTATTCTATAGGAATATGCAGATGTTTTTCCTAGCAAGATTCCAAGTATGCCATCAAAGATGGATATTGATTTCAGCATTGATCTTATTCTAGGAGTGGAGCCTATTTCTAGAGCTCCTTATCAAATGACCACTTAGTAATTCAGTGAGTTTCACATACAGCTTGAGGACCTTCTAGCCAAGGGTAGTATTTGGTTAAGTGTATCTCCATGGGGAGCACTAGTGCTCTTTGTGAAGAAGAAGGATGGTTCATTGTGCTTGTGAATTGACTATAGATAGTTAAACAAGGTGAGGATAAAGAAAAGGTGTCCTTTACCAAGGATTGACAATTTATTTGATTAGATCAAGGGAGCCATAGTGTTCTCCAAGATCTATCTAAAATTAGGATACCATTAGCTTCAAATTCAGGATACTGATATTTTCAAGACCACCTTTTAAACTTGTTATGGGCACTACGAGTTCATAGTAGTCATATTTGGGTTAATGAAAGCTCCATTGGTTTTCATGTGTTTGGTGAATGGGTGTTCTATTCCTATCTTGATCAATTTGTACTTGTGTTCATAGATGATATTTTGATATATTCTAGATCCTAGAAGGAACATGAGGAGAATCTATGATTGGTTTTGCAGTGCTTGAGAGATAATCAATTTTATGCCAACTCAGCAAAGTGTGATTTCTTTCAATTAGAGATACAGTATTTATGCCATATCATATCAGGCGATGGTAACTCTATAGACCCTACAAAGATCTAGGCAATGGTAGATTGGCCTACACCCACTACCATGTAAGAAATTTGTAGCTTCATGGATCTAGTAGGTTATTATTGCAAGTTTGTCTAGAACTTTTCCAAAGTAGCATATCCTATCACTTCCCTTTAGAGGAAAGGAAATAAGTTTATATGGATGGAGAAATGCAAGGAAGTATTTTAGAAGCTCAAGGAGCTTTTGACTAGTGCACCAATATTATTAGTACTTGATCAAGCAGGTGACTTAATGGTGTGTACAAATGCTTCCCTAGAAGGGATTGGAGTAGTATTGATTCAGAATGGATAGGTGATTTCTTATGAATCACACAAACTCAAGGATCACGAGTTGAATTACCCTATGCATGATCTTGAGTTAGTTGTGGTAGTTTATGCCCTACTGAGATGGAGACACTTCTAATTGGGACACCAATTTGAACTTCATAATTATCATCATAGTCTATAGTACATATTCACGTAGCCTAATCTAAATGCTAGGCAAAGGCATTGGATGGAGTTCCTTTGTGAGTATGACTTCAAGATGAAGTATATTCAAGGAAAGGAGAATATGGTAGCTAAAACTTTGAGTCATAGGATACATGTGACACTATCTTTGAATCTTAGTGTGATTTGAGGAGTTGTATACTTCAGGCACTTCCTACAAATATATGTTATCAGGAGGTGAGCATGGAGATAGATTTAGGTACACCATTGGAGGGTAGTTTTTTAGGCTATTTTGGAGTTAGATGGCCTTTTTTACTATTAAGGAAGGATCTATGTACCACAATTGGATGAGTTGCATACATTGATCTTATTAGAGGCTCATCATGCACCTTACTTAGCACATCCAGGTGTCAAGAAGATACATGCAATTTTTTTACATCTATACTTTTGGACACACATGAAGTGTGATATTGCTGATTTTGTGGCTAGGTATCTTGAGTGTCAGAGCATCAAAGAAGAACACCAGCACCCAACAAGGCTTTTACATGCTAATCTCATACCTTCATGGAAGTGGAATATCACCTCTATGAATTTCATTATAGGATTACCTTTGATTGTTTGTCATCATGATGCTATCATAGTCACCATTGATTGGTTGACTAAGGTGGCACACTTTTCATCGATGAGGTCATTTTATACAATAGCTTTAGTAGCTAATGTATTCATGCATGATATTGTGAGATTGCATGGTATTCCTTGGAAGATCATTTTGGATAGGGATCTTGTATTCACATCCACATTTTGGACATCAATATAGCATGATCTTGGTGCACAGTTGAACTTCAGCTTAGCTTATCAGCCAGAGACAGATGGTCAAACTGAGGGAGTGAATTAGGTTCTAGAGGATATATTGAGGATGTATGTGATGGATAGATAGACTCTTTGGGAGGAATATCTTTACCTAGTAGAGTTTACTTATAATAATGGGTATTATAGTTCTATTAGGATGGCACTATATCAGGCTTTGTATGGTCATCCTTGTCATACACCTTTTGAGATGGGACAGTCTTGAGGATCGCATCCTATTGGGCCCTAAGATGCTTCAGGATATGGAGCTACAGCTAGTGTGCATCCATCAGTACGTGTCTACAGTACATGATAGATAGAAGAAGTGTGCTAATGCTCATAGGATGAATAGGCAATTTGTAGTGGGTGAGAATTTTTTCTTAAGAGTGTGTCTATGGAAGAGTCTGATCCATTATGAAAAGGGTTTGAAGCTAGCACCTCACTTTTTGGGGTCGTTTGAGATTCTTGAGAGGATAGATCTAGTTGCCTACCATCTTGCATTGTCACCTACCCAAGCTCGTGTTCATGATGTTTTCTATATTTCTATACTTAGACAATATATCTGTAATGTTATACATGTTCTTGATTGGAATGTGTTATAGGTAGAGTACAAGTAGTTGGCTTTGGAGCTAGTTCGCATTCTGCACCAGTGGGATTTGACCCTCAGGGGTCAAACCATAGAGCAAGTAAGGGTCCAATGGGATCCTATTGATGATACATCAGCTACATGGGAGGATGCATCTACTTTGTGGGATTTATACCCCTTCTTATTTATAGGCCTTAAGCAGCAAGCCTAAGTTGGGGGGTGGATATAGTGCCTACCCCTAGTTTAATTTTTAGTTACTATTGCCGAACTCTTTTAGGCGAGCTTTATGATTATGTTTGATGATTAGTGGTATTTTCTTTCCAAATTGTTGGATATTATTTCTTGCTTAGTTGATTATATGATGAGATTACTTGGTACTAGTTATTTCATGTATGCACGATTATTCCTTGATGATGGGGATTGTTTATAGTTATTTTAGTTATTTCATGATGTTAGTTAGATGGATTATTTATACATATTTTCTATGGATACGTACCCCAAACTTGCATGTGTATGGTGTACCTATATATTTTATTTTATGTATGATGTTTTTGATATAGTTAAGGGAAGGAGTCATAGTCACCTGCTAGTTGGGATCTGCATGATGTACCACTTCCTGTCATTGCTTGTTTAGTTTAGAATATATGTGTATGTATATGCATAGATTTTACGTAGATTGCAAGTATTGTGATGACCCCTTTTTCAGTTTCTTAAACTTGCTATTCAATTTAGGTATAAATTAGGAAATCATTCATTTTTTTTAAACAAGCAGCCTAAGATCCTTTCTTCTATTGGTTATGCAAGGAGTTGAGCATTATCATTAATCTATGGATTTTCAAGGAATAATTTTCCTCATAGTGTCAGGTCACCTTTCATCCTGATTATGATTAGTCCGAGATGGTAGAATGATGGTGCAAAGGGCGCATGAAAAAAGGTCCAAGCGTATTTGACAAGTCCTCGAAATTACTCTGCCTTTCCCCCCACCAACTCCCTATCTCAGGTTTTCATAGTTTAGGTGAAGGTACAACCTTTTACACTATAATTCAAGTATATTCTGTTGTTATTGAAATTTCTATATATGTATAAGTTTATTGTACTTTGATTATCTTATATATCAATATCCATTTGAGACTTTGATTATTAGGTATATATATATATATATATATATATATATATATATATATATACATATGAACATGATAAACTCCCCTTATAAAATTTGTAAATGTTTTAATAACATTAATGACTTATTGTTATTTATAATATTCATGCGATAATGTTTGTGAATTCATAATGTAATGATATTCGAGCACATACTAATCCTCTCGCACGAAAGTCTAAACATTTTATTTATCCCCGTCAGCCATGCAACAATGATTACACATTATGTAATTACAATATATTAACATTATCATGAAAGACATAGCTAACATTTATTTTTTATACCTTCAAATACTATACCATTGTCTACTTGAAACGTACAAGGGTAATTGCGGTGGTACCTGTATCTCCTCTGCAAAATAATGGTGTGGCAATGTCTGCACGGTGTAATGTTGCCTCGTACCAGTTGCAGTATTAAGTTTGCTTAATATATATAGAGCGTCGTTTATCCCAAAAGCTCTTATTAGCTTTTATGATCTCTGCTCTCATGTGTTTTTTTAACCTAACCCTAATATGACCTTTTATAGGCTATCCGACGGTCATGAGTATGACATCGTGCTTTTTCGAATTAATTTGGTTATAGTTTTTATCTTCCTTATTCATGTAATACAAAATGTTCATTATAATTAATAAGTCAGCTTATTAAGCTGCAATAATCAACTATGAGTTTTAATGTAATAATCATGGAAAGTTTTAGGTTTCTCTTCTATTATAGGATGTTTAAATAATCAAATCTTTTATAATATTAATAGGATTTATATATTAATGTATGGTGAAATAATACATTCATAGTTATGAATGTTCACGAAGGTTTTGGAAGTAAATAAAATAATATTTGAAAACATAACAAAAATAATTATTTATTATAATTTGAGTAAAACAATATATTTGAATTTATTACATTACATTGGAAGAGAAAAATATATGTATTAATCCAAGTTCATCATAGTCCCCCCTTCCAGATCTTGCTTGTCCTCAAGCAATGCTGACTGAGAAAGGACTTCTTCTCCAACCCATGAAGCCTCTTTCCTGGGAAGATTTTTCCACTTCACCAAGTACTCTGGAATAGCTCGATTTCTTAATCTTCGTTCACGTCTATCAAGAATAATCTCAGGCTCCAATATCAACTTCCCTTCACTGTCTAATGGTGGAAGATCACCACACAAAACTATATGTTTCCCGAGAACCTTTTTAAGCATGGACACGTGGAAGACATTGTGGATCTTACTATTTTCAGGCAATTCAATCTCATATGCTACCTCCCCTATCCTTCTTAGGATCCTGTATGGTCCATAGAAACGTGGCTTTAGTTTTTCTGCTCCACTGATTTTGATAGAAGATTGTTTATAGGGTTGTAATCTCAAGAATACTAGATCTCCAATTTTGAATGACCTGTCAACTCACTTCTAATTAGCATATATCTTCTGTTGATTCTGAGCATGGTGGAGATTATCTTTAAGAGTCTTCATGATGTCAATACTTTTCTGAATGAAATATTTGGCTGATTGATTACGTCTCGAAATGCAGTAGCATCATATCCATATAATGCTTTAAATGGACTCATTCCAATTGACATGTGATGAGTATTATTATAACAATATTCTCCAAGGTACAACCACTTGATCCATGAGTTTTGTTGTCCGGTTACATAGTTTCTGAGATATCCTTCTATCCATTTGTTAACAATTTTAGTTTGTCCATCGGTTTGGGGGTGATAGCTGGTGCTGGGGGTTAATTCAGTTCCTGCTAATCTAAAAAGTTCCTTCCAAAATAAGCTGAGAAATTTACTATCTCTATCACTAATGATATTCTTTGGTAACCCATGTAATCTAAAAATTTCCTTAAAGAATAATTCTGCTATCTGAGGTGCCTTTAGATGTATGGATATGGGGAAGAAATGTGCATATTTGGTTAACCTATCTACTACTATCATGATGGAGTCTTTGCCTTGCACTTTAGGTAAACCTGTAATGAAATCCATAGAAATACTCTCCCATTTTTGTTCTGGAATAGGTAATGGTTATAATAACCCAGCTGGATAATCATGCTCAGCTCTATTTTTCTAGCATATTATACACTCCTGAACATATTTTATAACATCTTTCTTTTGGCCTTTCCAAGAGTATCTCTCCCTTACCTTCCTGTAGGTTTTGTAGAATCCAGTGTGTCCAGACAGAGGGTTGTCACAATATTCCTTCATAACCTTCCCTTTAACTTTGGAATTTGTTGCAAGTAGTATTCTTCCTCTATATAGTATGAGTTCTTCAACAATTTTGATTTCATCATTAGTTATGTTTCCCTCCATGATTTCTTGAGTCCTTGGATCCTTAGCATATTCTGCAACAATTTCATTTTTCCAATCGCCTATGATGCTAGTAAGGGTATTCAATTGGCCCTTCCTAGATAGAGCATCTGCTACTACATTATGGGTTCCTTTAATGTATTCAATATCAAAATTATACGCTTGGATTTTACTTACCCATATTTGCTGGTGATCATTAAGGTCCTTTTGATTCATGAAGAATCTCAGACTATTATGGTTTGTTTTAATGTTGAATCTTTCACATACTAGGTATTTCCTAAATTTTGCCAATGCGTGCATGATAGCCAACATTTCCTTATCATAAATGGAATAGTGTCATTCTTTCTTTGTTAGTTTCCTGCTCTCGAAAGCAATAGGGTGTTTGTTTTGCATAAGTTCAGCCCCAATTCCTTCACCAGAAGCATCACACTGTAATTCAAAGGGTTGCAAAAAATCAGGAACAGTTAAGACTGGACAAGAACTTATTGCCTCCTTTAATTCTCCAAAAGCTTTTTGTGCTGCCTCATTCCAACCAAAATTTCCTTTTTTTGTCAAGCCTGTTAAAGGAGTTGCTAATTTGGAGAAGTTCTTCACAAATCGCTTGTAATAGCTACACAACCCCAAGAATCCTCTAAGTTGTGTTAGGGTTTTGGGTTTTGGTCATTCCTTGATTACTTTGACTTTTTCTTCATCCATGCTTACACCTTTGGCACTGATTTTATGGCCAAGATACAGAATCTCTTCTAATCCAAATTCACATTTTGATGCTTTGGCAAATAATGATTCAGATTCTAATATGCTTAGTACTTCTTCAATATGTTGAAGGTGTTCTTCCCATGTCTTGCTATAGATGAGAAGGTCATCAAAGAAAATAAGGAGGAATTTCCTGAGTTGTTTCTGGAAGATATGATTCATACATGATTGGAAAGTGGTCGGAGCATTAGTGAGACCAAAAGGCAGAACCAGAAATTGAAAATGTCCATAATGGCATCTAAATGCTATCTTGGGAACATCCTCTTTCCTCATTCTAATCTGGTGGTATCCCAAACGTAAATCAATTTTTGAAAAATATACTGCTCCATGAAGTTCATCAATAAGTTCATCCACCCTGGGAATGGGATATCTATTTTTAATAGTTTTCTTATTTAGTGCCCGATAATCTATACACATTCTCATTGTTCCATCTTTCTTTTTCACTAGTACTACTGGAGATGTAAAAGGACTGGAACTAGGTTGACTATGCCCCATGGCTAGGAGTTCTTGGATGGCTTTTTCAATTTCATCTTTGTACTTTTGAGGATGTCAGTAAGGGGTGGTGATTACTGGTTTAGCATCCTTTTCCAATTCTATAATGTGTTCAAATCCTCTTTTAGGTGGCAATCCTGGTGGAATTTCTTCAAACACCCTCTGATGTTTTTTAAGGATAGGTTCAATATCTATATGGATAGTTGATTCCTGAGGTGGGGATTTATTCAATACTAAACATTGTGCAACCCACTCTCCTCGACCATGTCACAGTGTTCTTTCTATTCTTTTGCACGAGACCAATTTTGCCAAACCATAGGGTATTCCTTCCAATGTTATTTCTTCCCCCTTGTGCTTAAAGTGGATTTTTAAGTTTGGAAGGTCAAACCTAAAACATCCCAACGAAAATATCCATGGACTTCCTAGAATTATATCTGAATCCAGTGGAACCACATGTAGATCTTCTCTGATGGTGTGCTTCCTTCCCAAAGTGATTTCTTGTTGTGGAATTACCTTTGTACATTGTACTAATGATCCTGTGGCCTGAACGGTAGTGAAACCTTTGAACTTCTCAATTTTTAATTTCATTTTGTTGACAATATTTTCATCAATGTAGTTATAGGATGCTCCACTATCAACTAATGCAATGACTTTTTGTTCATTAAGAGTACATCTAATTCTCAAGACTCGATTTTTGGAGGGTTGAGTCATAGTAGCTATCACTCCATATTCTTCTCCCTCTTCTCCATTATCTTAGTCACATTTTGCCTTTTTTTTGACCTCTTCTTCTTCTAGATCTTCTTCTATTCTTTGAATGCGACCTCTTTTTTCACATCTATGTCCTGGTACCCAATCTATTTCATAGTGGCAACAAGTGTTTCTTTTTCCGTTATAGTTATGGCCTAGTTCCCATGGCTTTTGGCATTTAAAGCATAAATTTTTCTTCTTAATTTCTTCTTGGTCTTTGGTAGGGATGAAATTTTTGTGGAATTTATTATTTTTGTGATTTTTTGTATTAGGTTTATTCTAGGATTTGTTATTTGTATTTGAAACTTCCAATCTGAGTGTTATTTCAAAGGCATCATCTAGAGATGCAGGTTTCAAGGCACTTACTAGACCTTTTAGTGAATCTCTCAATCCTTCTATGAACAAGTAAGTAGAGCGTTCATCATCTATTCCTGTGACCTGTACCGAGATCTTTTGGAATTCCTTAATATAATCCTCTGTTGTTCCTTGTTGTCTTATTTGAGTTAATTTCTTAAAGTTTTCTTGAGGATGCTTTCTATCAAATCTCTTAATAAGTTTCTGAAAGAATTCTTCATAGGAAGTAATATTTTGGTGCCCTTGAGTAATAAGACCGTGGTGTCACCAATCATGTGATGTTCCTTCTAGGTGGAGGATTGCAAATTGCAGTGCATCTCCTTCTGTCATTGGACTAAGGGTTAGATAGGTGTTTAATTTTTGTAACCAAGCATGTGCAGTGAACTTATCTGACCCATCAAAATTTGGAAGTATCACTTTATTTACTTAACTTCTAAAGTCTTTATTTTGTAGGTTCCTTCCTCTCCTATGCATTTCATGTCTGTTAGCTTCACAAAATTCCCTGAATGTGATTAATTCTCTAATTTCTGGTTCAAGATTGGCATAAACTCTGGCATTCTCAATAGCAGTATTGGTTTCCCGTCCCTCTTCTTCTGTTGTGGGGCCTTCCCTGGGTAAGAAAGCAGGTTTGGGTACTTGAGGTGGTGAAGCTCCATTATTTGTTGAATGGTTTGAACTTATGTCCCTTCCACCAAAATTATTATTTTTAAGATTGTTTATGGAATTTCCCATATTTTGCAAAGCTTGAAGAAGTGCTTGATTTGATCTTTCTATTTGCTCTGCTAAGGTTTGGTTTGTCTCTTCCATAACATTTCTAATTTCATTTGATAATTGCTCACTCATTTTTTCTCCTCTTGTCATTTACTATATTTTCAGGATGGCAGGATCAAGCTCTGATAACAATTGTGATGACCCCTTTTTCAATTTCTTAAACCTGCTATTCAATTTAGGTATAAAGTAGGAAATCATTCATTTTTTTTAAACAAGTAGCGTAAGATCCTTTCTTCTATTGGTTATGCAAGGAGTTGAGCATTATCATTAATCTATGGATTTTCAAGGAATACTTTTCCTCATAGTGTCAGGTCACCTTTCATCCTGATTATGATTAGTCCGAGATGGTAGAATGATGGTGCAGAGGGCGCATGAAACAAGGTCCAAGCGTATCTGACAAGTCCTCAAAATTACTCTACCTTTCCCCCCACCAACTCCCTATCTCAGGTTTTCATAATTCAGGTGAAGGTACAGCCTTCTACACTATAATTCAAGTATATCTTGCTATTATTGAAATGTCTATATATGTATAAGTTTATTGTACTTTGATTATCTTATATATCAATATCCATTTGAGACTTTGATTATTATGTGTGTGTGTGTGTGTGTGTGTGTGTGTGTGTGTGTGTGTGTGTGTGTGTGTGTGTGTGTGTGTGTGTGTGTGTGTGTGTGTGTGTGTGTGTGTGTGTGTGTGTGTGTGTGTGTGTGTGTGTGTGTGTGTGTGTGTGTGTGTACATATGAACATGATAAACTCCCCTTATAAAATTTGTAAATGTTTTAATAACATTAATGACTTATTGTTATTTATAATATTCATGCGATAATTTTTGTGAATTTATAATGTAATGATATTCGAGCACATACTAATCTTCTCGCATGAAAGTCTAAACATTCTGTTTATCCCTGTCAGCCATGCAACAATGATTACGCATTATGTAATTACAATATATTAACATTATCATGAAAGACACAGCTAACATTTATTTTTTATACCTTCAAATATTATACCACTGTCTACTTAAAATGTACAAGGGTAATTGCGGTGGTACTTGTATCTCCTCTGCAGAATAATGGTGTGGCAGTGTCCACACGGTGTAATGTTGCCTCGTACCAGTTGCAGTATTAAGTTTGCTTAATATATATAGAGCGTCGTTTATCCCAAAAGCTCTTATTAGCTTTTATGATCTCCGATGTCGTGTGTTTTTTTAACCTAACCCTAATATGACCTTTTATAGGCTATCCGACAGTCATGAGTATGACGTCGTGCTTTTTCGAATTAATTTGGTTATAGTTTTTATCTTCCTTATTCATGTAATACAAAATGTTCATTATAATATAAGTCAGCTTATTAAGCTATGGTAATCAACTATGAGTTTTAATGTAATAATAATGGAAAGTTTTAGGTTTCTCTTCTATTATAGGATGTTTAAATAATCAAATCTTTTATAATATTAATAGGATTTATATATTAATAAATGGTGAAATAATACATTCATAGTTATGAATGTTCACGAAGGTTTTGGAAGTAAATAAAACAATATTTGAAACAGTAACAAAAATAATTATTTATTATAATTTGAGTAAAACAATATATTTGAATTTATTACATTACATCAGAAGAGAAAAATATATGTATTAATCCACGTTCATGACATATATATATATATATATATATATATATATATATATATATATATTGGTGGGTGAGGCCACAAACCTCCCACCCACCCTTTCTCCCTACCATTAGCGGCGCTTGGGGGCTGTCATAGTAGTCATGCTATGATAGCAATAGGTATTGCTCATGTAGGACCTATTGCAGCCATAGCAGGGCCTACTACGGCGATGACCTTTGCATAGCATGCCTATGGGCCTTAACACACGCCATTCTTTTTATTAAAATTTTATTTAAAATTTGAAGTATTTCAATTTTAAGTTATTTAAATTTTAATTTATTTCAAATTTTAATTCAAGTAAATTTATTAGTAATTTATTTTATTAATAAATTTTATTTAATTATTAAAGTATTTAATTTATTAAGTATTTTCTTTAGAAGTTTATTCTAATTTAATTAATTAATTAATTAATTAATTGGTTAATAGGACATTAGAAGGAAATTAGTTAATGTAATTCATTTTATTATTTAATAATTTAAATGATTATTAGTTAATTATTTAATTATTATTATTTAATATATGGTCCTAATAGAGATGATAATTTTGTCAATTTAGTGGTAATTGGATGATCAAATTTAAAAGTGAATATGGGTTCAATTATATGGGGATTTTATAAACTTTATCAAGTTGAAAACTTAAATGAAAACAGAAACTTGAACCTTATTGTAAACTCAAACTGTGTGTTTTTAAAATCAAATAAAACTATAAAAGTACACTATTAGTTGTACATTTTCTTGTATGTCAAGTTTGGGGTTGACTTAGAGAGTTGACCACTTTCAAGATGTCTACCAGAGGCCATGAGTATATTGTTTTGATGATGTCATGATTTTGTGAATATATACTTCATTTTGAATCAATCTTGTTAGGATAATTATATAGGTAAAATTTATGATTTCAATCAGTGATACCTTTCTGGTAATTTCTAGTTGCTTGCTTAAGGAATGAAGAATATTTATGGTTGTATGAGACTTTCTACTTTTGTTGAAGCCTAGGGTAGGTTATCTGTATGTTATGTTGGGAAGTGGCTTGCAATGGAGGTCAAGCCCCTAAAGAGGCTGACGGGTAACCCATTGTATGTTATTTTAATAAGTGATAACACTACATTAAATGAGAGTAAAATGAACTAATAAGAGTCTTTGTCTTTCCTTGCCCATGCCTTGAGTGCTAGTATAGACCAGAATGGGAGTAGAGAGGACACTCGGTTGCAAGCGTGCTTCATTAGTATTCCTTGTCAGTACAAAAGGATACTTATGCCGCATAGATACACTAGGGGGCCAAATTATTAAAAGAGTTTAAGGGTAACATTAGAGTTGGCTCATGTGATGATAGTTGTCCACTTACATAGTATATTCCCTACGTGTCTTGTTTGCCTCCGTCTTTAGATGTCATCTATGTCTTGGTACCTTTGAGTTAGATTTCTTTAAGGAGTTCCTAGACCGAGATGTTGGTTTTATTTTTGGAGTTTTTATATCGTATGTGGGACTCAAGGCTATCTACTCAGTGCGGTTGGAGTGGACCCTGTTTAGGTTACCACATGGTCGGGTGGTAGTGCTTTTTACTTTTACCATTGAGATCTATTAGTTTGATGTCGTGGTTGGAGTCCTATGTTCTTCATTTCCTTTCATTCTATTCTTGTGTACTATTATGGATGATTATACCTATTGTATTTTATTTTATTTCATGGATCTTAGAGAGATGATGTAATATATTCTATGATGTATATTCATTCAACCTTTCATACATGTGGCCTTTATAGTTGATGATTGTGCATTCTGATTATTGCCAAGTGGTATTTGAGACAATTATATATTATATATATGGAATTGTACTTGTGGTTATTCTTTAATGTTGTTGTATTATATATTGGTTTTAGTATTAATTAAACTTAAATGTGATTTGACGTCATGGGACCCTTAAGACTTGTAATTTGTTTTATAGTATGTGTTTATGTGTATGTTATTGCTTCCACTATTTTTATATTTGTTATTTTTATGTTATTATCTTTCAAAAAAAAAAAGTTTGGAAAACTTAGTAAAACTTAAGATTAATTTCTTTTGGGTTCCTTGGCAGGGCATTACATATTACATATGCAAAGACACTCATCCATGATAAAAACTTCTCAATAGCTGATCACATGATGGAATTATTAGTAGAAGTTCAGATTGCACTACATGCAAGCAAGGTGCTATAGAAAAATTGGGACAAGACAATGCTACTTATTATGAAGGTACATTCTAAATTATTGTCATATTTTGGTATTAACATATAGTTGTTATACACCTTTGGCATTTATGTCAAAAAGGGGGAGAAGTGTATATTATATATCAATAAAAAAGAGGGAAAAGTAATATATAAAGGATGAGAAGTATACTATACTCCATTTGTATGTATAGAAGGGAGATATATGTATGGGGGAGCAGTATAGTATAGTATGATTATAAGTAGAAAATTCTTTTACCAAAGAGATTTTGAAAAATCAAAAAAGTAGAGTATGTTATCAAGCTCAATAGATGAAATTCAAAACCAACTTGAAGACACAAAATCATGGAAAAGGAAGTTTTGACTTACATTTTTTATTGATCAAATTTTTGTTTTGATAAGTGTTTATGTCACTAATGCCAAAGGGGGAGATTGTTGACATTAAGGTCATTTTTTCTATCAATGATTCAACACTTAGTCAATTGGTTACATTGCTACTATGCTCTACAATTGCATGAAATAAAATCTTTTAGAAAATAAAATATTTTTATTTTCTGAAAAAAAAAGTCCCTGATGACATCGTCATTTATTAATTAATTATTTATTTAATTTATTTATTTATTTGTATGTCATTAAATCCCTTTATCTTAATTAAAAATATTTAATTAAGGAATCCCTCCCAAAAATATTTAAATCTTATTTAAACATTATTTCCTTATTTATTAATTATTTAATTAATAAATTGACCAAAAATCCCAAAATAAATTATTTATTTATTTTTTGCCCAAAACTTGGCCAATTTTCTTAAGACCACTAACCTCTTCCAAAATCTTCTAATCCTTCTTTAATTTCGATTAAAGGCTAATCCCATCATTTCCTACCCCTAATCCCAACTCAAAATATTTAATTAAGATTAAATATTAATCCTCATGTTTATTAAAAATATTTTAATAAATGTTTCCTCAACCCAAACCCTTGAAATAAATAAAACTTTATTTATTTCCTAAAAACCTTATTTATCCTCATCCTAGGAAGTTCTAGACTCTTCTAGAAAGTCTTCATCCTCATCCAAAGCCTAGACTCTTCTAGAAGATGTCAATCCTTATCTTTAATCCTAATTCTAATCCCCTCCTAACCTTGTCACATTCTCTAAACATGGTTAAGACTTGGTAACCCAAGTTAAAGTTAACAAATATCTCCTCCTTCACCCACCCTCATTAAATTCCATCCACTTGCCCATCTCTAACATCCCTAATCTAATCTTAGCCCAAGCCTAATCCAAGCCTTAATCATTTGCACAATCTTAAACAAGCTTAAGATTTTCCTAAGCCAAGCCAAAGTCTATCCCCTCAAAATATCCCAACCATAAAATTTTATGAAGCACACAAAGCCATAAATGACTCTTACAAGCCCATTCATTGCTCTTACAAGCCATTATGAGGGTCTTTATGAGCTTTGAGCCTCCTTTGTTGACCCCTCAACCCCTCTTGCTCTAACCAATGACTTTGTGACATGTGTCATTTCTTGATTGGCTGTAAGGAAGCACAATCCATGTGCTCTCCTCTCATTCAATTTAAACCTTCCATAAGCTTTTTCTCATCCTTGCATCCTAGCCCTTGATCCCTCAAGCCCTTTGCCTATTTAAGGAATCCTCTCCCAAGCTATTTTAACACAATCTAGAAAGTAAAGCCATAATGTCATTTTAAGAAGCCATTTTCACATCAAATCCATTCACCAAAATCTATCAAAAATCCTCCATTGAAGCTCATTTGAGCATTTGAGCATACATACATAATCAAGCCATCTTAGCTATTAGACACACCTCTACGTCAAGTGATCATCCTCATTAAGAGAGCCTATCCATGGCTCATATTCTCATTTGAGAACTTCACTTTGTCTCTCATGAAGTTATGTTAAATAAGTATGCAAATGCTTTTGATTTTTTTAATTTAGTGTTTCTAACATACTAAAGTAGCATATACATTTTGGCATGCCCGGTGGGACTTCGCATGAGTCATTTTCATTAGCTTTTTTAGTCAAGTTTTGTATGTCATTTGCTGATTTTGGCTAATTTTTCTTGTTTTTGTGATTGGTAGGATTATATAAATTGGTTTTGTAGGTCCACATAAGCATGAAGAAGACAAAGGAACTCATAGTATATCTCATAGTATTTGCAGATTTTTCAAGCTTATAGGTGGACGAAGCACTTGGAATTCTTCTTCCTCTTCTTGTCTATATTCTTCTTCTATTCCGTCTAATTCTTCTTCTTCTTCTTGAGGGATCTTGGCCTCTCTTTTTTAAAGGAGGCAAAATCATACACACTTTTTTTTAAGTGCTTAAAATGAAACCCCAAATCATACTTAAATCCATTAAAAACTAAAAATTTGCAAAAAAAAACAAAAATATTTTAACAAGTGAAACTAAACCAATCCAATCATTTGCATCCTTGCAAAATCAAGGTTTTAGATGGATTCATGCAAAGTTAGGAACACTTCATTTTTGAGAATTTAAAAAGAACTTCAAGTTTCCATTTCAAAAAGGTTCAAAATCAACACTAAGTGCACACTAAAATCTAAATCAAACTCAAAGCATCAATCAAGGATAAAATGAATCTCATTTGCAAATATTTTAAAGTTCTTTTAAAAATCTCATGAAAACTAAGAGTCTTAAATGGTTGCCAAAATTGTCCTAAAAGCTTTATTATTTGTTCCAAACAAATGTCTTGTTTCAAAATCTTGAATGTTTCTTAGGTTTTTCATGCATCAAAACAATCTAGGAATATCATTTTTGGGCTTAAAACATGCAAACTATAACACAAAATCTTGAATGAAAACCAAAGTCCAAAGAATCATTTTCACTTTTGACTCCAAAACAATCTTGAATGATCTAAGGTTAAAACAAAACACTTCAAAGTTCTTAAAACAACACACAAAATCTCAATCTTGAATGCTCAAAGGAAAAAACTTGACTGTTTAATCACTTGCCTTTGAATGCATGTTGCTAAAATCACTCTTGAGTGCCATGGATTAAAATCAAGTTTGTTTATTTTTTTATGAATGCATGATTAAAATAACAAATCCAATCTTGAATGCAAAAGGTCAATTAATCATTACAATATCTCACACTTCATCTTTTGGGGCATAAAAGAATCTACATTTTAGAAACTTTCTAAGTTATAAAAATAAATAAAGACACTTTGAGTGAATTTGTTGTTGGACTCACCCTCTTTAATCACCCATCATTCTAACCATTGGTTGCAATATCAGCGCCATATATGGGGATGGGTCTAAGAAGGTGTTAAGTGCTCCACAAAAATCAAATTCCACTCACTTGAGTTTTTATATGTTTTTCTAAGATAGAAAATTTCTTGAATGCACATTAGTCTCACTAACACTTCATTTGGGCATAAAAATTGAACAAATCTTGACGTGGAGGGCCTCCGGATGCGCGCTTGAAATCAAGCTTTAGACACATCTTTTTTTTGGGCTTAAAACAAACTCACACTCAATCTTGAATGCCTTAAAGAAAATCAATCGATACTTGACATGGAGGGCCTCTGGGCGCATGAGTTTACTTTTTGTTGACCCTAAATCTTCTTGGTGTATTCATTCTTCAATCACTTCTATTTTGTTGGTGCATTTCAAATTGGAATTGAACCTTTGCATCTTAAATTACGTGTGTTTTCAAAAGGTCTAGATCAGAAAACTTAAAGCATCAGTTGGAAAAGAACTCTATCTTTCAGCCCAAGATCGTCCAAGTCTTCTCTCCCCTTGTCTTTTGAGGCCATCTTGGGTGCATAAGATTAGGATCCAAAATCTTGTCTTAGCTTTTAGGAGGCCTGCTTGGGGATTTCATCACACCTTGGGACGACCTCAACTCCAGCATTCCGATGGAGTATAAAGATCGGGAGGTGAATCCAAAGACACCTCTCTTGGGATCAAAATTTTGTCACTCGGGCTAAGCCTCAAAGAACTTTATACCCTTGAAAAGTGAAAGAGGAGAAGTAGGTTACCACTCCTCTTGGTTGTGTGACATCTTTTTGGTTTCATCTATGGATTTGGGCCTCACGTACCTTGCGTATATCGAGGACTCCCTAGCAAAACCAAATTTTATCCTTGTAGAAAGCTTCCTAGGATGTTGGTGTGTTTGACGTGCTTGCTCCAAACTTTTGTCTACTTGTTTGTTCATAGATTTTGAATGACTGTTTGCCAACTTTGGTCAAAATCCCAGAAAAGCAAAAATCTCCCAGCTCAAGGCATACTTAGCATAGTCACTGCCTCATCAGAAAATCATCCAAGCTCCCCCGCTGCAATCGAATCTATCTAGTTCTTTGCTTTAGAAAAATCCCAAATCCAAAGTCCATCCAAATCATCCCCCTAGCCAGCTAGCAAACCAATCCAAAATCACCCAAGCCTTTAAGGAATTGTTGTTACTTTGCCAGAGTTTTCTATCCAATCAATCTAGCCAAATCCCTCAATCTCCCCAAGGTTATCCCTTTGACAGAGCTTTGTCTAGGGTAATCTAGCCTTGTCACTTGTCATCCCTCATCACCTTAAGCTAAAGGTTGGGATCCACAAGTGGTCAATCTCATGTCATGCCCATAGGATCATTTGTCTATCCTCAAGTTGACACCAAAAGCCACCAATCCTGCACATAGGAAAGCAAAACTCTCACTTTTTGACAGCATACCCTTGAAGTCTTCCATCCACAGGAAAGCCAAAAATCTCTAGCCAATCGTCCTTAGGTCTGTCATGTAGCTTTGACTCTCCCTAAGAAATCTTTCATTAGCCAATCCAAAATTTGTGCTTAATCCAAATCCAACCATGAGCTTCCGTGTTCATCCATATGCAAGACCCCATCCCCATCCAACTCATCATCAAAACATGAAATCCCAACCCTATTATGATGAGTTTGGTCACATGGTCCTTTCTCCTGCTACATCCTATTCCAATGATGATGAAAATCTTGTTGACTATGACAAGTATCTTGAGAGCCTTAGATGCCTTCCGCCAACCATCCCCCAAAATCCAAGCATTCCTCCAAACTATCTAGTCATGCCATCTCATATCCCAGATTCTCCTCCATCACCCAATCAACCAAGCTTCCAATCTTCTACCCCCATCACACCACCTATTCCTGTCAATCCACCACCTCCACCTCCAACACACGAGTCTCCTAGGAATCTCCTAGAGGAAATACAAGAAAAGCTGCCTCCAACAGTCGATAAGCCATGTCATCTAATCCAACCATGTGAAGTAGTCAATGATGAAGCTTACCCATCTATAATATCACCTCCATCTCCCATAGCTATCATCCCCATACCATCCATCAAATTGCTTAAAATCCTTCCACGTCCCACAAGCATCAAAATCCCACCACCTGTCAAATCCCTCCAAATCCTATCCACATCACCTCCAAGTATTTCCCAAATCTCTTGTAATGACCCTTATGCATTCATCTTCTACTCACCCATCTCCACTACCGAATCTCCCCTCTATCCATCCACTGCCTTTGAAGAATCCATCCCTTCACCTCCTATCGCACCATCCACTCATATCCAATCCTATCAAGATCTTTCCCAATAGCATGTTGACATCCCCCAAAGCGTAAATGAAGATATCATCGTACCATGTCTTCCATCCATAGTGCAGTCACCATCCCCTCCATCTCCAAAACCTCAAGCCATACCTCCTCTATTGTAGGATATCTTTTCATCCCATCAGCTAAATCAAGATCCTATCCTACCATCTCCTCCACTCCATGCTTCCATCTTACCACCTATCCAAGCTATTCCACCATCTATAATCTACCCTCTTGGTTCACTTACATTCATCCATGGTGGCCCCCTCTCAGTAGAAGAATTAAGAACAGTATCTCCTCATTGTAGTACATCTAATAAAGCACTTCTACCATTTTCTACAAGCAAAAAGTTTCCTCAAATCATTCAAATGCTCAATCGATGGCATTATCAAGGTCAAGGTTTAGGACCACAAGAGCAAGGAATCAGAACGCCTATTATTGCACAAAAGAATCCAAGATTTCATGGTCTTGGATATGTATCCAAAGGCTCACCATCTAAAAGTTTTGGTACACGCCATTCCCAAACCAAGCCTATCTCCAAGCCCACCATGCCAGCCTCCCATCACTCCTTCAATAAATCTTATGTCATCTGCCCTCCACCATCTTTGCAACCCAAAACAACTTATCATATTCCCCCTTCATCTGCTAAATCCATTTTGGGTCCCTATGTCCCAAAATCTACCATCCTCCATCCTCCTATCAGCCATCATAAAAATCCTATTCCATCCATTCCTACGCAAGATCAACAAAGGCACATATCAGGGCACATCATCCATCATCATCCCCCTACACGCTCTTCCATATCCTCATCATCTCACAAAGCTTCTCCTAACCATCTTCCCAAAGCTTACCACAGCAATGTGAATGCCAACTTCAAAATGCATAAAGCTAAAAATCCACATCCTAGGCAATCATATGCCTATTCTAAAAGACATACTCCAAAAAGGCAAAATCCAATCAAAGAATGCAAAACAATGCAAAAGCCTATGAAAAGAAAATCCAAAACTATGTGGATCCAAAAGAAAAAAGTTTAAACCCAATGCATAATGGCATCCACCATTGCTAATCCCCCATCCAGTGACTCATGTCCCCCATCTCCTAACTCCATCTTGGGTGCCTATATCCCCAAGCGCGCTTCCACAAATCCTCCATCAAGCCCGCATCTACCATCTATCCCCCATATGCTCTTTTCACACCTGTCTCAACATGTGCCAATGTTGATCCTGCAAGCATCCCCATCTCATGCTCCTTTCTAGACTTTTCATCCCTCCATCTCCTACCATCAATCTCATCTAATCCGATCTATTGCATAAATCACACATCTAGTGTACCAACAGCTAGCAACAAAATTGAACATTCCAACAGCTAGTGAAAAATCCCAAAGAAAGCCAAAATCATTCCATCTAAGTCCAAAGTCAAAAAAATAAAGAAAAATAAAGTGTCCATTGGTGAAAACTTGGAAATTCAAGCACATTGGACAAGTACCATGATGAAAACTTGGCAAACAAGCATCATGCATAATCCAGCTATCCCTAGCTTAGCCTATCATCCTCATGCTTTTGGTCACATCTTACCATCTAGCTCCATCTTCCAATTTATCCACCTATCTTTTATCCTCCAGCTTTTATCTATCACTATCCACTTATCTTTTGCAACCTCACCCCATCATCCCAGCTATCATCCATCTCCCTAGCACCTTCAGCTTTTCCATCCTAGCTTCAATCCTATCACATCCATTGTAAGACCTCCTTTCACATGTCATCTTCTGACTGGGGGCACTATATTCCTTGGATATCTTGTCTTTTCCATCCTCCCTTGTCATTGTTATCTCGCTCTAGGCTATCCTCATGCAAATCCAATGTCATCCTCTCATTAGCCATTCACTCTAGCACCATCTATCAACTCAGCTACCACCAACCTTAGCATTGTCCCCATCCTTGGTCGCACGTCTATCATCATCATTGGATGCATCCTGCCAAATCCATTAGCTATCACTATCTTATCCCTCATCCATCCACTCACCATCCCATAAAACACCTGCTTGTTCCCTTGGTGTTCCAACCAAATATCCAACATCTAATGAAGCTTGTAAATACCTCTTGTACAGCTTGTAAATCTTGTACCAAAGCTTGTATCATACCTTGTAAATCTTGTATCATAGCTTGTATATCCAAATCTTGTCCAAAACTTGTACCATATTTTGACTTGTAAATAATCTTGTATCCTAGTTTGTATCCTATCACATGCACAAAAAGAATCCCATTTTCCTTAAGTTTTTCCAAAACCATCAAATTATCCAACTATCCATCCAACACACTCTAAAATATTTCCATCTCACAAAACCCAAACATGAACAACCTTGTACATTTGTAACATATCTTGGTCCGTCAGCTTGTACATCCTCTTTAGCTTAGTACCATTGTATCTATCCAGCTTTCATGTTAGTTCATCCTTGATCAACATCTTGCACACATCACACAAATCTTGGTTAGCTATTCCAATACATCCTTTAGCTAGATCTCCTATCATCAAAGTGTTATCCTTCTCAGTTCAGCTTGCCCAGTGCACCACTCATCCAAATCCACCAGCTTAGGTGCTCTCCGATAGATCCTTGCAGGATATAGCTTTCCTCATGTCTGATCTTGGTCCTTTAGTACCTCGTCCTACCCATCTCATTGGAAAACGGTTCTCTTTTGGATTTTTTCTTTCTTTTGATTTGGAATCTTCCCTTTTGGGTCTTGAAGTATCTTTTCCAAGCAATCTTTTTGTTCCCTCCTAGAGGTTGCCACGATCTTCCATATCATGGTATGCTACGAATGGGGCACTCTAAGCATACGAATGGGGCACCCAGTGTCGATTCCATGTTGTTTCCTCCGAGTTTCATGTGTGATGTTGGGGCAATCCTTGTGTGTTTGTTTCGAGTCAGTCCATCAGTCCTCTGGATGGTTGGTGACATGGCCTTGATGTTCTTGGTAACTTTGGCAATTAACCAACAGTCCTATAGCAAATCTAGTGCTCAACTACATGGTGGTACTTCTCTTTGAAGTATCCCCTTGCTCAAAAAGCTTCAATGGATTCCCTTCATCTCCATTATCCCCCATCCATATCCAGCATCTATCTCTTCTACCCCAGCTTGTGCAACCGTATCTCTCAGAATCAATCATCACTCTTAGCTTTAGGGATCCACAATCCTAGTCTTAGGGATCCACCCATCAAATCAATCCACCAAGCCTCATCTTTCAAGATCCACAATCCTAGTCCTAGGGATCTCCGAAACCCATCTTTCGGCAATCTGACTCTTTGAAATCCTGTTGCATCAGCTTTATAATCCCCTCATCCTTCTCCCTATCCTAGATTCCTTTTTATGGCACTTCGCTCCTTCATCCTCCATCTCCCTTGAAGTCTTAAGCTTGCTTCCTCTTGTGCCTTTAATTCTCCCTTTATCATTCTCCCATAGTGAGAGTTTGAGCTAATTCAGCCCCATCTCTTTGCCAATCTGAGTCTCCTTGCTCATCCCAAATTCTTGTATTTTTCAAGAAACTGTCAAGCCTCATTTTCTCTCCCCGCCGCCTTCTTGAGGGGGCATCATGCAGTCTAGTCTCTCCTCTTCTTATCCGAGACTGGGGCAACTTTGTTGCTAAAACATCTTCCTCATGTCATCTCCGTTCGAACTTCTTTGAAATAGTGTTGTCTCAACACTATGTCAATGAGGGGCAAAATGTAGACACCTAAAAATCCTTTAGAAAATAAAATATTTTTATTTTCTGAAAAAAAGTCCCTGATGACATCATCATTTATTAATTTATTTATTTATTTTTATGCCATTAAATCCCTTTATCTTAATTAAAAATATTTAATTAAGGAATCCCTCCCAAAAATGTTTAAATCTTATTTAAACATTATTTCCTTATTTATTAAATATTTAATTAATAAATTGACCAAAAATCTCAAAATAAATTATTTATTTATTTTTTGCCCAAAACTTGGCTAATTTCCTTAAGACCACTAACCTCTTCCAAAATCTTCTAATCCTTCTTTAATTTTGATTAAAGGCTAATCCCATCATTTCCTAACCCTAATCCCAACTCAAAATATTTAATTAAGATTAAATATTAATCCTCATGTTTATTAAAAATATTTTAATAAATATTTCTTCAACCCAAACCCCTGAAATAAATAAAACTTTATTTATTTCCTAAAAACTTTATTTATCCTCATCTTAGGAAGTTCTAGACTCTTCTAGAAAGTCTTCATCCTCATCCAAAGCCTAGACTCTTCTAGAAGATGTCATTCCTTATCTTTAATCCTAATCCTAATCCCTTCCTAACCTTGTCACATTCCCTAAACATGGGTTAAGACTTGGTAACCCAAGCCAAAGTTAACAAATATCTCCTCCTTCACCCACCCTCATTAAATTCCATCCACTTGCCCATCTCTAACATCCCTAATCTAATCTTAGCCCAAGCCTAATCCAAGCCTTAATCATTTGCACAATCCTAAACAAGCTTAAAACTTTCCTAAGCCAAGCCAAAGTCTATCCCCTCAAAATATCCCAACCATAAAACTTTATGAAGCCCACAAAGTCATAAATGACTCTTACAAGCCCATTCATTGCTCTTACAAGCCATTATGAGGGTCTTTATGAGCTTTGAGCCTCCTTTGTTGACCCCTCAACCCCTCTTGCTCTAACCAATGACTCTATGACATGTGTCATTCCCTGATTAGTTGTAAGGAAGCACAATCCATGTGCTCTCCTCTCATTCAATCTAAACCTTCCATAAGCTTTTTCCCATCCTTGCATCCTAGCCCTTGATCCCCCAAGCCCTTTGCCTATTTAAGGAATCCTCTCCTAAGCCATTTTAACACAATCTAGAAAGTAAAACCATAATGCCATTTTGAGAAGCCATTTTTACATCAAATCCATTCACCACAATCTATCAAAAAACCTCCATTGAAGCCCATTTGAGCATTTGAGCATTCATACATAATCAAGCCATCTTAGCTATTAGATACACCTCTACATCAAGTGATCATCCTCATTGAGAGAGCCTATCTATGGCTCATATTCTCATTTGAAGACTTAACTTTGCCTCTTATGAAGTTATGTTAAATTAGTATGCAAATGCTTTTGATTTTTTTAATTTAGTGTTTCTAACATACTAAAGTAGCATATACAATTCCAAGTTAATGGTCTAAAGTCTTCTAACAAGGCTCACTTCTAATAGGGTGATTGAAATCCTTTAATAGGGTCACATTTTATAGTGTGCATTGTAACCTTTAATAGGTTTGGCTTTTCATAGGGCATCACTTCAAAAGAGTGAGAAAGAGTAGCATGTTACTAGTGGTTTTTCCCAAATTGGGTTTCCACAAAAATTATTGTGTCAAATGTGTTATTGAATCTATTA
This sequence comes from Cupressus sempervirens, assembly GCA_028749045.1. Taxonomy (NCBI): domain Eukaryota; kingdom Viridiplantae; phylum Streptophyta; class Pinopsida; order Cupressales; family Cupressaceae; genus Cupressus; species Cupressus sempervirens. Next base: position 858,864,883 of record CM053792.1, on the reverse strand, counting down.
TGTTTCATGTTTACATTTTTGCAAATTGATTTGATAGTAACCTACAAGTTTTATGTGATTGCATAATCTTATGGATGAATGCATGATGATAAATGTTTTATGGGTTCAGTAAGCTGTGAAAATTTTTAATTATACATCTAGACCTTGGATAACTAATTCACCCCCCTCTTAGTTATTCTAAAGAATTCAAACATTCCCCACTCTAGTTTTACTTTCTAATTGGAAAGTTTTCGGGTCACCATATCTTGTGTCAAATTGTTATGAATGTTTATTTGCTTTCATTCTTTCATACATGCAATTATATCAAAATATTATATGAATGATTAATTGGTGAATTAAGATAAATTTTTATTGGTTCCTAATTCACCCCTCTCCTCCTAGTAATGTTTCCTACCTTATATTTCTAACACATTGTTGCTACCCATCTTCTGATGTTGAAACATGAATAGGCTCTTTTTGACCAAATTGGGGTGTCAAGGTCAATCTTCTTCTCCTTTATTCTTCCATTACTCTAGTGGAGCAAGGCCTTTGACTCAAGGGGACATATTCAATTTTCTCCCCTTCTACTTCTTTTTCTTCGGCTTTTGGGATTATTGCAAGGATCTAAGGAGATAGAGTAGTTTTTTTCTTTAACTTTCTCCTCCTTGTTCTTGTCACTTGTGATTCAATTATTACTCTTTTTGAATCTGAGGGGAGGCTTCATCCTCTTGTATAACTACTGGTAGCACCCTCTATTCTTCTAGCTGGCCTTCTTCTATCTATTCATCCTACACCATTCTTCATGTGGAGGCAATTGTGGCTCGTGGTTGGGATCTTAAGCTTTAGGCTTAGCTTGTGTAGGTTTTACCTATTCTTGTTGAGGTACATGATCCTGAGTCATCTTCTTCTTTTCCTTTGTAGGAGCTCTCCTTCTTTTGACACCCCTATCTACTTCAAAATACTACACTTCCTGCTTGTGTTGATGCACCGTTTCTAGCCTCACAGTAGATTGAGTCCAGAAGGTTGGTATTGTAACTTTTGCACCTTTACCCTTCACAAGGTGTGTTGTGGTTGAATAGGAATACCTTGAGGAACTAGATCAAGTTTGAAAGGTTTCTTGATCTAGTCCCTTGTTAATTGAACTATTTTCCTATCTCTATGATTGATGTCTTCATTTTCATCTCTTCCTATCTCCGCGGCCATTATAGGCTTATCATAAATCTTGTCCCTATTGTATAGAGGATCCAAGATATCCTATGTATCTTTCTCAACAACTTTTAACAATATCTTCATTTTGAGTGCCCTCTCTCCTAGATAGAGTCATCCTATAATAATCCCTTATTCAGATATCATAGTCATCTAGTGCATTCATCCAATCATATTCCAACACATTTTTATGCACAAACTATTTTCCTACCAGATGTTGCACCATCCCTATGCTGTAAAAGTAGGGGCAAGGGTATTTGTACTCTTCTAGTGGATATTGGTCCCACTCAAAATCAAAAGTGGCAATATCTTTCTTTTACTTGGCCTCAAAAGAACTAATTGTAATGGGCCATACCTACATCTTCTTATGTTGTTTCTCACTTTGTCATATATAGATGTGATTTGTTAGGCAATCTTCAAAAAAATGAGACTATCCAATGGATATCTTGAGAGCTTGATAAGGTTTTCAAGAGTTTTAGCCACCCTTAGATATGTGCATGTATTCAGCTAGATATAGTATGCATCGATCTTTGTGATCTTGGTCGATGCTTCTACCAACATCCTTTCAGCATAATCATCCCTAATGAGCCTGATGATTGTGAATATGAACCTATCATTTACTACCCTGTATTCCACACTTTGCAATAGGAGCTTCTTTTTCACCAGTTGTGGATATACCACATAGGGCCAAGCATTAGGATTCTACATGCTTCCCTTCTTATAAAGTCCAGGGTAATTAGTAGTTCAAGCTACTAATAATTACACCAAATATGATGTCATGTAGAACCTTAGATTGGATTTAATGACTACCAATTTCTCATCTAAGTTATCACTTAGATTAGTGGCCCAATTAGTTGGCATTCTTGTTTTCCTAATTGTTTCTATGAAATTGACCATCCAAGTTTGAAGATGTCACACTATAGGAAGTCCCATTGCTCTACTCAAAATCACAATTGCATATCCTATATCATCTTTCATGTATCCCGTCATCATGTCCACTTTTCTACTATACAACCTACTGATGTTCTATCTATTAGAAGGAGGATTGAATGGTTTCTTTAGCTTTCTTTTCATTTTCTCTATACCATCTCTCAGCTCCTTCATAAGAAATTTGCAAATAATAATCTTCTCTTTGGAGATGAAATACTTTCTCAATTTTCCTAGGTCAAAGGTTAGGGACTATTTCTTTTGTGCCACTCTTAACAACCCTTTCTTTAGACACATAGTGTTCAAGCAACGTCATTATCAATTCTAAAGACTAGACTGAAGTTATGTGTGAGGATTTGTTTACGAGGTGTAAACACACAAGTGCAAATGCCATTATAGACTGCTCTTTAGTCTTATTGTAGATCGTTAGGAAGGTGTTCTAGTGAAAATGTCCAAGCACTGTGTATTTGATCTTACCATGCCCATCTTCAAAATGAGATTTCCTCGGTGCACCTTGGTACTTGAAAAAAAAGTGCTTTGGAGCTATCTTTTCTACCATTGAAGAGGATGATGATGCCATCTTATCTGGACAAGAGAGGGGACATTAGTCTAGAAAGATAAATTTTGACCTATAACAAATCCTAATTGACCCTAAACAAATGAAAAGGCAACCAAAAATACTCAGAACTCATTCAATTCCCCCCAAAATGCCTTATTATGCTACTTAGTGCACCTAGCTCACACTCATAGGTGTGCTACTACACTAAAATGGCCCATAATTAGCCATTTGTGTGCAGTTGCACACATGTGCACCTTGGCAAGGTGTGCACATATGCATGTGTGTTGTGTACATGCACTGTGCAAGTGCATAATGGGAGATTGACTAAGTTTTTGATGCTCTAATCTTAGTTTTTGCACAAGCGTGTGCACATGATGAGGTGTGCATGTGTGCACCTTTTTATATGCCTAATTGTTTTATGATAGCAAAAATTTGCACACATGCACACCTGGAGGTGGTGCACATGTGTGCACCTTTTGACTTAGGTGTTGCATTAGTTCAGTAAGGAAGGTGTGTACATGTGCACCTTCTTGTGTCTTATCTTGTGGTTGGTTAGGTTTTTGGGTTTAAAGTCTTTCAGAAGGTACACACATGTACACCTTAAGGAGGTGTGCATGTGCACACCTTTGTAGTGTTGACCTTGTGTCTTGTGTTGGAAGGTTGGGGGAGCAGATTAGTGCACATTTATGGGTGAAGATGTCAAAATTCTAGAGAGATCAGAGAGTAATGAGAAGATGGAGGGGGTTCTGGGGTTTATTTAGACCTTAGGCTTTAGTATGCATCTTTGTAGTTGTGCACCCTCTGAAGGTGTGCACATGTGCAAGTGCATATGTGCACATGTCTGAAAGGAGATGAGTGCACACTTGCACACTAAGTGCACCTGTACACATTGCAAAGGTGTGCAGGTGCATTAGTGTGCTAGTGTACACTTTTACACTTTAAACACAAGAAAACTCCAATTTTCACAATCAAGCTCATTGGACTTCTCCATTCAAAGATAAGGATTGACCTAGACTCTTATGGGAGTCCAAAAATGACCCAGGCCCTGAACTAGGGGTATGAGAGCCAAAATTTTACTAGGAGGTCCCTATTTCTAGGGAAAATGGGGTGTGCATTGTGAAATCACAATAGGAATGTAAACAAGGCCAAGGGGACTTTAAACCTAATGAATCTATGGTTTTTGTTAGAGTAAATAATTAATTAATTATTAATTATTTATTCTATTACTTAAGCTTACTTAGGTTAATGCATTTATTTAATATTTTGTATTTAATGCATGTAGTGGTTAGTTGATGACAACAAGGGAGTTTGTTCCCTTCTAGCATGTTTCACCTTTTGTGGATGTGTGTTGAGTTGTCATCCTTATCTTCTACCACCTTCTAGCTTGTTCTACAAGCTTCGTTGAGGTCTTTATAAGTGACCTCTCTCTCATTGTATTAACATAAGGCGTTGTGTACATTGTAAATACATTTTCTTCTTGTGTTTGCACATATTGTCTCTCATGTCCGTTTAGGGTTTTACCCTTGCTCCATGCTCTTCCTCTCCTTGGCTTCTCTTTGATAGGTTCTCGCATGCAGGTGATCTTGGGCATCTTCGGAGTTGGCTTTCATCAACTCCAACATGGTATCAGAGCCTTCCTGCTGCTGCTTGGTTGAAGAATTTTGAAGCCGTGATTTGAAGTCACAAACCCTAGTTTGTTTATGCATTTTTCCTTCAAATTAGGAGATCAGCAATTTTTTGAAGCACATTGGGGCCAAACAGACATCACCATTGGATCCGGAAGGCTGTTTACAGTGAGGATTCATATAAAACTTTTCAATTTTGGAGACAGAGCTCCGGGAGGCAAAAAAAATTTAGTCCAGGAAGGTTCCGTACGGTCGTACAGATGCGCAGCAGTCGAAAAAAATTTTTAAAAATAGTTTTTGGGCATGCCATTCCACTGCCGCGTGGCCCCCAGCAATGAACACCGACAGTGCCACCCTCTAGTCCACGGCCCCCGCCGCCTAGCCAGCGGGCCACCTCCTCCCGGCGGCACTTCAGATCTCTGCCCGACAGCACCACCCTCCACTAGGTCCTCCGCCGCTCCACCGGTGGAGCTTCTGTGTCTGCCACTTGCCTGTTCAGCACCGACGTGGACATCGTCATCATTTGACACCTGTCGATCTGCATAGTCCACTTTTTGAGGTGCCACTTCAGCATTCTTTGCCGCGACAGCAGCTGCAGTCCGCTGACATGTGGCAGGTCTGCCACGTGGCACACTGCCACGTGACACCTGCTATGTCATCTGCTCTGCCACATGGCACCTCTTTTTGCATGATAGCTGATGTGGCTGTCAAATTTAATTGCGTGACTTGCTGACGTCAGCGCTTGCATCATCAGACCTTGCATGCACCTCTCCTAATTTTGTTTTGGAGCTACTTGTTGTTTTTTGGCCATAACTTTTGCATACGGAGGTATTTTTTCGATCCGAAAGAAGTGTTGGAAAGCTAGTTCTGATACGAAGATTTTGGTGAAGGTATTTTAGGTTTTGATATATTTTTATTGTCCATTTTTAAGTTAAAGTTCAAAGTTTTTTTACTTCGGCAAGCATATCTTTTACGTCCCATGCCCATTTTTTGAAAACTTTATATTTTTGGAAAGTTGGTTCTGTCACCTTTTTAGAAATGTAGTCCTTTTTATTAGTTTTTGGCCCATGTTCTTTCTATCATAGTTTTGGCATTTTTGCTATATGGTAGATATTTTGAGTGTTTTAGGCCCGAGGATCGTTTTCCTGGCATGGATTCCCTTGTTTTAGGTTGTACTTTCTTTTGTATCAGCTTGTTTTTAGTTTTGGTCATTGTAGCTATCATTTTGAAGCACTTTTTTGTATCACACTGAGATAAAGTGCCACTTTTGCATTTCGGAGATCATGAACGTTGTTTTGAGTCAGTTGTACATGCACTATTTTTCATAAAGCACCATGGGGGGATAGTTGTTTGCTATTTTAGGCCTTCTCCCTTTGTCAAGTGAGTGTCCCTTCCACGACATTAGCCCCATGCAGAGTCAGTTTGACCGTGTCTTTATAGGTGTCTGTACCTCTTTTCCTCTCTCATCATTCTTGGTTCATCTGCAGGAGACTTTGGCTCACCTTCTTAGTTGCCTGTCATCACACCCTGTCTACATTAAGGGGGGGTTATGTTGTTATTCTAATGCATCCATGGTTCGATGGTTCGATAGTGTGAACTATGTATTTAGTGGTTGATCCTATATACAAGGCGATTGTAGTGGTTGGCTACCTATGCATTTCGGTGAGATGGATCATCTACCATATAGACATGCTTGGTTCGTGCCTTCTTCTTCCATGGAGGTTCTTCAGATCAGCAATTTGATAGATTTGCGGCTTCTTCATGCTTCAGTGATGCTTCTACATGATCACTCCTTATTCCTATTTTAGGGGACATTTCCCTAGTTGGAGGCTTCTTCAGTTTTTCACTAGGTTCTTACCTCTTTTGGGGGAGAATTTTTCCCACGTGGTTTTCTCTCTTTCCCCGCTTTCAAAGGTTGCATTTTTTTGCATTGTACTTGGGTACCTAACATGGCCTTGTTGCCAGGACCCATTCTGCATTCATCCTAATTTTGTGAGCTTAAGGCATTTCCCTAAGTTGCACTTAAGGGGGGGTGTTAGAGTCAATAATTAATTATTTATTTATTATTTATTCTATTACTTAAGCTTACTTAGGTTAATGCATTTATTTAATATTTTGTATTTAATGCATGTAGTGGTTAGTTGATGACAACACAAGAGTTTTCCCTTCTAGCATGTTCCACCTTTTGTGGATGTGTGTTAAGTTGTCATCCTTATCTTCTACCACCTTCTAGCTTGTTCTTCAAGCTTCCTTGAGGTCTTTATAAGTGACCTCTCTCTCATTGTATTAACATAAGGCATTGTGCATATTGTAAATACATTTTCTTCTTGTGTTTGCACATATTGTCTCTCATGTCCGTTTAGGGTTTTACCCTTGCTCCATGCTCTTCCTCTCCTTGGCTTCTCTTTGACAGGTTCTCGCATGCAGGTGATCTTGGGCATCTTCGGAGTTGGCTTTCATCAAGTCCAACAATTTTGACACCTAATTAGGTATTGTACAAAATTGGGGACTTAGGTGTTAAGGATAAAGAGTAGTTGCTTTGTAAAAGTGGCATATTTTAAGCCTAAAAAGGGGTGCCATAGGATGATAACAAGGAAATAGTCCAAAACAACCTTATTTAAGTTTTTCATATGTCGTAGAGAAGCCAAATGGGTATCAAATCTATAATTTATTTTACTAATGTTTTTGAAATGTTGCTAGAAAAATGCAAGAGGACAACCATCTAAAATACATATAAGTTGAAGATAACTAAAAAAAATTTAAAGAGGCATTATCATCAAACCCACAAAAAAGAGTTCAAGAGCCAAATTTATAACCATAATAGTAAATTCAATGCACAAATTTATAACAATATTATACAATATTTATATCTCTTATCAGTTTTATATACAAAATTTGGCATCTAAATATGCACATGTGACATCTCTTATCAAAATTTTATACAAAATATGGCATATAAATATGCACATGTTACATGAAATCTCTTTTTTATATACAAAATTTTGCATCTACATATACACATCACTATGAAGTTGCAACATTTTGCATAACATATATACAAAATTCTCAAAGTTATTCTACCATATGTAGATTAATTCAGCTATATAGCACACAATTGTACCTGTGAATTGTGGGCCTCTAAACCTCACAGACGCTTCGACATAGTCATTACCTGTGGAATCATCCTGGAATAAACATTGAGTTGTTTATCCAAGAGGTCCGACAGAGCAACCTGTCGCCTTCTATCTAGAAGGATTTTCCTAACTAATGTCCTCAGATTTGAGGTGTAGGCAATCTAGACCTTCTAAGAATGAAGGATTTAAATGAAATTAATCTAGATGATATGCAGGTAATCTAAATGAGATATGCAATATATTCTAAGAACATATAAAGTAAATTATTCTAAATGTATGCAAGATTAAATCTAAATGACAATTAAGCTAACAATGAAAAGATGTAAGAATATGCTAAAGCAAGGTGAGTCCAAAATGCGACAGCAATTCGATAGCATGAAAATTCAACCTCTGTAATAAGGAAATGAGAGTCTCTTAAATAGACTTTCCTAGAATCCATCAACAGTTGAGATCGATTTCAATCAACGGTCAGGATTGAAGATGAAGTTCAGTCATAAAGGAAGATTCCCAAATCAAATGGAGTTAACTGGTTCAGATCTAAGTGTAAGAGTCAGTCAACTCAAATAGACTTTAGTGTCAAAGTAAGTGATTTGAGTCATTTCTAATTCAATCAGCAGTGAATTGGGAACTTCCTTTTTGAACTGAAGAGAAATTTTGGAGAGATATTTAATTTAATAAAATGAGATATGACCTCATAAATACCTTTTCTTATTTAATTAAATGATTTCATTCAATTAATTAGAATAGGCATATTTATTAAATTAAATAAATTTAATTCCTTAGTGCATTAGCCTTATGATATAATTTAATTTAATTAAAGTATAAATACTTAATAATTAAATTAAATATTAATCAATAGGTTTAATGTGACTAATATGAGTAAATACTATAGGAATTAAATAATAAGCATGATGAATGTAGATTAGGGTTTTCTGCATCTGACAATTAAGTCAAGTAGCGAGTAGCAGAATAAGAATTTGCCTAGTGACATAGGACTTAAGATTGATCAGAAATAGACCAGAATTGGTATCATGACAATGAGCCAATTTTGGGGTATTTCATTTTGCCCCTCTTTGAATGAATGTTTGAGCAGCACGTTCAGTTCAAAGAAAATCAGAAAGCATGATGCGAAGATGAGATTGGTTCCAAAGTTGATGACACAGAGACCAATTTATAAGCTTTTAAAGACCATCTCTAGAATAGAGATTAATCCTAAGGGATCCAAGTAAAGCACTTAGATACCTAAGATTGATAGCATTTAAACAACTATCTCCAGAACAGAGTGTAATCTTTAAGGATCCAAACAGAACATCTAGATACTTGAAATTGATAAGCATTTAAAAGATTTCTTCAAAACGAAGTTTGACCTTTAAGGATCCAGATAGAACACCTAGATACCTGAGATTGAAAGCATTTAGAAGATTATCCCCAGAATAGAGCTTAACTTTCAAGGATCCAGGTAGAACACCTAGATACCTGAGATTGAAAGCATTTAGAAGATTATCTCCAAAATGGAGCTTAACCTTCAAGGATCCAGATAGAACACCTAGATACCTGAAATTGAAAGCATTTAGAAGATTATATCCAGAACGGAGCTTAACCTTCAAGGATCTAGATAGAACACCTAAATACCTGAGATTGAAAAAAAAAAAACAAGATCCAATAATGAGTCATAGAATCATCCCCAGAACGAGGCTTGATCCTCAGGAGTCAGGGTTTAGATTGTCCCAATACCTGTCTATCGAACTCTAAGAAGAGTTGTTATAAGGTTGATCGATTGATGAAAAGATAAGATAGATGGCAAAGATGCCAAATAGAAGAGAACAAGATGCCTCGAGTGATGAGATGCCCCAAGTGATGAGGACATAAGATGGGAATGAGATGCCCCGAGCAATAAGTATTCAATGATCTAATCATCATGCCCCCTCAGGAGCGAAATCAAAAGATGACACACCAGAAATAGATGTGAAGCAATATAGCAATAGATACAGAAGAAATATGAGATGTAGCAGAATGTAGAAGAGATGAGAACGATCTGAAGAAAAGAGAAGAGATTAGAATGATCTAAAGAAAATTCAAAGTTGTTATGTAATGATTGTGAGGTCTAAAAGACCAAGTTTGACCAATAGTTGACTAGATTTAGCCATAGTTGACTTGAGTTGACTATTTCCAAAATGATTTTTGAAAATATGGAGAATGTAGAGTTGAAAGGATTCCAAGAATCACAAAGTATCAGAAAGATTTGGGTTGCACAAGCATTCGATCGCTTCGGTCCCCAAAATTTTAAGACGCATTTTTTAGGCTCTTAGGTGTGTCAGATTTTGAATTCGATTTCGAAAATGGATTCAGAACGGTCAAATTAGCAAGGGGTGTGATTTTTGTAGAAATCCGAGCACTTTGAAAAATTTGGGTTGACAGCTATATAAGGGTTGGAGGGTTCATTTTCAATTCACTTGTGCTTTTTGTCTTCTATTGATTTGAGCTCTGAGAGAGACATGGCAGTGAATGTGAGATATCATCGATTTGAGCGCTCCAGACGTCATAGTCGGCCAGCAAACTATAGACCACCAATGAGTCATCGAGTCCCTTCCTTTGTACTTTCACTTTTCACGTATTTCGATGTCATTTATTGCACTTTTTAGCATGTTTTAGGATTGTTCAATCGATCTTCACATGAGACCTATCTCTTTTCGCGCGAAGATCTATTTTCTTCATGTGAAGAAACAGGGTGCGCTATTTCTTTGAGCGTGGCGGGAGGATCTTCGCATGGGAAGCATTAGGTTTCGTGCGAAGAATGAGATTCTTCGTGTGAGGCAATTTGTTTCTCACGTGAGCAGATATGTTCTCGCGTGGGCAGTGCTTTTTTTGCGCGATGACGTGATTCTTTGCGAGAAAGAAAGAATGTTTTCGTGCGAAATTGGGAGAACTTCATGCGAGATTTCACGAATTTCATGCAAAATCTCGTGACAATCATGTTTAAAATTTTGATTTTCGCACTCAAAAATTGCATTTTAATTTATTTTGATGCATCGTTTCGACTTGATACTGATTGTTTCGTGTGTTGCTTCTGTTGTTGTGCGTGCAAGTGGTTTTTGGTGACGTCGCATTCAAGTCTCATTACCCACCATATGGGGAGCTATTGCAAAGTCTCGATGACACTGATTGGGCACACATTGCCCGATTGGGTTTATCTTCTTTGTGTTGGATTCCAACCGTGATGGTGAATCATGACTTATTGACTACTTTGGTAGAGCGTTTCCATTCAGAGATGAACACATTTCATTTGCCGATGGGTGAGATGACTATCACTCCGGAGGACATCTAGAGGATCTTGCATATTCCCTTTCATAGCACCTAGGTCATCTATGATATAGTCCCCCGAGCAGGGACAGAGGCACTATCTATTGTGTTTGGGAGAGAGCTACCGAGAGGCAAGGCTATCAGCTGGGATGAGCTGATGCACACTTACGGACCCATGCACAGGCTAGCGTCAATGCTGGCTATATTTTTGAGATGCTTCTTATGTCCTGACAGAGGACAGCATGGTTTGGAGTGTGGGTGGGGTGCCATGCTTCACAGGATGTTGGAGGCACCTAAGATCTTTGGGTGGGGGCAGTGCATGTTGGCTCACCTTTTTCATGAGATGCACGAGGTCATCTTCCATGAGAAGAAGACCATGGCAACGGGAGTATATGTATTACAGATCTGGGCCTAGGAGCATCTTCTATAATCAGCAATTTAGTTGCATTCAAATCAAGTCATGTCATTGTTACTCACTAACCATTGTACAGTGATCTAAATCTCTTAACAGAGTTGGCTTAACAACTATTTGTAGATCCTCTAACAAGGTGGTATTTCTATTGAAGTGTCTAAAGACCTCTAACAAGGCCACTCCTAACAAGGTGATTAAACCTCTAACAGGGTCACACCTAACAGTGTGTTTTGTAACCTTTAATAGGGTCGTCTCTTAATTAGGCTCACTTCATAAGAGTGAAAATCAGTAACTAGTTGAAATTGGTGATTTTTCTCAAATTGGGTTTCCACATTAAAAATTGGTGTCAAATGTGTCCATGCTAATTCTTTTATGTGTTTGCAACTAAGTTAAAGTAATAAGTATTCATAGATAACGTCTTAAGATTTTCATGTTAAGTGTTTTCCAAGCAATCTCAGTATTTACCGAGTTACAACATTTTCTATATGTTTACCGAGCATCAGTAGAGTTCAGTTTTCAGAATTTATTTTTGTACTAACATCTAAGGGATTTGGAATTTATTTTGTAGTAATTGATTGACCCCTCCCCTCTCAATTACTCCTCTTATATTTCCAACAGTATGAGACCTGCCTAATCCCTCAAGGATTGTGAGCGGTAGCTACTATGTGGCCCCCACTTCTCATTCATCCCCCTCTTCCACTCCTTTTGGGTTCTCTAGAAAACAAAAAAAAATAGATTAGAAGAAGGCCCAAGTTAATGTTAAAAAACCCAAATTTGAGCACCTTGTGGAGGTTGATTTGGTGAAATTGGATGATGACCACAAGGGTGGTCACATGAGATCTGATAGACTAGCTAAAAGTAGGGCAAGGTGGAAACAAATGGCCAATAGACACTTGGAAATAGAAGAAGAGAAGTTGGTGTTAAGGTGAGTAAAAAGAAAAAGCCAGGGAGGAAGGAGAAGGTGGTTAGGGATAAGAATATTGAGAAGGACGAGGTGGAAGAGGAGACCTTGAATTTGGAGGAGGTGGAAGTGAAGAAGAACAAGAGGGAACCCAACCTTGACTCTATGTATGTCTCAATTTATTTTACCATCAACATTGTGGACTTCACTTCCTGATGCAAAGGAAGGGTGGTAGTATTCAAAACACAATTCAAGTTGATAATTCCAAGGGTTTAGGCACTTGGCCTATCCAACAATCTTAAGTGCTTCAAAGGCTTTACTTGTCTAGGTCTGTCACAATACTTCTAAATGATGATTCATAGACTCACAACTAACTTGGAATCAAAGACCTTGAGAATTATATTTCAATTCCATACTCACACTTCACACAACTTTCTCGAATTGAACTCAAAAGCCTAATATTGTGTCTATTAACCTTGTTGCAAACTTAGGATAGTAATAACTTGACTCTTCCTCCAAAGTCTTAATGAGATAAGGACATTAATGGGTACCCTTTTTAAGACTCCAAGGCATACCGATAGCATTCATACTATTATTTTGGACCAACACACTGATTCAGCACTGGTACCCTATTTTCCAATGTACAAAATGACCCAATTTACAAAAGAACTATCACTCAACTGACTCTTATCAATCCCAAACCCTGGGCAATACTTAGTTATACCACAAACTGATCAAATCCCAAAAGAATTAGCCTCACGGGCTCTACAGCACCAAAACCCCAATTTTTTCTTCAAACCACTTGATAACTAGGGCTCCTTCAATCCCTCGATTCTCCACACGCCTACAATAAATTAAAGATGGATTCACCATCTAATGAACATCATACAATGATTCAAATCATAAAACTTCACCCTTGCTTGGACTGATCACTCACTGCTATACATTAGCATTCAACTTCACCATATTTCCTCACTGTTTACCCTATGATCACACTGTTTCCCACAAATCTCTACATATGCAATGTTAGTGACATAATATACAAGTTAAACAATGTCATTTCATGAAGGTTAGGCCTTTACATTCATGGAATGACCTCCATTCTTTCTAAGGTGTTACTGTAATAGAAATTTGAAATAAAGATAGATTGCTTCGAATTAGAATTGGTGTGATAGTCAGATGGTTATAATATGAACCTCAACAACCAAAACACATTAGATAAAGAAGAAACCCTTTCAATACATTAAAAACACAAACCAAATCAATTTGAGATTCAAAAGCTTATGAAGATCGTGCCAAAACTGAAATTTTATTGCTTGTTGTCCCAAAAAGCCATACACACCAGTTTTTTCTTTTTTTTCATCATCTCCCCCCTCCATAACAGAGACAATTTGCAACTTATACAAAATCTTCAATAACTAATTTCAACCAACTTTCGTTGAGTTGAATGTTTAAACTCAAAACATAACAAACTTAAAAACTTCCCTCTCAAACTAGGCGTTTGTTTTCCAAAATTTGAACATTTGAATCCTTTAACTTTAAAACTGACTTGAGTATTAAAACTCATTGACCCTAGTTATTGTTGTAAGCACCTCTATTGCCTAAATAACTTCTTGACCCCTTTGGATACTATAGGTCCCCCTAAACTCCTAAAAAAATTTAAAGCATTATTAAGATTTGGAAATCACTGGTCCATTATAATCAGCCTATTGATCCTTATGAGGACACTACAAACACAAAAATGGACCCATTGAACACAATGTTGCATTATAATAGGTGCTAAGATCCATCAATTGATCTGTTGTCCTTGATTAAGCATTTCATCCTCCTATTTAGTCTTGATGCTCTTTGAAGTATCCTTTATCTTTGACCATGGATTAGATGTTGGAGGTGCTCCTGCACCACTTCCCCTACCCTTGTCAATGCTCATGTAATAAAAGACACCTCCCATGAAACAGAAAGAAAGCTAAAGAAAAAGTTGTGTCTAACCCCAATCTATTGCAGGTTCATGACACTGAGATGCCTAAGGGAAAGTTTGTTGGTTACTAGGATATGGAGAGTACCATGGAGAAGGCCAGAGGAGATATTGACTCCATGTAGGTTCAATTTGCATCTCTGAACAAGAGTTTAACCACAGTGATGAATTTTGTTGTGAAAGTTAGGCATGCAACAACTACCACATTGTAACTTTTTCAACTAGATATAGAGGATGTGACGCTAAGACTCTAAGAAGCTTTACAAGTTTATGGTTGATGATTGGACAAAGATTCTCCTTGTGAGGCTAGAGAATGATAAGGCTAAAACTAAGCCTTTTATTTTTTATGTTTATTCTCTTATGGTGTGGATCTACTGGCATGACCCAACAATGATAGTTCTAGATTGGCCATGCATGGCCTTATTTGATTTTAAAAACTTTGATAGTAGATTTAGGGTTAATCTTAATATTATTTTTTTAATTATGGCTACTACTATGAACATCATTAATGTTAAGTTAGGTAAGTGCTTATGTTGGCTAAAAAGGTTTTGTGGGAATGGATTTTTTATATTACTTGGTAGGACTTTAATTCTCCTAATTATTATGTAGTTGGTTATCTGCTCTTAATGGGTTCCTCATTATTTAATATCAAAAACATCTAAATTTAATAATTTAAACTAATAGTTAGAATAATATTAGAATGAATGACTTTAAAAAAAGTCTTAATACTTCACCATGATAAATAAAAATCACATGTTTTACATGTATAAACATCATTTAAATACAATAAATTGTAAATAAAAAGTTTCTACTTATAAAAAATAAATCTATATAAATCACAACTTGTAAAAAAAAAATTCTACTTATAAAAAATAAATCTATACAAATCACAACTTATAAAATATTATTTAATAAATTTAAATTAAAGTATGCAATCATATCTTAACCCCCACTTAACAATATATTAAAGTAACTTTTACATCAAAATGTCATATTCGGAGATGTAAAGAACGGTTGAGCGTCGCAACCATAAATGGGCAAGAATAAAGAAGAAAGTGGCAAAGACAAGTGTAAACCATAAGATAGGTATTACTAATTTGACATTAAAGTTTGATAGCAATCAATCAATATACGCTTTACTTGCACGCTAAGATTTTCGGAGCAAATAAGTTAATAGGCAATAACATCTATTCAATTAGACGAGAAGTCATCATTGACAAGATGGAAGCATCCCTTCAAAGTTCCTTTTTTTTTCAAATTTTTGTTTAAATTTGGGACTAAAGCATGGTACTCCATTTGTAGTTTGGTAAAGGTTTTTTTTTTTTTTTTTTAAATATGAGTAATTGTATTTGGTATTTGATTTTTTTTTAAAGTTATTTGGAAATCATTAATAAGTAAACATAAATTATATTGAAATCAATCAAGCAATATATATATATATATATATATATATATATATATATATATATATATATATATATATATATATATATATATATATAGGATTGTGCTTTAAGTTTAATGTGAAACTTTAAAAAATTCAATTTCATTTAGAGGAATGAGTCTAAGTTGATACATTTTTTACTATGACTTAATCTCTCTTGAATTTTCCCAGGTTTCTACAATCCATTTTTTATAGTTGATTTGTTTTTAGCTTCGATTGTGTGTGTAATTTTTAGCATCAACGTTTCAGATCACACTTTGTGATCTATCATCGGGATGAGAGAAATGCAAGAATAGATAGGTAGTTTGGCTTCGATTGTGTGTGTGTTTTTTTTAGCATCAACGTTTCGGATCACACTCTGTGATCCATCATCAGGATGAGAGAAATGCAAGAATAGATAGGTAGTTTGGATGAGAGAAATGCAAGAATAGATAGGTAAACTACCTATCTATTCTTGCATTTCTCTCATCCTGATGATGGATCACAGAGTGTGATCCGAAACGTTGATGCTAAAAAAAACACAGACAATTGAAGCCAGAAACAAATCAATTGTTAATCTCTCTTGTTACTCCTCTCCTTCATCGTGATGATGGATGGAGAGTGTGGTTCAAAATAGACAAACTGTTAACTTAAATCTTACAGACATTCACTTAATTAACTTTTCATAAATATTTTAGTCTTTTTTTTAAACACACACACACACACACACACACACACACACACAATTTGTCAATGACACATAAAAATTGAAGTTACAAAACTTACACTTGTCTATTTATCAACAGCTAAAATTGTGGTCACTAGAACAACTTTATGATTAGTGTTTTATTGATTATTTTCTCCATAACTAGTGTTTATCTTATCCTAAACAACTTACTATAGAAATAAAAAAGATGCCAAAATAAAATAGACAAATATAAGTATCTATTCCATCAAAGTCACCTAAAATACAATCACAAATTTGTTATTAGGTAAGGTATCTTTAAATCTTTGATTCCAAACTCTAGAACATTATATAAAGTTAATAAAACCTTGCATCTGTCAAAATTGAGAGAGCTTTAAATTCTTTTCATAAGAATTACACAATTAATTAAATTATTTTCCTTCAGGTGAAAATGAACTGAAACTATTTTTTTTTAAATACAACCACTTATCAAAAAATCACACCCTTCATTCTCAACAATATTTTAAAAATATTATCAAATAAAATAAAATTTAGAAAAAGAAATCTTTAAATTTAAAAACTACAATATTTAAAAATTCTTATCAAATAAAATAAAATTTAGGAAAAAAAATTCTTAAATTTAAAAACTGAAATATCAAGAAAGTACACTTGCAAATACATGTGGACCCATATGAAATACCTAAAACTTGTTTGTAGCTGACGTCCATCAAAAATAAATAAATAAATAAATAATCATTTAACACTTAAACTCAACCCTCACAGACCTATTCAAAAAGCATTCAAACTTAACAAACAAACTTAACAAAACAAAAAAAAAATTTCAAAGAGACATTTTCTAAGCCGCGGCTTTGCCAAATAAAACCAGATTTGACTGAAACAAAATATTAATAATAATAATAATAATAAAAGGAGACCTCGCCCTCAAAATAAGAATACAGCGAAGTAAATTCAACATCAATTTTGCCTTTGGAATTGACAAAGTAGGAATCTTTCCGTTCACACCGCCCAAACGAAAATCAAAACAGAATTCAAAGAAACAGAATTTACAGATTTACCATCACCGGAGTTTCTCATTTTTTGGCATTCTTCTTCTTGGGGCCGATGTGGATATCAGTGCTCTTCTTGAAAATCATGATTTTTTCCAAATTTGACTTTGATTGTTTCAAGTCACAGACAGAAAAGCAGACTACAGATTTTCCCTGGACGCTGCCGACGGCACCGCCGCATGAATGGCGGAAATTATTCCCGGCAACCTCGGGCCTTTAAATTCAATAATGTCGCAATGTGATCCAGTTTGCCGCTTCGCTGATCGAATCGCACAGCCGAATTTTTCTTCTTTATTCTTTGTTTTCCGCGGATTGCTCCTCAATTCTGATCCAAACCCTTACCCTTGGTCGATCCAATAATTGCAAGGTTCGATCTTACTTGGGCTTAATGGTTTTCTTTACAATTCTTCAATTTTTTTAAAGCTTTTGTGTTTCTTCACAATATTTCGTTAAATTATTTAAAGATTTTGTGTGTATTTACAGTATTTCCTTGAATTTTTCAAAAAGTTGCATTTCTTTGCAGTTTCACGTTACATTTTATAAAAAATTTGCATTTCTCTACATGATTACTTCAATTTTTTTATTTAAAGCTTTGTGTTGCTTAACATTATTTCGTTAAATTCTTTAAAGATTTTGTGTTTCCTTATAATATTTCCTTAGATTGTTCAAATTGTTGCATTTCTTTGCAGTTTCACGCTAAATTTTACAAAGATTGTGCATTTTTTTTACATGATCTCGTTGAAAAATTTAAAGCTTTGCAAACATTTCTCTACATGATTTCGTTAAATTTTCAAAAGCTTTTGCATTTTGTTACATGATTACTTCAAAATATTTAAAGCTTTTGCGTTTCTGTACATGATTTCGCTGAAATATTTAAAGCTTTTGTGTTTCTTTACAATATTAATTTTGGCGTGTGTCTGTGTATTGTAGGGAAAATGAGCACCTCAGATCTGCTGGCGATGGAGGCGAAACAGGAAAATTCACAAGCTGTGCGCCTGAAAGAAATAGGGATGTGGATGAAGAGGTCATGGTCGGCTGATTCGCTGACAAATGGAGGAATAAAAACATGTGTATGCGCACCGACGAAGCACGCCGGATCATTTCGCTGCCGCCTCCACCGCCTGTCGCCGCCTCCGCAGGCGCATCCGCTGCCGCTGCCATCATTTTCAGGATCATCCACATCTCCCAAAAGCGTTAATCCACAATAATGTTCATACTTTATCCAGATGTGCGTGTAAGCGTGAACAGCCGGCATTGCGTTGTTAAAGCCCTTTTCTTTATCCTTTTGCATATATTCTTGCTTGGAACAACTGTCCTGTGTGTCCTATAATGGATTGCTTTCGCCATTCTGAAGAGTTCGATGAGAATAATTTGAATAAAATAGAAAAGACGCATCTTGCAAGCGTCTGTGTATAAAGAAACAGCTTTGTTGCTTTCTGGGAATTACCCCTCCTTCCCATGTATCAATTTTAATCCTTGAGATATCTTCTTTTAATGAAAATTAAAGCTTTTGCCTAAAGTTTTCTCTGAAACAACAATTAGATAATAATAGTAAGGTTTTGGATTTCCAGTTTGGATGGGAAAGGTATCTTCTTTCATTAAAGCTTTTTCCTAAGTTTTCCCTAAAACAACAATTAGATAATAATAATGAAGGTTTAGGATTTCCAGTTTGGATGGGAATACGGCAATCTGAGATTATAAATTGAGCGTACTGTACTCATGATCAAATCCATACATCTGAAACTAATATGACATGCATTTAATTGAGCTAACAAAGAATTCATGGGAAACAGGTCTTTTTCTTTGTTCCTCATCATGCAGTCCCATTCCTTTGGGCTGTCATTTATTATTATTATTATTTATAATGTAATTCTTTTGGAGCTAAATTTATTTAATAGAAAAAAATATCTATGGTTGAAATAAAGGTGCATTGATTTTTTATACTTAAATAAAGATGGTGGTTATAGGCACTATCTGAAAATTTTTAAAAGATTTATTCTTCTTTGATTGAGCCTTTAGTTAAACCTATTTAATGCCTTTGTAATAATAGGAGAATGGTTTAAGTGTATGTGGAAAAAAAAAATTATGATTCTTTTTGTATTTCAAAATAAACATGTGTGTAATGCATCAATATGTATAATAAAAGAACTGTATTTAATTATTCAAAGAATGGCCTATCAAGTGAATAAACAATTTATTTGATTAAGGAAAAATATGACAAAGTATTGCTACTGCTTTAAAATTCATTCTAACAAGTAAATATTGGAATAATGTGCAAATATGTGCTTATGAGATGTATTGCCACATATTTGAGAGATGTGCTGTCATTGTTGTCATTGTTGTCAACATATTTCTCTCTTTGTAACAATATTTTTTTGTGAAGATCAATGAATTCATTGGTTCAATGTAGTTAGAATCTATAGATGTGTGTGTTTGATAGAAGGTTGTCCATAGTTTATTCAAGTCAACTTTCAAAGGATTGCATGATGATTTTAGTAAGTTATGGGTTTATGTATTCAAACAACTTTTTCAATTATTCAATGGTGACTGTGTGACAATATTTTGATCCATAGTTGCACAATATATTTTTTGTCAATCGGGTTAGGATGTTTGGGACATTGATTTGTGTCCTCGGCTCAATGGTTTGTGATTTAGAAGTTTGCAAGCTATTTTCTTGATTGATTATAGTTAATATAAATATTTTTTAAGATTTGGTATGATAATGTTCATTATTCTAATGATTCAAGTTGAACTAGATGTTTCTAGATCATACTCCTTTTGTGTTTTTGGTTCACATAACTATGGTGCTCGCAATTAAAGATTTCAATTGGTTAATTGATGTTCTTTATGTTCTTGACTCATATGATGATTGTAGTGTATTAATGCAGATGATCGAGACGTAATTCTTGGATAAGTTTCATATTTGAGACATGTGATTTTGGTCCATGATATTTCTTGATTTGTATAGAATATTGTATCATGTATGTTGTAATGCCCACCAGGGAACTCAAAAGAAATTAACCTAAAGTTTCACTAAGTTTGCCGAACATTTTTATTTTTAAAGATTTAAACGACAAGAGATAACATAGCATAAGCAATAACTCACATGCATACAACCATCCATAAACAGATTACATTTCTTAAGGGTTCCATGACGTTGAATCACATACAAGTTTTATTAATACTAAATATGATACATAAGAAATCAACATCATAGATAAACCACAAGCATGAATCCATTTAAATAATATACAATTACATAGGATCCCATAACTAGAATACATAATCATCCATTGTAAAAGTCACAAGGTATGAAAAGCTCAAAGAATATGCATCATGAATAAATACATCATCTCATAAGATCTTTGATAACCAAATAAAGTACAACTGAATATAACCATCTATCAAAACACAAGATCAAAATGAAAAGAACAACTGAACATGTACATCCAATAATGGCATCGAGCTGTCGGATCTCAATGGTATAAGAAACATTGTATACAAGAATCATCACATAAATGAACTAAGTATGAAATAGCATCCAAAGAAATCAGGTAATCAAGTACCACTAATCATCAAGCATAACCATAAAGCTAGCCTAAAAGAGCTCGGCAATAATATGAAAAGTAAACTAGGGGTAGGCACTACATCCAACCCCCTAGACTTAGGCTTACTCTGGGAAGCCTATATACAAGTAGGGGTATAAATCCCATAGACTAGATGCATCCTCCCAAGTAGCTGATGACGCATCAGTAGGGTCCCATTGGACCCTTACCTACTCTATGGTTCGACCCATGAGGGTCCCTTGTTACTGCAGAATGCACAACAGCTCCAAAGCCAGTTGCCCATCCTCCACCTATAACCCACTCCAATGAAGAACATGTATCACATTAGGAATATACTGTCTAAGAACAGAAATATGGAAATCATTACGAACATGAGCTAAGCTGGGCAGCAATGCAAGACGATAGACAATTGGACCTATCCTCTCAAGAATCTCAAATGATCCCACAAAATGAGGTGCTAGCTTCAAATTTTTTCCATAATGGATCAGACTCTTCCATGGATGCACTCTCAAGAAAAATTTCTCACCCACTACAAATTGTTTATCCGTCCTGTGAGCATCACAATACTTTTTTTGTCTATGTCATGTGTTGTAGACATGTGTTCACAGATGCACACTACTTGTTGCTCCATATCTCAAAGCATCTTAGGACCCAATAGGATGTGATCCTCTAAACTATCCCAACTCAACGGTGTACGACAAGGATGACCATACAAAGCCTGAAAAGGTGTCAACTCGATTGAACTGTGATACCCATTATTATATGAAAAATCTACTAGGTATAGATAATCCTCCTAAAGAGTTTGTTTTTCCATAATATAAATCCTCAACATATCCTCCAGAACCTGATTCAGTCTCTTAGTTTGACCATCTATCTTTGGGTGATAAGTTGAGTTGAATTTCAATTGTACTCCAAGATCATGCTGCAAGGCTATCCAAAATGCGGACGTGAATGCAAGATCCCTATCTAAAATGATCTTCCATGGAATACCATGCAATATCATGATATCACACATGAAGACATTAGCTACTGAAGTTGTTGTGTAGGATGACCTCATCAGTGAAAAGTGTTCCACCTTAGTCAACCAGTCAAGGGTGACCATGATAGCATCATGTCGACAAGCAGTCATAGGTAATAATCCTATAATAAAATCCATAGAAATAATATCCCACTTCTATGAAGGAATGAGATTACGTTGTAAAAGCCCTGCTAGATGTTGGTGCTTTACCTTGACTCTTTGGCACTCAAGACACCTAGCCATGAAATCAGTGATATTACACTTCATCCCTATCCAAAAGTATAGACATCGTAAATTTGTGTGCATCTTCTTGACACCTAAATGTGTCAAGTAAGGTGCACGATGGGCCTTTGATATGATCAATGTATGAAGCTCATCCAGTAGTAGTACATAGATCCTCCATGAATAAAAATCTTTCCTCCAATGGCCTACCTGAATCTATCTCCCTGCTCACCTACTGATACCAAGTATCTATAGGAAGTGCCTGAAATATACAGCTCCTCAAATCCACACTAAGAGTCAAAGATAGTGTCTCATGTCTCCTATGACTCAAAGTGTTAGCTACCACATTCTCCTTTCCCTAAATATACTTCACCTCAAAGTCATACTCGCATAGAAACTCCATCCAACCCCTCTGCCTAGCATTCAGATTAGGTTGCATGAATATATACTCTAAATTGTGATGATCACTGTGAAGCTCAAAATGGTGCCCCAACAAGAAGTGTCTCCATCTTACTAGGGCATGAACAAATGTAGCTAGCTCAAGATCATGCATAGGATAGTTCAACTCATGATCCTTGAGTTTGTGAGCCTCATAGGCAATCACCCATTCATCCTGCATCAAGACTACTCCAATACCTTTTAGGGAAGCATTCATACACACCATAAAGTCACCTATTGGCTCAGGTATTGCTAGAATCAGTGCACTAGTCAAAAGCTCCTTGAGCTTCTAGAATGCTTCCTTGCATTTCTCAGTCCAAAAGAACCTATTTCCCTTTCTCTAGAAGGAAGTGATAAGATATGCTACTCTAGAGAAGTTTTGGATGAACCTCTGATAATAATCAACCAGACCCATAAAGCTACGAAACTCAAACATAGTAGTGGGTGTAGGTTAATCTACCATCGCCTGGATCTTCCCAGGGTCTACTGAGATACCATCACCTAATATGATATGCCCTAAATATTGTATTTCAAACTAAAAGAAATCACACTTCACTGAATTAACATAAAGTTGATTGTCTCTCAGGCACTGAAGAACTAATTGTAGATGTTCCTCATGTTCTCTAGAATATATCAAAATGTCATCCAAGAACACAAGTATAAATCGGTCAAGGTAAGAATGGAATACTTCATTCATCAAACACATGAAAATTGATGGAGCATTTGTCAAACCAAATGAAGCCACTATGAACTCATAGTGTCCATAGCAAGTGTAGAAGGCTATCTTATGAATCTCAGTGTTCTGAATGCAAAGTTCATGGTATCCTAACTTTAGATCTATCTTAGAGAACACTTTGGCTCCCTTGATTTGGTCAAATAAATCATTGATCCTTGGTAAAAGATGTATGTTCTTAATCATTACCTTGGTCAACTATTTGTAGTCAATGCACAAGCGTAATGATCCATCCTTTTTCTTCAAAAAGAGCACTAGTGCTCCCCATGGAGAAAAACTCAGTCTAATAAAACCTTTGGCCAAATGGTCCTCAAGTTGTAGGTGCAACTCACTCAACTCCTAAGTGGTCATCCGATAAGGAGCTCTAGAAATGGGCTCTACTCTTGGAATAAGGTTAATGCCAAAGTTAATGTTTCTCTTTGATGGCATACCCATAATCTCATTGGGAAAGACATCCACATAGTCATGTAAGATAGGATGGTCTAGAGACTTCCCTGCAAGGTCTTCTTCCTCAAGTTCACTCACAATAATGGAAAACACTTGACAACCCTTATGAAAGTTCTGCTTTAATTGCATAGCAAAGATCATCCAGAGGGATATAGGTCTCTAGATGCCCACAATCTTTGATTCCCTACCCTAATCATCCTTACAAAGAATGGTCTTCTTTTTGTACTCAATACTAGCTCTATGAGAGTCAAGCCAATCCTTAGCAAAAACTACGTCATAAGAACCAAGAGGAATAACCCGAAGGTCTACTAGCATAACAAAACCTCCTAGGTGCAATTCACACTACTACACTAAATAATCTATGGGAATCTTAGCTCATGAAGCTAGTTCCAATTGCTTGCCAACCCAAGCCCTACTTAACTACCTCTAGCTTACATTTAACAACTATGGAAGGTGGTATCAAAGAATATATAGCACCTGAATCAAACAAGATGAAAAAGGGTATACCTCGAATAGCTCTTGTAGTCTCAACTACGATACCTTGGTGATCTTCTTGGCAATGATCTATCATTGTAAATACTCTGTGTGATCTACCTGCATCACCAACTATAGGCTCAAATCCTACTGGCCTAGGTCGCAAATAGTGAGATGTTCATTGTGGGCAGTTGATTGCAATGTGCCCAAACTGTCCACAAGAGAAACATCACGTACCTCTTTCAAAACCTCTCCTTGCTAGAGGTGCACTCAATTGTTGGTGGCTATCTCTACTAGAAAAAGAGTGATTACTCTATGCAGGCTGAGTATTCTGATTTCACCTATTGTGTTGGGAGTTACAAAAGTTCTGAGAGTTGGAACCACTACCACCACTCTATTTCAGAGGGTAGGATCCCTTATGTTGTTATAGGCCCTAATTTCCCTTGGGATAAGGAGGCTTTCTATTCTCGCTTGTACTCTGGTTACCCTTTAACCCTAATGTTATAGGTGCACCCACAAAACCACCATGTCCTAAGGTGACATTCTTCTTTATGAGGATAGCTTGATGTACCACATCCTTGAGAGTTTTAGGCTGAAATACCTTGACACCCCCAATGAAATGGTTATTTAGGCCCTTAATAAAATGTTGTACCATTAGTGGCAAGTTGTAACTAATCCCTACACAAGGCATGTGCTCATAGAATTTCCTTTCATACTCTGCCACAGTCATAGTATAATGTCTTAGATTGTGAAATTCATCTGCTCTCTGCTAATGCCATTCCTTTGGTAGGATATGCTCATGAAATTTCTCCAAAAATAACTCCCATGTGACAGTGTTCATGTTCACACCTAGTTCTTCTCCTCGATCTTCCACCATGTATCTCCAAAGAGTTCCAAGTGGGTGATGGCAAACCTCACTTTGACATTAGAGTCAAAGTCTTGTATAGAAAAATATATGTCTAGAGAAATTAACCATTGCTTTGCCACATATCATGAACCAATCTCAGTGAAAGGTTTGATCTTGGACCCTATAGGTCCTTCATCTGAGTAGCCTTAACCGACCTTTGTTTGTCATCGTGGAAGTCTCCCTGAGGACTCCTAGACCTATGCCTCTCCTCATTCCCTGCATGATGTGACTCCTTGTGATCTACACCCCAAGGAGGAGGTAGGCACTCCATAATGGTCCTCATCATCTACCTTAGGTCAACCTCCTTTGAATCAACCTAATGCTCTCCATGGTGTTCCTCCTTGTTCTCCTTCTGAATAGGACTCTCATGGCCAGACTCATGCACACTAATATCCCTACCTCGCCCATGGCCTCTAGTATGGCCTGAACTATGACCTCTCAATGTCAACATCATCCCAAATACCATCCTACATTAATATCCAAGAACGAACAACGAGATGCTAAAATGTCAATAAGAACATACACATAAGAAACATGTTTTGAATATAATACAAGATCCATTTTAGTTTTTTTGCCTATTTTTAGATTTAAGTATATTTTAATTTTGAAGTTCAAGTTTTCTAGTTTGTATTAAATACATATACCAGTTTAAGTTTTGTTTAAGTTTGACTAGTTATCATCTAGTAGCGTTCCAATATACCCAGAGCTCCCAATACAGAAAATTGGGCTCTGATACAAGATCTAATGCCCCACTAGAGAACCCAAAAAAAATTATCCTAAAGTTTCAATAAGTTTGCCAAACAATTTGAATCTTTTTAAGATTAAATAACAAGAGATGACATAGCAAAAGCAATAACTCACATACACACAACCATCCATAAACAGATTACATCTCTTAAGGGTTCCATGATGTTGAATCACATACAAGTTTTATTAATACCAAATATGATAACAAATTTGCATCATAGATAAACCAGAAGTATGAATCCATTTAAATATTATACAATTACATAGGATGCCACTTGGCATAACCAGAATGCATAATCATCCACTATACAAGTTGTTACCTTACACTTTTTTGCAATATGCAATATTGTTAACCAAGAGTCCTTTTTGTTACTTGAAGTCGAACTTGAAGTTTTAACTTACTTCAAGTTCAAGTTCAACTCCACCCACTTTTCGTCACTCCTACGAGGTCTTTACCCATCAGTCTGAGTTCATATTCTCGAAGTTGAAGTTGAAGTAGGAGTTGACTCGAAACTTCAACTTCAACCTCAACTTCGAGGTTTTCTGGAAATTGCTTGTTTTCTCGTAAGTTATATGTTAAGAAGTCATGAATTTATTTATGAGGCAAGAAATGGGTCCCACCCAATGATGATCTTAAAGACATAAAAGGTAATAAATATGATAGCTACGAAAAATTGTACCCAAGTACACTTACCTTTTTGGGAAAAGGTGGTGTTTAGATTTTGTGATATCATGAGATGTAGGGCTACGTGCAAATTTGATGGGCATTAATTGCAAACAACCTTACAAGTCTTGGCAAGTGCATGCAACACACTTGTTATAAATAATTCTACCCGCTCATATCTATCTTAAGATTTTCAAGAAATCATTTCCTATAATTACCCATCTGGCTTGCATAATTGCTCATTTAATCATTTTGAGCTCTCAGTGTTGACTGGTAAGCAAGAGAAGTGGAAGGTTGGGCTCTGTTAAGAACTGTAAGTGTATTATCCTCTACTCTGTCATTTTTGTGCCTAGTTTTCATTTAGCTACTTCCATTTGTCTCTGTTAATCTTTCATCTTTCAAATTGAACCATGATGTTTTTCTGCCTTAAAATGCCTAAGCTAGAAAAGCCATGCCTCTTAAGTTCCCTCCCCAAAATTTGGGATACTTTCCTAGTAAATAAAAATCCAGCTGATAGAGTTGAGTGGTCAAAAAATGTCCAGTCTGGGCCCATACATCAGAAATTAGCCAGTGGTAGGTTACTCAAAGCTGCCACCTTCCCATCAACCACAGACTGTCTGTAATTGGTTGTTGAATATGCAAATCACTATTCATGACCCCAACACCAGGTGCATAAAGAAGGCTTCTAGGGAAGTATTGGTTAGCATAAATAGGGTTATTATTAGTTCAGTTCTAAGAATTCCTCACAAAGAACCTTACGAGTCCTGGACATTTGAGGAAGCAAAATGCCTATATGGTGATGGAAAGAAGGACTATGATTCTATTGTGGCACAAACCTTGCTTTTGAAACTGGCTGAAGGAGGCTCTAGATTTCCCAAACCTTTGACTATTGAGCATTTCATTAGGGAGATTACAGATGTTGTGTTACTTTTAAATAGAGTCAAGGGTAATGACCACGCCTTCCACTGGGAGAGCTGGATGTACCTCTTTATTCAAAAGATTGTTGAGGGTGAAAAATTCATTGACTAGGTTGATTTAATAGCTGAAAATTTACATAAGGGTCTCATAATTGTGAGTAGTTTCAGCTCATTATTTCTATTCTCCTTCTTAATCTACATTTTAGTGGCATCTAAGGAATGAGAGGGACTTTTACAAATGCCCTAGACCAATGAAATGACCATCTATCAGTACTACAAAGATCTCCAAGCAATTAAATTTTGTAAAGAATTTAGGAGGGTTAATGATGTATTCCTCAGGAGGTTAGTATTTGAACTCCAAGGACACAAAAATCACAGGTTATCAAAAGAATCATTGCAAGCCATCAATATTTATGGTTTTTTTTAATTCAGTTTCCTAAATTCACGTATCTCAGAGTTGGAGGTTTTTCTAGTGAACCTCTTAGGTTGCCACGCTATTGTTTAGACAACATTATCTTATCTAAGATATGTAGGCAGTTTGTTTATGTTATAATGTCTCTTGAAAGCACTAAAAAGTCACCTTTTTCCATATTTCCCATTGAAATTGGCCATTACAGATGCTCAAACTTCAAACAGGTTGTGTTAACAAAAATTGCATTGTCACGCTTATGCCTCAAACCTTACTCCCCTAGAGAAAATTTTGATTATACAGGTTTTTCTAGGGATAATTTCAAGCATGCATCTTCACTAGTCCATGTTCCACATTTGGAAGATTATTGGGCCAATTGTCCTAATGAATTTGAAGTCAAAAAAAGATTATGGTCTAGGTTGAAAGTTAGCCAAATTAACATGCTTAAAGTTAACCTCAGCACCCATGGGATAACGAAAGATGAAGTTGAAGAAGTGATTAACTCATTTTATGTTGATCAAATTGAATGCATGCCTATCTCTGAAATTGATTGGACTAGAAGGGAAGAGGATGATCTAATTTCACATACCTCAGAAGTGTTAAGAACTGAAAAATGGTTGAAGTCAAAGAATGTTGAAACAGCTACCCCTAGGGCCCTAGAGAAATACTCAAGATCCAAACATAAAATGGTACACTCAAAGCCAAAGGCCATAACTAACCCAAACATTGATGATCCTATTGCAGGTTCTCCTGAAGTTGAAGCTGAAATAACTTCACAACCACTTCAACTTCAAGTTCATAAGGAGGTACCGAAGGTCAAAAGGGTAACTCGCTCGAGTACTAAGAAAGTAACACTGAGAAAAGGAAAGGATACAGTGACAGTTGATCTAGATCCTGCCAAAATAAAGTCAAATCTAGAGCAATATCCTAGTTCTCCCATGGTTGACAATACACCAAATCCTTAAAAGTTGCCTGAAAGCGTTGGTACTCAACCAGGTACCCTTGCCTTAACCAAGGGTTCTCCCATGACAGGAAAAGACCCTGCCATGCCTAAGTGACTAGAAACCTCCATCAAGAAGAAAAGAAGCTTGGTGCCCTTGTCAATGCCTATCGAGGACCTAGTTAGCAAGTGCATGGAAAAGTCTTCAGAAACCAAGAAAGCTAGAATAGAATCCAAGATAAAATTTGATTAAAATTTAGGGAATTGGTTAGCCAAGATAGCTAAACCACCAGAAGGTAGTTCATATGAGGACCTCACTCCTCAAGATTATTAGGTATCAAGGATTGATCTTGGAAAGAGGAGTCGTGGATATGAAAGGGGAGTCGTGCAGACAGGGTTTGGAAGGATGCTCAGGATAAATAAGATATGAAAGAAGCAATGAGGAGCATGGTACAATACATCAATACTATCTTGCACCTAGAACCCAAAGCTTTGAATGAGATGTCGGCAATTGTGGATCTATCTTCTTTGGCCAATCGACAATTTCTAGATAATTTGCAAAATGTAAAGTTGTTGCAAAAACGTCTAAAGAATGGTTGCAATTTTTCCTGAGCAAAATCATGAAGCAAATAAGCATTTTGGACAAGGCTTCAAAATAAACCACTGCCATCATCAAGAAGGCGGAGTCCAATAATGAAGGCTTTGAGAAAGAAAGAAATAATTGGGTAAAAATAGTGCTCTAAATAGAGGAAATTCAAGGATTTCAATTACAAAGATTCCAAGCTGAATGCCCTGTGGCCAGTCTGGATGATAAAACTTTGTATGTGATTAAAGATTGTGTTGAATGGAGGAATGAGGCACTACTCCAGGTAGTAAGTGAAATCAAAGAAATCTTTGATTGTATTAAGCTTGTGGATGAAATAATCCAAGGTAATCTGAAGTGGTTCAGAAAGCATTGCATGGGTAAGGAGAGTGACTCTGTAGCCCCTGTGGAAGAATTGATGAATGAAGTCCAAAAGAAATTCCAAGAGATTCAAGAGAAGAAAGTTCCATGTAGATAGGATTTTTCAAATGTCGCTCATACTAAAGCTCTGTTGATAATAAACTCGAAACATTTGGAGATGCATGAAGAAAAGGTAATAAACTGAAGAGGGAAAAGGAAGTCTAGAAATGGAGAATTGCATACATCGGCTTACCTCATCACTGAGTTATCTCTGCATTTACCACTGCATACAAAACATGGAAGGCCTCAAGAATCGTGACTGGTGCTGACAGTTCCTCCTGACATGGCACATATTCATTAGGTAACTACATTTGTATTTCCTCCTATTTATTTCTTTTATGCATTTCAATTAACATGGTTGTGTTAACTAAGAGACGATTTACTCCTGGCAAGGTAATTTTAGATAACTATCTAGCCCTATGCCATATAAATATGTAATAGATAATGTCTAATAGGGTAATCTCTCCATAGACTAAAACAGAAATACTTTTGTTTTGATACTATGCACTTTGAATTTTGAATATAATATTTCCTGGATCAACAACAATTAAATTAAAATTCTATAGTTTTATGCACTGAAGTTTCCTGAAGTAGATACTATTGTCTACTTTATGATGATTTACATTCTTGAGGGTGTATGTTATATGTGGGAGTGAAGTTACATTTTTTGTGCATTTTGGAATGATTTGTTTTAAATTTTGAAGGTTGTGGGATGTGGAATCTATTTTACTTCACTATTTATCCTTTGTTTTAACATTCGATCATGTTGTTGATACTGATTGTTAAAATCAAATGATTTTTCAGTATTCACATTTATCTTGTGTTCATGAGATAATCTAAAGCTTTTTAGTATTTATAGTAAAATACTCATTGGGAAGATTTTCCCTCAATAGAGGACTTAATGATTATCTTTTCATTGAAAGTTAGCTGCACATTGTATAACACAAAGTAAATCTCAAGCAGAGAATTCTTTACTTGTAATCAGGAATTCAATTTGTTAGTATGCAAGTATTTTCCCTTTAAAATTGTCAAAAAATCTTGGGAAAAAAATTGTTTACTAACACAAGTCATAGGGTATGAAAAGCTCAAAGAATATACATCATGAATAAATACATCATCTCATAAGATCTCTGATAATCAAATACAGTACAATAGAGTATAAGCATCCATCATAACACAAGATCAAAATGAAAAGAACTAAACAAGTACATCCAACAATGGCATCTAGCTATAAGATCTCAATGGTATAAGAAACATTGTATACAAGCATCATCACATAAATCAACTGAGTATGAAATAAAATCCAAACAAATTAGGTAATCAACTACCACTAATCATCAAACATAACTATAAAGTTGGCCTAAAATAATTCGACAATAATATGAAAAGTAAACAAGGGATAGTCACTACATATGGTTACTTTTGGTGTAGTGAAAGTAAATTTGACCTTTTTAATATTTTCCAAGGTTAATGAATTGTATAAATGAATTTAATGATTTATATTTGTGGATCATGTGAATAAGAGAGAGGTGTGAATAAGGCAGAGATTCATTGTGAAAAAAAGTTGTAATATGTACTTCAATGGAACTGATCTAGACATATTAAAGATGTTATTAAATAGTTCACGACTTGTGTATCAGAGTCCATAATTATATTAAGGTAGTAAGCCTTTATTTTCTTTTGAGTGGTGAGTTGTAGGAAGTTTGCCTAAATGCATGTGCATTCTATTGTAATGCCTCTAATAGGATATAAATACTTTTTTAAAAGTATATATGCATTCAAAATTGCTATTTATAAGAACAAGAAGAGATTTTTTTGGGAGAAGTTTCAAAAGAGTATTCAAATATTTTAAGGAGGTTTAGGAGATTAAAGAGAAAGAACATGATTTAGAAAATATTGAAGACCTTATTTCCAATAGATTGGTCAAAAGTGTTGGTAAGTATGAAGGGTAACGCCCCACTCGGGAACCCAAGAGATATAACCTAACATGATTCAATGTTTACTTAACTATTTTTTTTATGTTTAAACAACACAAGATAATAATGTGGAAGAAATACACATATACATGTATCAAGTACACATAAGCAATTACAAATATAGTTTTCCATTCCTCAAGGGTTTCTTCATGTTGAGTCACATTTAAAAAGTTTATAATAATTAGTTTAAGTCTTCAGTACATGTTAATGAATCATAGGGAAATAACAAATGCATTATCTTATAATTAAATACATAAGTACAATTGATACAATGGAAATTCATCTAATGAATAAAATCCACTACACATGTCATAGGGTATGCAAGAGTAGATACTAGCACATCAGAATACAAGATACAAGATAACATACATACATCAACTGAATAAAAGTTTCTAAGATAAGAATAAGAATGATAATGGTACAACTACATCCATGAACATCCAACATCTGTCAAACTAAGAGGGACCCAAATGGTAAGAAGACACTACCTCCCGACCGCGTGGTCACCTACTCAAGCTTCCACTCCCACCATGCAAAGAAGATAATGAATGATCCACAAATGACTAATCAATCATAAAACATTCCTAAGAATGGAATCCTAATAGCCAAAACTACCTCAAGGGTAACACAAACTACTTAAGAAGAAGAGATAATCAAAATTGAAAGGACACTCATTCCAATACCAACATCACACACCAAGTCAACATCCATATACCAAATATAATAAAGTATCAAAATCAAGATAAAGTCAATGAAAGATATCCATCTTAAGTCAAAACTCACATGTCCAAGATCAACAATCAATAGATAATAATTGTAATCAATAAGAGTAAATCACCAACAATAAGTACACCACCAATAAATAAACCACCATAGGAAAATACAAAATCCATGGAGGAGACTCAAGCTACCTACTAGGGGGAGTCATCACATGGTCAAACTACTCAAGTTACCCTGGACTGGTCACTCTAGACCCCATATCCTCTCATGAAGATGATGAAAACTAGTCATACCTCTCACTAGGTATCATCTCATTCTTATCCTTAGCCTACACAAGAACTCAAGGCACAGATGAGGCAAATCTCTAACTTGTCTTCTTAATGTGTGTCTAAATATTTTAAATTAATATGTTCTCACTTGTTACACAACTTACAACGATTTACCCTGATAGCCACTTTGGGCCCCGGGCCCCATTACAAGCCACTCTCATAAACATGCATGTAGACTACCTTCCCAAAACTCACAAACCACAATTGTGTCCCATACCACAAAAGTGATATTGATTGAATTTGGTTCCTTAACAGGAAACCCAAAAATAGCATTGGTTCTCAATACCCAAGATCTCATAAATGCTCATCAAAAGATATCTCATAAAATAAATCTCAAATTGAATCATAAAATGCATCATGACATCTAGTCAAATAATTATAAAAGAAATATAAAAAATGCCTCTGGTGCACATCCTAACTTGGCCAACTAAAAATCCACAAAGAAAATGATCATGAAAATAAACATCACAAGACTATAAATAGAATATAAGAAAACACATAGTTTTCAGCCATATGATTTAATTTCATCATTTTCTCTTGCTTAGTTTGGGCAATAAAGAGGTGCTTAAAAATAAAGTAAGAATATACATGTTAATATTGTTAGAATGTTTAGAATAACTGAGAGGGCAGGGGGTGGGGTTGAATAAGTTATTCAAGGTCCATATATACCAATTGAACAATCAAACAATTAAACACTTAAACACTTTTCTGATCTATTTAGCCTATAGTAACTTGGTCTCTATTGTAATTTGAATAGCAATATTAACTAGTAGTTCAGTGTCCTAATATAACATACTTGTTGAATGTAAACATTTGAAATGTAAAACACCATAAAACATTCAACACAAGTTTGACACTAGGATTTAACATGGAAACCCAATTTGGGAAAAACCACTAGCAACAGGTCACCACTTTTTCACTCTTCTAAAGTGAGCCATGTTAGGAGCCAACTGTGTTAAAGGCTACAATATACACTGTTAAATGTGACTGGTTAGAGGATTTAATAATTTTTTTAAGAGTGACTTTGTCAGAGGACTTTAAAGCATTCCACTAGAATGTCACCTTGTTAAAGGATTTACATAGACTATCAAGTCCTTAATGACTATTAGATCAACCTTTGATTAAAAGGATTTCAATAAAAACTATTTACAATGATTAGAAAGAAAATAGTAGGGTTTGATCTATATGGTTACGACTCACTTTGCAATTTCAGATCTTTGTTCAGTTCATGTGTTGATTCTCTAATAAGCCTTTATTGTCACCTCTATCCTCGATTTTCTTGGTAGTCCTTTAAGAATTCACCCTTCTCTTCACAAAAATCTTAAGCTTTCTTCTTAGATTAGCTTATCTACCTCATCATCTTTGTTCTAACTCACTAGAATTCTCTTAGATGCACATAACATTTCTGGTATGTTCTCTTCTTCGCATCATCTCATTCACACATGCCTCTCTTCTCTCTAAAGTATGTCTACGTCCCTCCTTAAATTTGTAATTTTGGTCCTTTTCCATTCTTCACAATCACTGTAGATCTTAGGATTTGTGATTCAATCCAATAAGTTCATTTTATATGTTCATCTCTTTCTTTTCTAGAATCTTCTCATCAATTTGTTCATTAGGTGTCTTACCTAATCCTCACCTTGAATTAAATGATCCAAATCATCAATCTTATCTTCAACATGCTTTCCATATCCCAAGAAATCAAATGAGTCAACTGGAAATCATGATTTCTCATACACATTCAAAATACTGTCGTTCGGCCAACACTAAGTTCTAACACTCGATCATCACTAATTTACTCAACTGCTATAGAGCTTCTAGCTTAGGATTAATATTGTTTTCTCATTGATATTGATGCTCAATCAACACTAAATTTTTCTTGGCACTTACTATGGCTCTGCTGAAACTAGCATCACTTGACATAAACTTCAAGTTTCTTAATCTTCTATTGTATTCCTTGATCAAACTTACGTTGTCTTTTCTCGTGTCTTCATAATGTAAACAATCAAATTATCTTATCAAAGTCCAATTAATCAAATGTCCATTGTAGCTTCATTTTCATAACTCAACCTTTCCTCTGGGTGCTTTTGTTATGAGCAACATCTCAAATACTCTTCGTCGATCAAATAGATATGATATTTAGATTAGATAGCAATATGCCTCATTAGTAGATTTTAAATTAATGACAACATAACAATTGTTTCAATTGTAGTTTCCAACAATCTCCCTCTTTGGCATCAATTACAACACCTCAAATATCCTTGAATAGTTTAAGGAATACAATCTCCCTCTTTGTTACCATGCAATCCAAAAGATTTCACTTCCATGAGTAAATTTAGAAACTCCCTCTAAGTTCTTAGTTCAAACTTCCTCTTGAATATTTTTTGTACATACTCTCTCTCTAGCATTGTATACATCATTCTTTCTAATATTGCTATTAAATCTCTCCCTCTTTGCATCCTATATGATTATCTCACTCTTTGACAACAATGCCAAATACATTATCTCTCTTGGTTTCATTACCTTCTTACATCTTCATTATGTAGATAAGTAAATGTCAGAGCTGAATTTTGTCATTTGTATATGACTGATCCATTTTTTATGTTCTTCTTCTTTACTTCACTTGACTACCTTAAGCACCTCCTAAATTAGAACCATCTGCATCGATGTGTAAGGTATTATGATTAGCACATTTGATGCAATGCCTCTTTGTAGCTTAAGTAGCTTTGCTAGGGGTGCCACCCCCATCTTGTCTCTAAGATATTCATGGGCATCTTTAGGTAAGGTTTTAGTGAATATGTTAGCAATTTTTTCTTTGGTGTGTACATATTCTAATTTCACTTATTTGGCTTGAACTACTTCTCTCAAGTAGTGATACTTGATAGAAATATGCTTAGTTTTTGTGCGCATCACAAGATTATTTGATATGTTGATAGCACTTGTGTTATCACAATAGATAACCATTGGATCTGTAATTTCTTCCTTCATTCCTTTCAACAATTGCTTGATCCACATAATGTTTGAATAGTTTACTGCAGTTGCCACATACTCGGCCTCAGTTGTTGATTGGGAAATACAGTTTTGTTTCTTGCTTGTCCATGACACCAATCAATTTCCTAGAAAGAATGCACCTTCACTAATTCTTGTTCTACCATCAATATTTCCTACCTAATCAGAGTCAGTGAATACCTTCAAGTTCAAATCTATCACTCCTCTTTTAATACAATCCATAGTCTTTTGTAACTTTTAGATATCTCAATATCCTTTTCACTTCCATCATGTGATCTTCGTTAGGATTTGTTAAAAATCTAGTAACTATCCCAACAACTAATGCAATATCAGGTCTTCTATGAACAACATATTGCAATTTTCCAATCATTAATCTGCATAGTGTTTGATTCACATCAGTAGATTCATCACTTTTAGATAACTTATGTCATGTAGACATAGGTGTGCTCACTAGTCTGGATTCTTGGACATTCCAAAAAAAATTAGTATCTCCTTGATATATTTGGATTGATTAATGACAATACCATATTTCATTTGACATACTTGCAAGCCAAGAAAGAATTTGATTTCACCAAACATTGGCATTTCAAATTCCTTCTTCATTTCATTAGCAAATGATTCGTATAATGCTTCTTTTCCTTCAAATATAATGTCATCAACAAAATTTTTAGATAGCACTACCTCATTGTTCTTATCAGTCTTTAAGTATAGATTATTGTTATCATTTGTCCTTTCAAAACCAATCTTTGCCAATTAATTGTGTAATCTTTCATACCATGCTCTTGGAGATTGTTTTAATCTATATAGAGATTTGTTCAGTTTACATACCATATTCTTCTTGTTTGGGTCCAGAAATCCTTTAGGTTATTCTATGTACAGTTCTTCTTCAAGTATACCATTCAAAAATGTGGATTTGACATCCATCTAATATATCTCAAATTTTTTGTAGGCTGAATATGCAAGCAAAGCTATGACTCCTTCTAGTCTTGCTACAGGTGTGAAAGTTTCTCCATAGTCAACTCCTTCTTCTTGAACATATCTTTTTTATATGACCAATCTAGCCTTGTTCCTTGTAACTTCACCATTTTCATTTAGCTTATTCCTAAAAACCCATTTTGTTCCAATAACATTTTTTTTCCTTTGGTCTAGACACTAGGGTCCAACTATTATTCTTCTCAATTTGTTTAATTTCTTCATTCATTGCTTGGATCCAATCTTCATTGTCTAGAGCATCTTTCACTGATTTAGGCTCAAATCACAAAGTAAGCATGTATCACTTTTGAATCTCTTTCTTTTCATAACACTAGATTCTGCATCTCCAATTATTTGTTCAGGTTTATGATGTCTTCTTACATACTTAGCTGACACAGGTGGTCTCCTTCTCTATTCTTCAATAGGTTCATCTTGAAAAATAATCACTAGCTCATTATCTATTTCTTGTTTAGGTTCTCATTCTAGTTTTGCATGCTCAACATTATCTTTCTAATGGTCAAAATTACATGTCTGTGACTTGGCATCTTCTGCCTATTGCTTGGCACCCACTGTCTATTGCTCGGTAACCTATTGTTGCACCTCAACATTTCCTATTTGTTGGGAAACTACAGCTTTGTTTTCGTGTTCAATAGGAGTGTTGGGAGCACCATCATCCACATATATGAATGCACTATAATCTTTTGGATCTTCCTTACATTCAACATCATATTTTTCTGCAAATTCATCAACTTTTATATTTGCACTTTCCACAACTTTGTTAGTGTTAGAGTTTAAACACTTGTAAGTTTTACTCTTGGTGGAATGTCCCAGGAATGTACCTTCATCACTCTTAGCATCAATTTTTCCATTTATATTATCTTTAAGTATGGAGCATTTGCTTCTAAAGATTTTGAAATATTTCACATTAGAAGCATAACCATACCATATTTCTAAAGCTGTAGCATTTGTAGTCTTCTTAACTTGTACTTTGTTTGAGTTATAAACAATAGTACTAATAGATTCTCTGCAATATTTCTAAGATAAATTCTTCCCCATCATCAATGTTCTAGCATAATCTATTATTGATTTGTTTCTGCTTTTAGTTATCCCATTCCGGTGAGGGGTCCTTGGTGCTAACATTTGTCTTTTAATTCCTCTTTCATTGCAATATGTGTTGAACACATTGGAAATGAATTCACCACCTCTATTAGATCTTAGACACCTTAGACTCTTCCCTATTCATTTTTCAAATATGGCCAAATACCACTTAAATAACTGAAAATTGTCAGATTTATCTTTGAGAAACATCACAATCGTCATCCAAGAGTAATCATCAACAAAAAGAATGAAATACTTATCTCCACAATAGCTTTGAACATTAGTAGGTCCACATAGATCAATATGAACCAATTCCAAAATATCACTGCATGTTTATTTTTTTCTTTTGAAACTAGACTCTGTCATTTTTCTGAATTGACATTGTTTACACAACATTGTTTTGGAAACCCTCTTACTTTCTTGATTTTACTAATGTTTACCAAATTGTCAAAGTTTACATGACATAACCTTTTGTTTCATAACCAAACATATTGTTGTAAAAATAAACATGTCGCATTAGATAAATCTAGATAGAACAAGTTACCTCTTGTCTAATCACCACTTCCAATCAACTTTCCATCAACATTATATATTTTGGCCTTTCTAAGATGGAATTCAACTTTGTACCCTGATTTGTTTAACTTTGAAATACTCAACATATTATAATTAAGTCCTTCCACCCAATAAACATTGTCACACTTGATTTTTTCAGTCAATTGAATTGTACCTTTACCTTTTAGAACACATGGAATATCATTACTAAATTTAATGCAAACACCCTTGTATGGCCCAATGTGCTCAACTTTATTTATTTTGCCAGTCATATGATTAGAGCAACCACTATCAATTATCCAAAAGTTTTAGTATCTC
The DNA here is from genome assembly GCA_028749045.1 of Cupressus sempervirens. Classification (NCBI taxonomy): domain Eukaryota; kingdom Viridiplantae; phylum Streptophyta; class Pinopsida; order Cupressales; family Cupressaceae; genus Cupressus; species Cupressus sempervirens. The sequence goes on along the minus strand of CM053792.1, from coordinate 858,826,234 downwards.
CTTAATATATTTAGACTGAGTAATGAAAATACTAGATTTTATTTGACATACTTGCAAGCCAAGAAAGAATTTGATTTCACCAAACATTGACATTTCAAATTTCTTCTTCATTTCATTAGAAAATGATTTTCATAATGCTTCTTTTCCTCCAAATACAATGTCATCAAAAAACATTTCAGATAGTAGTACCTCATTGTTCTTACCAGTCTTCAAGTATAGATTATTGTTATCATTTGTCCTTTTAAAACCAATCTTCACCAAGTAATTTTGTAATCTTGCATACCATGCTCTTGGAGCTTGTTTCAATCCATATAGAGCTTTGTTTGGTTTGCATACCATATTCTTCTTGTCTAGGTCCACAAATCCTTTGGTTTGTTCTATGTACACTTCTTTTTCAAGTATACCATTCAAAAATGTGGATTTGACATCCATTTGATATGCCATAAAGTTTTTGTGGGCTGAATATGCAAGTAGAGTTTTGACTCCTTCCAGTCTTTCTACATGAGTAAAAGTTTCTCCATAGTCAACTCCTTCTTCTTGAGTATATCCTTTGAATACCAATCTAGCCTTGTTCCTTGTAACTCCACCTTTTTCATTTAGCTTATTCCTGAAAACCCATTTTGTTCCAATAATATTTCTGTGCTTTGATCTAGATACTAGGGTCAAAGTGTTGTTCTTCTCAATTTGTTCAATTTCTTCATTCATTGCTTGGACCCAATCTTCATTGTCTAGAGCACCATTCACTGATTTGGGCTCAAATTCACAAAGTAATCATGTATAACTTTCGAGTCTCTTTCTTGTCATAATACTAGATTCTGCATCTCCAATTATTTGTTTAGGTTTATGATGTCATCTTACATACTAAGCTAGCACAAGTGGTCTCCTTCTTTGTTCTTCAACAGGTTCATCTTGAAAATTAATTTCTAACTCATTGTCTCTTTCTTGTTTAGGTTTTGGTCCTAGTTCTGCATGCTCAGCATTGTCTATCTAATGGTCAGCATTACCTATCTATGACTCAGCATCTTTTGCCTGCTACTCGACACCCACTATCTGTTGCTTGGCAACCTGTTGTTGCACCTCAACATTCCCTATCTATTGGGAAACTACATCTTTATTTTCTTTTTCAATAGGAGTGTTGGGAGCACCATCATCCACATATATAAATTTACTATAATCTTCATGATCTTCCTTACATTCAACATCATTTATTTATGCAAATTCAACAAATTTCACATTTGCACTTTCCACAACTTTGTTAGTGTTAGAGTTTAAACACTTGTAAGCTTTACTATTGGTGGAATATCCTAGGAATATACCTTCATCACTCTTAGCATCAATTTTTCCATTTTTATTATCTTTAAGTATGTAGCATTTTCTTCCAAAGATTTTGAAATATTTCACATTAAGAGCATAACCATACCATAGTTCAAAAGGTATAGCATTTGTACCTTTCTTGACTTGTACTCTATTTAAGGTATAGACAACAGTACTGATAGCTTCTCTCCAATATTAGAAGAAAATAAGCCAAACTCTTCTGAATAGACCAAAAAAGATCTATTCATTTGGAACATGCTTGCTAAAGAAGCACTGTTGTCATCTCTTATAGAATTTGAATATGCAGAAGTAAAAAAATTAAAGGTTGCACATGAAATTTGGACACATTATAGAATATGTTTGAAGGTCTTGAAGATGCAAAGAAGTCTAGATTATAGAGTTTGATATGTATGTTTCACGATGCTAAAATGAAGGAAGATGAAACTATAAGAGGATACTTTAGTAGGATATCTGAGATTTTTGCAAGAATTAGAAGTTGCGGTAGAATTAAGACAAAGGATGACATTGTGTGGAAATTTTTGAAGACCTTAACCCTTTTTATCATTAGAAGGCACAGATGATTGAAGAAGCTATTCCTTTCGCACCTAACCTTATAAAAGAGACTCTTCTTGGAAAATTGCAAGCATTTGAATTGTGGATGAAACAGAATGAGGGAATTCCTAGAGTTGAGACTACATTAAGTGTACAAAGAGACGAGCCTACATTGATAAGAAGTGTGAGTACAAGTAGAGATTATGCTAGAAAATGAGAAGAAAAGCAAGAAGAAGACAAGAAAATTGATGAAGGACTTGCATTGCTTATGAAGAGAGAATCCCAAAGGTAACAAAATTCTTGTTTGTTGGACATATAAATAACTTAGTGAATGTTTATCTATATGCCCCAAGAGAGAAAAGAAGATCAAGCTTAGGAAGCCTTACAAGTCTAGAATACCTAAAGATTTTTTCTTTGTTAATGAGGGTGGTGAACTTGATTTTAAGATGGTAAGTTTCCTAGATGATAGTGATGATGAAGATGATGAGATCAGATTTTTTGCTATTAAGGAAGAGAGTCCTGAAAAAGGAGTAAAAGAAGTAAGAGAAGAAAAAGCCTTAGTGTCACATGTTGAGAAGAAAAAGTCTTATTGGATTATATATAATGGTTGCTCCCATCATATGGCTAGAGATATGAACAAATTTATTGAATTCAATAGATATGATGGAGGAATAGTTAGAGTTGGAAATAATGTAACATGTCACATTAAAAGAAAAGGATCTATTACTCTTGATGGAAAGACTAACACTAAGGATGTTTACTTTGTGGGTGGATTGAAATATAATCTTTCAAGTGTTGGAAAACTTGTTGACAAAGCATATCAGTTGTAGTTTATAGAGAAGATTTGCATTATAATGACACATTGATTGGTACTGGTACAAGAACAAAAGGTAATGTTTTTAATTGAATCCTAATGAGATACATGTTTGATTACTAAAATTTGCAATTGAATCCTAATGAGATGACAGTTGATTATGACATAAGTGATTTTGTCATATTAGCTTTGATAACATTGTGAAGGTCAGAACAACATTCATGGTTAGAGATTTGCCTAAGGTTGTGAAACCTTCTAATATGATTTGCAAAGAATGTGTGTCGGCAAAGCAGAATAAAAGTTCATTTCCAAAAAAAAAATTACTACTTCAATGAAATTGGAAATTGTACATACAAATTTGAATGGCCCTATAAGAATAAGAGCTTTTAATGGTGAAAGGTACTTTATTCTAAAGAAGAATTAGAGCAAATTGAAAAGAACAAAACTTGGGAATTCATTCCCAGACCTTAAGATAAGAATGATATTAGAACTAAATGGGTATTTAGAAAAAAAAAAAAAAAAGAGATGAATGAACAAGGTGGAGTGGTGAGAAACAAAGCAAGATTAATTTGTGAAGGTTATTCACAACAAGAAGGAATTGATTTTGAGGAAACCTTGTCACCTGTTGCTAGATTAGAAGTGGTTAAAATATTCTTGGCAATGCAGCTAACAAGAACTTAAAGGTTTATCAAATGGATGTTAAGTCAGATTTTCTAAGTGGAGAAGTTGAAGAGAAGGTACACATTAAACACCATGATCTCTCTCCTTTGATAGAAGAAAAGGATATGGTTTTCAGATTGAGGAAATAATTACATGGAAAGAAATAAGCTCCTAGAGGTTGGTATGTGAGATTGGATAAACATTTGATCAGTTTGGGATTTGTGCAAGATAATGTTGATAGTAATTTGTATTTGAGAAAGAATGAAGATGGATTGTTGATTGTCGTAGTATTTGTGGATGACATTATTTTTGGAGGTAAAGATGAAGCTAGCAAGACATTTTCAGAAGAGATGAAGAAAGAATTTGAGATGAGTATGATTGGTGAGATGAAATACTTCTTTGCATTGCAAATTGTTCTGAATAAAGATGGAATTTTCATATCACAACCTAAGTATCTCAAGGATCTGTTGAAAAAAATTGGATTGGAATATTATAAATCTATTGGAACACCTATGGTGACTAGATGTAAGTTGTCAAGCAAAGATTAATCTGCTAGTGCAAAATAAACAAGATACAAACCTATAATAGGTCGATTGTAATATTTAACACATACTAGACCTGATATAGCTGATGCAATTGGAATTGTGGCAAGATTTCAAGAAGATCCCAAAGAGACACATCTTTCAACAATACAAAAGAATTTTTAGATACTTGAAAGGAACTCCAGATTATGGTTATGGTGTGAAAAATCACATGATTTGACATTGTGTGCATATACTGATGTTGATTGGGTAGGAAGTATAGGTGATGCAAAAAGCACCAATTGTGGAGAATTCTTCTTGGGAGGAAGATTGGTTTCTTGGCTAAGAAATAAATGAGATTGCATTTCATAGAATACAACAAAAGCAGAATATATAGCAGCAACAAACAACTATAATCAGATAATTTTGGATGAAGAAAATGCTAAAGGATATTGGAATTGAGCATACTGAGCTTGCTATCATACATTGTGATAGAACAAGTACAATTATCATGCTAAAGAATCCAATTTTACAATAAAAGAATTAAAGAACATTTAAATTAGGTATCACTTTTTGAGAGAGAAGGTAGCAAAGAAAGAGATTAGATTAGAATATGTTAGAGGAGCAGATAGCAGACATATTTACTAAACCTTTAGATAAGGATACATTTGTATATTTGAGAGGTATTCTTGGGGTTATTCCCCAACCTTCTTCAAAGTAGTTGATATAGAGATTGCATCAGCCCACTGTGAATCTAAGTACTATTCTTTTGTCTGTAATGGATGCTTCATGCTTCTCCTATGGGGGAGTATCTGTATTTGAACTAAGTCATTAGACTCTTCGTAATGGTATTTAATAATGTCTTTGGAGACTTGATCCTTTTGCAGAGTGGATCAAAGATAATTAAACTTTGAGAATTAGCATAATGCCACCTTTGTCATTGATGTCAGTGGTGGAGAGTAATACATGAAGAAAACCTTGAATCCATGGGGGAGAGAAGTGTACATGAAAAATATTCTCTACGAATGCAAGAGACTAGCACATGAAAACAATTCTTTGTTATTTAGGGATAGAAGTATTGGTGTCTATGTATAGGGGAGATCAACACCTTCTTTATGCATGAGAGTGATATGAATTGATTCTTGACCAATGGGGAGATGTACTTTATGGTTGTGATTAGAACATGAGAAAATCTTTACAACCTGTCTGAGAGAGATGTATGTTTACATTCATGGGCACCATGAATGGGGGAATAAAGGCAGATGAGGAAGAAATATATTTTGGTATTCATGGTACCTTGATATTTTTCATCATATGTTGTCATCAATGCCAAAGGGGGAGATTGTTGAGCATGAATGTTTGATGTAGTTGTATGGGGGATTTTTTTAGTATGTAAGAGATATGATTGAGTACTTGTGTGTTGCATTCACAATAATATTTGTCATTGATGTCAACATATTAGTTTTCTAAATAGTTCAGCTAGAGTTACAAAGGAAGATTCGTTTGAAAAGGTTTGTGATTGGAGATCTATGTTATGCACTCTTAAAGGAATATTCAGGAACCTGTCTTGATGTTATGTCTATGTTTGGAGAAATATTTATGAAGATCTATGAAAGTTGTATAATGTTTTGTGAATATTGTTCTCAGAGAGAACTTTTAGTTGACAATTTATGGTAAATGTGTTGTATCTTTTCAGTAAGGCTGAGGATCGTTCATTCTGTGAGGATTTGTGAAGACTATTTAGTGTATTGTTCCAAGGAAGGAAACTATTGCTAAAATAATTTTGGGAAGTGTTATCTGTAATATAATGTGTATTGTAGCATCTTATTGTGGTCTTATACTATTTATTATAAATTAAGAAAGCCTCAAGGTTGACTCAATACTGGTTTTAAGACTTGGTATAAAGGGAAAGTTTGTTTCCTTGGTTGAAATCATCAATGAGATTATTATGTTGTCTATGAGATCTTTGGATGCGAATTATGTTTGATCAGAACATAGATTGATGTTGATGATGTATTGTGAGCTTCAAAGGAATTGTATTGGCAGAGAAGTTGTTGTTTAGTTAGTTCAAGAACTTAGATATGTTATCTTGAAGATTGTTTAGTGAAGACAATTTGAGGCTATTTGAACAATGGGTTCAACAATCCTCCTTTCAACTCCTAACAGGGTTGGCACAACGCCTAACAAGGTTGGAATCTCTTGACAGGGATTCAAAGTCTCTTAACAGGGACTCATATGTACTGATTATATTTAATTTTACTCTTAATAGGGTCACATCCTTTCACAAGGAACTTTTATGTTAGTACATCATCTTGTGGGCATCATTCCCATCGGGGTTTTCCCTCTAATCAAGGGTTTACCTAGTTAACATATATGGTGTTATTGTGCATGGTTGTATTTCTATGATTGTTGCATCTTTTGATTATATGTTTAAAAATTAATAAAGATGTTGAGAGTTGTTCTAAATACATAACTAATTCATCCCTCATTCTCACAGTTATCTTGGGGGACTTTATTTTCTAACACTCTTCATATCCCTCCTTATCTCTATTTATCTCCCCTTCCCCTCTCCCCCTCCCCCTCCTATTAGAATAAAGCAATAACCTAATTATTAAGTCATCTTGAGTCGATCAAAGTTACCTTTACCTCTCTCTTAAGATTTTACTTTATGCATTAGTAGCATTTAAAAATTATATAAATTATTAAATATCTTCCTTTTATAAGATTTTCTTATTTTAGACTCTCGATCTCATATATACGGATTGAGCATTGTATACTTTATTCATTTTTTTGATATGATAATATAATCTTGTATATTTTTAGAGCCTAAACCTTTTCTTTGTTATTCCATTCTATATGCCTAAAATGTGGGCACACTTCTATGAGTCATTATATCCAAGATTGCTCAAGAATGAGGTCTCAAATGGCGGCTCATAGCTCTCTATTCATGGAGTGTAAGGTTTGTAATGGAGGCCCTTAGTTTGACCTAGTTTGTGCCCATGCACCATGAAATGAGAGATTCAAGGATCAAAATATGCATGCAAATAGAGATGAAAACTAATCTATATGATAACAATGCAAAACAATGCAAGATCTAATATATGAAAGCAAGATCTAATCTATGCAAGCAAGATCTAATCTATCAATGCAAGATCTAAGATAATATGAAAATGAAATGATAGATCATGATGATGGAAGCCATGGATGCATGAGAGAAGAAGACAAGAAGATAGAAGTTCTCTATAAAAAGCTTTAGTATTCAAACTCTTTCAAAAATCGCTCTTCAAACCTGCAGCATAACAATAGCATAATTGTTGATCAAATAAGTAAGATTGACAAATGAGTGTCAACACACTTGACCATTTTCACTATACATGCCGAGTATACAATGGAAGCCGAGCCAAAACTCTAACACATGACGAGTTATAGATAGTGCCAAGTAGACCAGAAGACAGTATGTGTCGAGAAAGTTACAGTAGGTGTCAAGAAGATGAGACCAATATGTGTCGAGTAACTCAGGATCCAACAAGAGTCGAGCATTGTGAAGTTAATAGGAGTCGAGTGATTCAGGAATCAGTACAAGCCGAGCAATGCAGGAAGCTAATAGGTGCCAAGTGACATAGTAATTCTAGAGGAGCCGAGCAACCAGGAAACACAGTAGATGCCGAGCAAGCCAAAATAGATGGTGCCGAGCATTTGTATTACTCCATGTGCTGAGCAATGTAGGATTAGCATGAAAGTTTGTGCAATCGCAAACAAAGATGTAAAACGGTTATGCATGACTCATAGTAGGATAAGGAGATAAGATCGAATCCTTTCTTTTGTCCATGCATTCTACATGCAACCAATCAGAAAATTGGAGATTGCATGTAGCCAATGGGTGCATTTTTAGGATTTGAGCGAGAACACTTGAATCAAGGATGCATAACGAACCACTAATCTTTATAAGGGAGTCTTGATGCCATTGAACAGAGAAGAGGAACGGAGTTGAAAGAAGAAGGAAAAGCAAAGCCTATTATTAAGGTCATTGCAGAACATTGGTGTCAATGATTTAGTAGAAAGGATAACATTTACACATCTAGTTGATCAGAACAGAACAAGGAACACAATCAGCAGATCAGATCTAGCAGAGATCAGAGATAGAAGAGCAGATCAAGAGCCTGAGATCAGCATTAGAGATTGCATTAGATTAGGTGTATTATTCTAATAATTTCTCACAATTGTATTAGGAATTTGGAAATCCTATTGAGTTAGGTGGGTTTAACAGCCTTATGTAAATCCTTTAATAGGGTGGCATTCTAAGTTGAATGTTCTTAAGTCCTCTAACAAGGCACACTCCTAACAGGGTGTAGAAATCCTTTAACAGGGTCACATTTAACAATGTGTTGTAGCCTTTAACAGGGCAAACCATCAGAAGTGGTTGAAATCAATTGTTGCAGTAATTTCATGGGTATCATCCCCACCCCAGTTTTACCTTCTTATTCTTGGAGGTTTTTTGGGTCATCAAAATCTCAAGTGTTATGTGGTGATGCATGTTTGCTTCTCATGATTGTTTAATGTTTATATGCATGCATGTTAATTTTAGTTATATGTTATTAAGGATTTAAAACCAATAATAAGGCTAGTACTTTTGATTCACCCCCCCTCTCAGAAGCACTCTTCCCATTAAGACATTCCAACAATAATAATGGTTGTCCAAAAAGAGGAGAGGGTTCTTCCTTATAAAGAAAAATATGGAGGTGGGTAGTTTCTCACAACCAATATGGGATAATAGAGTTTGATCATGTGAGACAAAATTCCACCAATGAGAAAAGAGGAGGAAAATTAAATGAGGGAAGGAAAAAGAAATTTATTTAATTTTTATTTATTTCATATCCTTTTTCATGTGGGATTTATTTAATTAAAAGGGAGCAAGTTCTTTTAATTAAATAAAAGGGAGCAAGTTCTTTTAATTAAATAGGAAATATTTAATTAAATTAAAAGAGGGTTTTTTTCTCTTAATTAAATAAATGTAGATGAATTTAATTAAAAGAGAGATTTTCTTTTAATTAAATGGGGACTTATTTAATTTAATTAAAAGGGAGATTTTCTTTTAATTAAACAGAACTTAGGATAAAATGATCAACCTTAGAAAAATAAATAATCGAATTTGATCAAGCAAATTGATTTAATAAAATATTGCAAACCATTGATTCAGGAAATTGATAAATTGAATAATGGGGGCCCATAGTGTAGGCGACCATTTTAGGGTGCATATATTTGCCCCTCTTTGACTAATGTGTGATCAATTTGGGAACACATGTATTCAAAGAAAGAAATTGAAGTGTGAGGTCAATTTGGGATCACAAAACAATCCAGATGTGTGGTCGATTTGGGAACACATTAGGAAAAAGAATACAAATAAATTTTGACTTTAAAAAGTCGAGGATAAAATTGATAAAACTAAATCAAGGATTGAAGTTGATAAGTTTTGTCCCCTTGTGATCGAAATCAAAATGATATAGAGGAGAAACAATAAATTGATAAATTTGATCAAATCAAACAAAAGATAAAGTTCTTGATGTAAGATGAAAGAGATAAGAATCACAAAACCAAGGTAGATCATCAAGCATGAAATATTATGCCCCAAAGGTGAACTAGAAGAAAAGAAGTGGAATAAAAGAAAATGGAAGATAGAAGTTTGGAAGATATGGAAAGAAACAGAAATAAGAAAATGAAAATTTTCATAAGAAATAGAATGCTCCAAAGTCAATCAACTATTTAAGATAGAAATTTTAATTGAGATCACGAAAGAAGATAAGGAAATGAAGATCAAAATGCAACCACAATTGATTAAAAGTCCACAAGAAAGATGAAAGGAAAACCCTCTCAAACTCATAATGCAACCTAAAAATGCAAACTAACATAAAGTCTACTAATGCAAGCTACATGAAAATGCAAAGGTGTACTTGCAAATGAGCAACTATAACATAGGATTTTGTTCATCATTCATTAGAGAATGTAAAAGAACTTATTTTCATTATTGGGCCATTATTAATAGACATCAAAAAATCACACAATCATCACTAGTCACAAGTGCAACTATGAAGATATGAATGTGATTTATATCAGATTGGAATGTGGAAAGATTCTAACATAAGCATCAAAGACATAAAGGTCAAGATGACTTTGATGTTAGCTTACCTGATTTAATGTAACAAAACCATGCTCGCATCAAGGCATAGATGTTAGGATGACCATAAGAACAATTGTGCTAAAACAATCAAGGATGATGCCTCAAATATCCTAAGTGTTTCAAGGGGACAACAAGTAACACTCTAGAGTTTCAAGACCACAACCACAAGCAGAAAACAAATAAAAACATGTCCCATGCCCCAAGTCCTTTAGCTATGCATCCCAAAGAGACTTATCAAACAAGGACACTCAACAAAAATCAATAATAGTCAACACACAAAGAAAAGATCATGACATAAGTCAAGCATTAAGTGTTTGTGTTTAAAAAATTCAAGCGTGTTAACTGATACTGAGTTCCGAGGATAAGGATCAAATGCTTGCAAGTAGGTAATATCACATGATGAAACTGGGTAAGACCAAACCGATAAGTGTTGAAAAACACTCGATGCTAGGGGTCATATTGAAAAATACAATTGGGATGGTGTTAACAAACACCAGTTGAGAGGTGTCCTAAAGACTAACGTAGCCAAGAGACCAAAGCTAACACAGTTATGCCCCCTAAACAAAGACAAATTTCAAACCAAGGCAACAAGGACAAGGCATGATGGAGAAAGGCTAAGTGTCAAGGAAACGTGCTAAGAAACAAGGATGCAAAGGCCTCACATAGTGCCCATTTCCAAATTTTCACCACTTGGATTTTTTTAATTTATTTTTCAGGACTTTTTATAATTTTTTTGTTATTTTGCTACCAAGGCGCCTATTTCTAAGTTTTCACCAGGGCCCTTCTTCTTTTTCTTTTTTCTTTTTTTGATTTTTTTGTATTTTTGGAATATATAGTTTCTTTTGGAGATACATGAAAGTTCCTATTGCTAGGTTGTCACTGAGATGATCATTTTTTTAAGACATTTTTCAATTTTTAGAATTTTCACAATAAATCATTTTTTTGGATTTTTTTTTCAGGATCAATAAATATGTACAAATAATATACAATGCCCTTAGACAAAAAAAAGGACCAAACTCTTAGGTAAGATCACATCGTGCAGTCCCAATGTCTAGAAAGGTGGAGGACAAGAGTGATTAGCAAGCTAGTGGATATGATGGATAAGCAAGGAGTGTATGAAGTAAGTGAAAGTGATCTTCAAGGATTGACTCCTCAAGAGTACCCAAGCTAGGGAAAATTTGTCATGTAAAGCACATTTGAACAATAAATGAAAGGCTAACATAGGATAATTCGCGAAAGCATAATGTAAAAGTGGGAAAGATGCAATCCAAAAGAGTAGACATGTCAAAAGGTTTCATAGCATCGTATTTTACGCTTTTTTTATTAGATCAAGACCAAAGGGGTAAAGGATAGTGAAAGACTAGAATGAATGGTGGAAAATAGATATGAAGGCTAAACATGAAAGGAATGAAAACAAGATCATCATACGATAGCTCACAAGATAGCCAAATGTTTGTGTATAGGTCAACATTGTCAAGATCAAAGAGAGAAGATAGAATGGATGAAAGATGTAGAAGAACTATGCATAATGCCTGATTTTCAGGTTTTCATCATGGTACTTATCCAAGGTGCCACAAGGGAGTGGTTTTCACTATAGGACGAATTTATTTCTTTTTACTTTTGCTACCAAGGTGCCTGATTACCAAGTTTTCACCAAGGCACATTTTCAAATTTTTCATTTTTTCTTTCTTTTTTTTTTTCAAATTTTCTCAATTTTTTAAAATATTTTTGGAAGAAGTCAAACTTTTTAGATAATGCTCCTTGAAAGTTTAAACCAAGACATGCAAAGGAGTTGAAATGATATGGTCAAAGATGTTAATAGGGAAAGGAAGATGGAAGAAAAAAATGGAGGATATGGTTTTATGCAAAGCGAGTGAGATTGGAAGATGGAAATGAAGGCAAGATCAACATCAACACACACCTTGAAGGGTGGTGAGAGGATGGAGAAAACATGAATGAAAGAATACGTGAAGGAATATGTTGAGTGGATCGAAGAGGTTGCAGTTTAGGCATATGGAATGGAAGAATGCTTTTGGAAGAAGATGAAGTGGAATTTTTTGGAAGTTTGAATGTCAACTTCAGTTGTTGTTCAACATTAGACTCTCTCAAGAGAGACTTTGGAATCCATGTAGCCATAGGCCTGTTTTCATTTATTTTTGATGATTAGAGATAATATCTTCAATGATGGATTTTGGAACCCATACTTGTCTTATAATTTTTTTCTTAGATATCTCTTTTGACTTTATGCCCCCATGTCGATTAGAGGAGACATGGTGGTCTTCTTTTTATATGGATTCTTGAATTGCTTCTTTTTCTTGTATTGAAAATTCTGGTTACTTCCAAAAGACTTGGGACTTGTGGAAGAAGGAGGATTGACTGGTTTAGGTGAGTGAGTAGATGAAAAGGATTCAAGGGTATGCGTCTATGTTGATCTTGAGGAAAGATAGGAGAAGGAGGGATGTAAGGACCCAAGATGGATGATGAACTAGGAGAGTTGGGAGGGGAAAGTGAAGGGACATAAGGACCCAAGATGGAAGGAAGACCTAAAGCATTTGGTATCGATTGGGGAGGTCCAAGGATGGATGTGGAAGACGCAAAAGGGTAATCAATAAGTTCATCAACATCTATATGACAATCAAGGACATCAACATCTTTAGAGTGAGCATCGAGATTTTTAATATGATCATGAACATCTTGAATAGGAGCAACTTCTTTGATAGGAGTACTTGAAGCTTGAGAAAAGACTTAGGAAGAGTAGAAAGTGGAAGGGAATATGGAGTGGTAGAACAAGAAGATGGAAGACTTTGATCTTGACAAGGATCTTTGGATATCATAAGTGTAAATTTTTTCTCTTGATTTTCAATAGGCTCAACGCTGAAAGTATCAACCTATTTTTAATAACCTTAATGGAAGTATCATCTTTGGAAGGTGCAACTGTGTTAAGGTCATTTTGATTGTCAATAAGTTCAGCAGTGTAAGTAGTAGCTTGATCTTGCTTAGGAGAAGACTTAAGACATGGTGGAATGAATGAGGAAGGGCACGAAGGATCAAAAAGATCATGAAATGGATCAGAGACATCGTAAAAATAATTAGATGACATGGAGGATTCTTGATATTCTTTTCTTTGTCATTTTTAGAGTCCTCTCGACATGAAGCCACTCCTAAGGAGAAGGAAGCATGTTGGAATTGTATAGAAGACTTTAGAATAGATGATGAAGGACTAGTTTAACTAGGCATTATAGTGCATGAAGGCTGAGGCTAATTAGGTTTAGCATTATCAAAAGTATTTGCATCCAAGTGAAGGTTAGCTTGAACTTTTTAAAGAGGTAGCCTTTGAGGATAACTATAGGGAACCACATGAAAAGCATTAGGATCTTTGTTGGATGAAGGATTGGTAGAAGATTGGAGAGACTCAAAATCTTTAGGGGATGTATGGATAGTGAAGGAAGTAGAATATGGAAGGGGAGCATCAGAAGACAAAGGTTCAACATTAACATGATCTTGCTTAAGAGTGTAATATTTATTTTCAGCATGAGAGTTTTGAGAAGAGAAACTCTTATGGCATTGATGTTTTATTTCAGCTAAACAAATGCTTTCTCTTCCTCAAAAGATGCAGATTCATCATTTAGGTATTGTTCACAAAATCTATCAATATTGTTTTCAAGATTCGAGTCATATGGATTACCATCAATATCTATCCATGACTCGTCCCCTTTAAGCACAAGCATAGGACTAGGAGGACTTTTAGGATGTGTAGGAATATAATAGTCATTGTCACTATAGGAATTATAGATAGGCATATCACAAGACTTTTCATGTTGTTCATTATGGTATATCTTAATAAGAGGAATAAGACTCCTGGTAGAAGTAGAAGAAGAATGATATCTTGAAGAAGAGGTAGGTGAAGACCTACATGAATGATATTTAGAAGAATCATGGTAAGACTTGGAATATGAAGAACTTGAATGATATTTAGAAGAATTATGACAAGACTTGGAAGATGAAGATTGTGAATGATATTTAGAAGAATCATGATAAGACTTAGAAGATGAAGAATATGAACGATATTTAGAAGAATCATGGTAAGACTTGGAAGATAAGGAATCTAAATGATATTTAGAAGAATAATGATAAGACTTGGAGGATAAGGAATATTTGGAAGAAGGATATTGTGATCTGATCTTGCGTATGATCCTAGCAAGAACGTCTGATTTCTTCCCTTTTTCAATCATTTTTGCCAAAAGGTTAGCATCCATATATTTATTGTAGTAAAAACACTTTTCAAATTTAAGAAGGAGATCAAGTTCATCTATGCTCAAATGAGGGTCCTTAAAAAGATATTCAAGATCCATGGTTCTAGAAGAAGAAGAATCAAGCATGGAAGAAGAAAAATGATGAATGGAAGAAGGTAGACTATATGATAATAGGAGGAAAAGAATCAAGAAGACATGAAGAAGAGGAAGAATGGAAATGGGAGATTAGAAAGACATGGAAGATAAAGAAGAAAGAAGACCAAGAGTCCTTTTGTGAAATTTGATATCGTTTGATTCATTTGAATGTTGAGCAATATGTAATAACACTTGTAACCAACATGAAAGAAAAGGTACTAGTTGATAGGATAACCCTAGAAATGTTGCTATCACACTAGGATAGAAAAAACACTCACTTGTCCAAAAGAAAAATAATAAGATAAAATATTGCAATAGCTGTAAACCAACACTGCCATAGAGGTGCCCACAACTTTGGGTGAATACCCTAGCACATATGGACCAGGAGGATGATTTACCCAAATTTTAATTATTAAAATTGAATTTTGATGAAAATGGATGGACAAGAGATCACTAAGACTCTCCAAGCGTAATATCAAAGAATCCAAGTTATATATTTCTCAACAAGGATGGTCTCTAACTCACTAACTCCAAACAAGGTCTCTTGTGAAATCAATGATTACTAATTCAAAAGTTCAAAACACAATAACCCAAGGTGCAAACAAGCTTCTAACAATGGGGTAAGTAGCCTAATCTAAACTGGATCAACCTAAGGAGATTCGAAATAATAAGACAATAAAGTAGTTTGATTGTAAAGTCTTGACTCAGGAACTCAGATTTTGTTCATTTTAAATATCCAACTAGGTGTATCAATAGATTTTTAATCATGAACCAGGCACACAAGACAACAATTAGGGATTTCAAGCAAATGTCTTCAAATAATGAGAAAGGGACAAAGCAACCATGCACATGAACAAGAATAGTGTCATAGTATCAATCTAATCCCTATAACTACTATTGTGTATGTTCTCAAAATGTTTTCCAATCATGCACATAGTCCTAGAAAAGAAAATTTGGCAGCACTATGGTTCTTAGAAATGTTCAACTCTGTAGCTTTTGCAATCTAGAGTGGGCGAAATCTAATCTTGGCGCACTAGGGTTTTGACATATTCTGAGAATTTAATCAATCGAAGATATCGAGGAGATCTGACAACCCAAGAAAAGACTACACCCATGAGGATTTTTCCTACAAGGACATTTATATAGTGGTTGCTACTACCACATCAAAAATGGTTATTACCACTTGTGGTACCGTCCACGTGGTTGACCCAATAAAGGGAATGTCCACTATGGTTTAACCCTCTCTAATTAAAGAAGACTCACAAAGTTGTACCACATGGAGACTTGGTTTGGATTCAAGGGTTTCAAGTTTCTGATGTGCCCAAAAGGGAACAAAGCATATTCTTCTAACCTCTTCACCTTACCCAAACATAAAAAATAAGATTCATTGACACGCTAATTTGAAATCACCTCATCGAATTTTTGAAAAATTCAACAAGAAACACCACCAATCTCAAAAGAGAAAGTACTATTGGATGTTGAAAATAAATCCAAGTAGAATAGTGAGATAATAACAAATATCATTCCTTACTTACAAGGGGATCTGTCATCAAGAGAAGATTCACATGTAAAGCAAGTGAATGAAGCTCAGTCTCTCAAGATCTCCCAAATAGTGTTCATAGGGCCTAATTACTATGTGAAACACAGATGCATGAAAGCAAATCTAGGTCCAATTTTAGAGCACCAAATGAAGTGTGAATCTATGAAAGCATGTAAAAGCACTCAAGCTAAACACATGAGATGTTCATTTTAGTTCCAAATCCAAATGTTATAGAGATCCAAAAAAAATACCTAGTAATCCTTACAACATGTATTTTCTCTGTTGTACCTTTCATTTACACTTGAACGCTCGCTCACAACAAACAAATCAACAAGCAAAATAAGCAAACACAAGATATACAATATATATCCAACTTATGCAAAACTAGGGTTAGATCTGAAAATCTAATTTTTAAGAGTGATAATAATTAGCAAATAACCCAAATGAAAGCTCACATCATGCATTGATCCATTGTAAAAATAAATGCAAGCTATTTATTAAATGCTCTTTTTTTATTGATTTTTGACCTAGTCATAAAGATTGGACCTATATGATATGAATTTGGATCCAAAACCCTAAATGCAAAAAAGTAACCCCTATAAAAAAAATTAGAGAGATTTCTAAAAATGTTAGAATTTTGAAAAGATCTTTTAATTTGTGCCCTAGGGAGCCATTTTGTCAAAATAGACTAGTTTTTGCAAATCGAATTATTGAGCCTTAATATGATCTCTAAAATAAAAACACAAAGAACCAACTATATTTAGAATTCAGAGAGCTTTCCAAAAATGCAGACCTTTCCAAAAATTTTGCTAATTTTCTCCTTCAAATAATTTTTCATTAAAAATAAAGAAAAAAATATAAAAAATTGAAAATACCTCAAAAAATTTTGAAAATTGGATTGAAGCTTTTCTGATATGTTTCCATCTTGCAAAAACAAAATCAGATCAAAATAGCTAGCCATTTGAGAGATACGATCAAATCTTTCAGATCTAGGGTTTTTTTGTCTCCAAACAAATTTGCACAAAGGGGTTAACTCCAAAAAATGTCTAAAACCAGCAAGCAAAGGTGGGTTGCCCCATGGTGGGTGCCAAAAATGTATGCCTAAAATATGGGCACACTTCTATGAATCATTATTTCCAAGATTGCTCAAGAATGAGGTCTCGAATGGCAGCTCATAGCTCTTTATTCATGGAGTGCAAGGGTTTGTAATGGAGGCCCCTCAGTTTGACTTAGTTTGTGCCCATGAAAGTACACCATGAAATGAGAGATTCAAAGATCAAAATATGCATGCAAATGAAGATGAAAACTAATCTATATGATAACAATGCAGAACAATGCAAGATCTAATCTATGAAAGCGAGATCTAATCTATCAATGCAAGATCTAAGCTAATATGAAAATGAAAGGATGGATCATGATGATGGAAACCATGGATGCATGAGAGAAAAAGACAAGAAGATAGAAGTTCTCCACAAAAAGATTTAGTGTTCAAACTCCTTCAAAAATCACTCTCCAAACCTGCAAGATAACAATAGCATAATAATGGATGTCCAAAATGAGGAGAGGGCTCTCCCCTATAAAGAAAAATGTGGAGGTGGGAAGTTTCTCACAACAAATATGGGATAATAGAGTTTTATCATGTGAGACAAAATTCCACCAATAAGAAAAGAGGAGGAAAATTAAATGAGGGAAGGAAAAAGAAATTTATTTAATTTTTATTTATTTCATCTCTTTTTTCACATGGGATTTATTTAATAAAAAGAGAGCAAGTTCTTTTAATTAAATAGGAAGTATTTAACTAAATTAAAAGAGGGGTTTTTCTCTTAATTAATTAAATGTGGATGAATTTAATTAAAAGAGAGGTTTTCTTTTAATTAAATGGGGACTTATTTTATTTAATTAAAAGGGAGATTTTCTTTTAATTAAACAAGACTTAGGATAAAATGACCAACCTTAGAAAAATAAATAATCAAATTTGATCAAGGAAATTGATTTAATAAAATATTACAAACCACTGATTCAAGAAATTAATAAATTGAATAATGGGGGCTCATAGTCTAAGCGACCATTTTAGGGTGCATACACATTCTTCATAGTGACATGTTATCTTTACAAACAGGTAATCTTCATGAAGTTGGATCAACAACTTCTACATGACCTATCAAAGTGTTGACCTACTATAGCTTGATCTAGTTTTTGAAGTTTTTGGACAATCACAATTTGCTCAGACAAATCATAGTTTTTATTGAAATAGGGGGTCATCTATTTTTTTAGTAGTTTGAGCCCAAATGGACCTCACAATTGGGTTCATAGCGTCCAACAACCCGTATTTCCATACAAGACTTGGCATATTTAGACATAATTGATTGGTGAGGCAAAAAACAAATTCCCCTGGGTTGTATGGCCTAGGCATAACTCTCGAGGAGCGCCCAATTTTTAAAACAATAAAAAATCACTTTATTAAAAAATGTTGCAAAGTTTTAAAAAAATTTAAGTGCATGGATTGCACTTTTTAAAAAGTGCATGTAATTATGCAGACACTTAAGGGATAGCGAACCCCATATGATACTTCCTATGTTAGCATCATGTAAACCACAAATTGCCACAACACCAGCACCCACCTGTATCAACACAACCTAGTTAGTGACATAGACACATAAGCTAGGACCCATCTTGTGCCATCCTAATGCCACATCTTTGTTAGAAATAGGGAATACTAAGAGTGGGATTGAATCAATAGTTCACAAACTTTTTCTCAACTATGGATATCATTAACAATTTTTTAAATTACATATAAGATCAAGCTAAAAAGTAATATATAACCATAACACAATATAACTCATAACACCATTATTTGTTAACTAGGGAAACTATGGCCAAGGGAAACCATGGCCAAGGGAAAACCCTGGTGGGGATGGTGTCCATAAAATGATCCACTAATAAAAAGTATCTTGTGAAAGATATTGACCCCTTTTAGGAGTCTATTACATCTATCTAGTGCATATGTCCTTGTTAGAAGACTAGGCCTTGTTAGAAGCCTCAACCATGGTAACAGATGGTATTACAATACAAAAGTATACAAGAAGAACCTTGCTCAAACACAAAATAATATCTTTATGATGCTATTAAGAATATTGATACAAAAACCTTTTACATAGTGTTGATATCTTCAATATCTAATATGTCCTTGTAGCTCTATCTTCAAAACTGATCATGCAACTATATTGCTTTGTACTAGTGTCAAATTTGCATCAATACAAATAATAGATAGTTCACATTCAAACATTATAACCTTACATTACAATTGCACACTTTGCTAAATAAAAAGTCTTCCCTTATATAAAAATGTTTCATCCTGTCGGCCTTGTTGCTTGATACTTTGTTGAATCTCTTGAATTATATTTTTCCATGTGTACGTTAACATCTAGAATTTCATCCCAATATTGTCAAGTCATTGTTTTGGTAAACCAAAAAAATTCCTTAACCAAAATGGCTTTACTCTTCCTTTACCTCTATTATGTTTGTTTAGTCCTATGATTTGTAAAATTCTTATAAATATGTTCGTACATATCCAAAATGTAAGCGTTGTTACCCACATGTTCTTCAATATTTGTACTATTTTCATCTAAGAGCACACATGCTCAATTGCCTTTAGTGAACTGCACTGAACAAACTAAGATGATTGTGCACTATTTAATTGATATGGGGCGAGTGCACCAAGTTGTGGTGTCAAAAAGATGACATCTTTTTTCTTTTTTCAAAATATCCAACAGTGCACACATGCTATGGCCTCGGATTAGGCTTGTGCAGAGCAGGCCATAGTGTGTGTGTGTGCTATAGTGCATAGAGCTATTGGAAATCATATTTAAAAAAACCTACTCTCTCTCCCTCTCTCTCTCCCCCTCCCTCCTTCCCTCTCTCTCCCCCTCCCTCCTTATCTCTCTCTATACATCTTATCATGTACTCTTTCCCCCATCCCCTCTCTCTCCCTCTCTCTCTCTGTGGATCCCATCCAATGCACTCTTTGAACCCCCATCCCCTACTCCCTATCAATCTCTCTCTCTCTCTCTCTCTCTCTCTCTCTCTCTCTCTCTCTCGGCCATCCCCTAATTTATGTCCCTCTCTCTCTTTCTATATATCTTATCCCATGTACTCTTTGAACCCCCATCCCCTACTCCCTATCAATCTCACCCTCTCTCTTTCTCCTATACCCTTCTCTCTCATCCAGTACTCTCTCTTCCTCCCTTCCTCCCTCTCCCTTCTCTCTCTCATCCCCTACTCTCTCTATTCCTTCCTCCCCCCTCTCTCTCTCCCACACTCGTCCATCCCCTACTTTATGTCCCTCTCTCTCTCTCTTTCTATGCATCCTATCCCATGTACTCTTTGAACCCCCACTCCCTCTCTCTCTCATCCCCTTCTCTCTCTCATCCCCTACTCTCTCTTCCTCCCTCCCTCCCTCTCCCTTCTCTCTCTCTCTCTCACATCCCATACTCTCTCTCTCTCTCTCTCTCTCTCTCTCTCTCTCTCTCTCTCTCTCTCTCTCTCTTCCATCCCCTACTTTATGTCCCTCTCTTTCTTTCTATGCATCCTATCCCATGTACTCTTTGAACCCCCATCCCCTACTCCTTGTGTCTCTCTCTCTCCCTCTCTCCCCATCCCCTACTTTATGTCCCTCTCTCTCTTTCTATGCATCCTATCCCACATACTCTTTGAACCCCCATCCCCTACTCCCTATATAAATCTCTCTCTCTCTCTCTCTCTCTCTCTCTCTCTCTCTCTCTCTCTCTCTCTCTCTCTCTCTCTCTCTCTCTCGCCCATCCCTTACTTTATGTCCCTCTCTCTCTTTCTATGCATCATATCCCATGTACTCTTTGAACCCCCATCCTCTACTCCCTATTAATCTCTCCCTCTCTCTCTTATCCCCTTCTCTTTCTCTCACATCTCTCATCCCCTACTCTCTCTACTCTCTCTCTCTCTCTCTCTCTCTCTCTCTCTCTCTCTGTGCATCCCATCCCATCTACTCTTTGAACCCCCATCCCCTACTCCCTATCAATCTCACCCTCTCTCTTATATCCCCTACTCTCTCTCTCTCTCTCTCTCTCTCTCTCTCTCTCTCTCTCTCTATTCCTCTCTCCCTCTCTCCCAACCCCCCTCTCTCCCTCTCCCTCTCCCTCTCCCTCCCTCCCTTCCCCACTCCCTTGAGCTCTCTCTCACTCTCTACCCTCTCTCCCTCTCTACCTCTCTCCTTCCCTCTCTCCCTATCCAATCTCTCTTTAAAATACAAGGCTTATAAAGCGCATGCGCACTATAGCGCATATGCGATATTTAAGCCATGAATTAAAAAAAAGCTTTAAATAGCGCTTATGCACTATAACGCATACATGCTATTGCATGCACACACTATATAAAGCATTGGATACCACCAAGCCTAAGGCTTGGATTTTCCTTGGGGATCCAACCCAAAGGTTTGGAGGCTCTAAACTGGTCCGAGACGTGTTTTGCTACAAGCATTCAAAAAATGCGTGATTTTTCTTCTGTGCTCTCCTTCAAATTTCCTCGTGGTTGAGCATCAATAAAATCAGGTTACATGATATTGTAGATCTCTTTGTTAGCTATATAACCATATAATTTATTTTGAATTCATACTATTTCATGCCTTTCAACTATAATTTTTTTTGAGTGTATGTCTATTTTCTCTCAAAAACCAACATGTACTAATTGGGGTGTAGATTTTAGCTTATTCATCATATTTTGAAATTAGTTAGTTTTTTAGAAACTAGACTCCATTCTACACACTTTGAAAAAAAAAAGTTTTGATTTTGGATTAGTTTTCAATCATTTATAGGGGGAGCACATAGATATTTCACATTTTTGGGATGTGTCCCCTTACAAAATTCATTTTTAAAAAATACACTTTATAAAATTACTCAAAAAATCTGGGATAAACTACATGATTTTAGGTAACTTTTGACCAAAGCGATTAAAGAATTTCAACAAAATAATTGCAATTTTATTGGGGCCACACTTTGTAGCATGTTATGTTTTTTTTGAAAAAATAATACCACTTTCTATGGCCCCCTTTTTTGAGGGCGTAAAACTAAACCATTTGGAGAAAAAAAATTAGTAGTTTAGAAACTAGATTCAAAGAACTACTACTTTTGTTTTTGTCATATCTTAAAATTTTGAGTGTAACTATCTTCAAATTCTCGTCGAAGTTCAAAAATTGCTGATTTTAGAAAAAAAGTGGCCACTTATACATCCCTTTTGGCACCACAACTTTATGCACTTGCCCTATGTGCTTAAACAATTTTCTAAGTCTTAGTATGCAAAACTTCATATTATCTTTTTCCCTCTTTATACGAGTTATATGTTGCCATAAATGACAACCCTAACAAATCTCCTTAGCCAAATTGCCAACAATCATCACCTGGTCACCACCACATGTCAAAGTGCTTGTTTTCTTGAGGTGGCCATATAGTTGTCAAATTTAGGCTAATAAGCTTCTAACATCATCATTACATCATCACTTTATAGCTCTTCTAAGCCTTAAAGAGCACCTCTCAATTGTTTGGACGTATCTTGCTCATGTGAATTGCATTTTTCACAAACAAGATATAATTGGAAAGCTAATTCTGAGCCCATCAAAATGGTGTAGGTATTTTTGAATTTTGTTTCTATTTGGTTTCCCTTTATTAAAGTCAAATTTAGATGAATTTTTTTCACTTTGGGGGCTTATCTTGAGCAATTTTGCTCTAATTTTTGAACTCGAATGAGTGTTAGAAAGCTCTTCTTGTGCTCTTTTTAGTTCTACTACTATTTATCACATTTTTTTTAGATACACAAGATTCTATCTGAAGCTATTTAGTGTTTTTCTCAGTTTTCAATGTAGGAATCACTATTGCGGTTTGGCTTATTATTTTTGTGGGGGGAATTTTTTCTTGCTTTCTATCATTTACTTTAGACAACCAGAACTTCACACATTCAAAACACTCCAAAATGGCTGATACCACTTCTTCTCATGAACTTCTTACACCACACAATTACCACATATGGAAAACCTTCATGACTCAACTTCTTAGATCCAAGGGGTTGCGGTCTTGTTTAGATGTCTTTAAGCCAATTTTGGAGGGACCATTTGAGGTGAGACCAAATAGATGCCTAGTCAACATGTCATGCAAACACCAAGAGAAGAGACTGATTTGTTTGACATTTCAAAGAGATGAACTTGTTGTTTCATTGACATCTCACTTTGAAGTTCATTGCTCCTCCTGGATTTAGTTACACTCTCACCAAAGTTACCCACACATTAGTTGGAATAAAAGGAAGTCTCACCGATATTGGTATTATTTTAGGCCTTTTATCTGATTTTTAGCCCCCTAGATATTTTTACAATTAAATCTCTATAGTAGAAATTGACAGAGGGAAATGGTAGTAGAAAGTTGACAAATACTTTTGACAATAATGGACATGACCATGGATCTTAGATATGAAAATGAGGAGAGATAGGGTGTTTATATACATCTAACAACATTTTGAGGGTTAGAGCTCAAATAGGCCAACCACAAGACTTCATCTCCCACCAAAACCTTGACATAGATCTCTAAGCCAAACTTTGGCCTCAACATGTGGGGACAAAATGACAAAATGATTTTTACCTAAGGAATTATTCCCAAATTTAGGCTGGGTGCTGGGAAAATAAGGTAGGTGTAGTATCTTCTGATACAATGCATTTTGAGGTCAAGATAGGTCATAAACTCCACAAAAAGGATATAAGACCCATGTGATGAAATAAATGATCTAATTGGAGGAAAAATAGCTTAAAAATAAGGGGTAACCTCATTTTTTTATAAGATTAAAAGGAGGAAGGACCAATACATGAATTAAGGTATGTATTAAGTGCCATATGAGGTCCTACTATAGGGAACACACCAAGGCAAGCACAAAATAATCCTTAAATTATACACCAATTAGGTGTTAATAATTTAGGACAATATATTTAGCCCCATTTCAGCATGAGTACTAGAAAATCTCATGATCATGATAATAGAAAAAGAGAGAAATGAGGGAAAAAAGAGAGATGATCGTGGGTGGACTACAAAGAGATGAGACATCACTAAGTTCAAGGGCACAAGTTGCCAAACAAAGGATCTGAGCTCAAACACCCATATGAAAAGGTAGGAAAACAAACTAAACTAAACTAAAATCGAAGAAAATGGTTCAAAATAAAAGGAGGGTTTTAGAACTAAAAATAAAAATTCCAAATCAACTAGTAGACGAGACCTCAATAAAAAAACATCTCAACCATTAATATCATGTTCAAAAAGTTATTGCAAGAGCATAAGTGACCATAGAGAGAAGGCAAGAGCATCACCAAAGACAAGACACCACTCTATGATATGACCCACTAGCATAGCTATGGGGGTGTGGAAAGAAGAGAAAGCCCATAACATCAACAACCTAGCAAGTCGTGTTATGCTAGGTGATCCATGGGAGAAGAAGAGGAGGAGAAGAGTAGAAATGCTAGCTAGTTGTGTTATGTTGGTTCCATTCATCCCAAAGAAAAAGTGGAAGGAGAATTAATGGTCTACCAAGTTGTGTCATGCTAGTCAATTCTACCTTGATTTTTTTTGCACACAGAAGCATGTTTGAAATTTTACATTTAGGGGCAGGTTAATTTTTTCGTGCGCAAAAAGGCATCTTAAGGGATTAATCTTATGCAAAGCATTATCTTCGTATAGATCCATAAAAATGACTAGTCCTCAAGAAAACATTATCTCCAAAGGGATTAAAAACATGTTAGTCTTAGGAAAGAACTATCTCCAAAAGAATAAAAAATATGATTATTCAACAAATAGATACTAATACATTTTTTAATAGATTTCAATTACAATAGAGTATATTCTTTTGTACAATGTTTGAAATCACATTCAACAATAAGGACTACTCCCACATAATAATGTGATACTCACAAGACAAATCCTATTTTCTTAATTAAAATCTAAGGACTAATCCCCACTTCAATATTTAATCATCCTTATTATATACATTTTTCCAATTTAAAAAAAAAAAGATTTATTTATCTATCTAACTATCTATTTAATTTAAAAAATAAAAAAAAATTCAATTAAAATTAAAAATATATTTATTTTTGACAACATATTGAACAATGAATTCAAATACTTTGTATTTACGTGAAATAAAAGTCGTGGCCGCCCTAACCAAGCAACTACTCTGGACGATTAAAGCGGGGCCCACGGTAGGTTAAAATATTTTATTCAAAAGATGCATTTGCCTGACCGGAAAGAAGCCAGCAAACTACCCGTGAATACGGTCCACACACGGTGGTAAACTGGTAACCATCACCTCAATATTTTATTAGAAAAAATCACATTATTTATGTAATAAAACACCTAAATCAGGGGAGCTACGAGATTGACCTAAATTACGGTGGGAAATCCCATGTACTAGCAGCACATTTATGGAATATTTTGTAAAGACAATTAAGATGTGTGAGGATAATTTGGTCAGAAGTATTGATATTTTTTAGAGCAAATATTGAGGTATTTTGAAAAAAGATATCTCTATATTTAGATTGTCATTTTGAAAATATTGAGGTATTTTGGAAAAAGATATTTCTATATTTAGATTGTCATTTTGAAAAGATCTTTCTCATTTCTTATACTTAGACCTTCTAAATAAGTCGAGTTATGCTATTTTTTTTTGGTGTACCTCTCTAGGTAACTAACTGAAGAGCTTAAAGCGGAGGCATTTATGGATCTCTATAAAAGCTATGGTGTGGAGTGGTCCAAAAAAGTACCATTAAAAATATTCCTCCATACTGTTATGTTAACCCCCTAATAGTCACTCAATAAAGAAAATACTGTAAAATAACAATACTTTGTTTAAATATCCTAATAGTCTATTATGAATTATTGGAGTAGTAGTGCACAAATTAATCAATCATCAACCTTTTTTCTATTTTTTGGTATTGCATAGTTTTACGAGCTTCCCCCTTATCTTCTTATAATTCTTGAGAAAGGTCCAGTCTGCATATCTTACTACCCTGCACTTTCTTATCCTGATGATGGATCATGTAGTGTGATCCGAAACATTGATGAAATAAACAAACACAATCAAATCCAGAAAACTTAGTATTTTACAAATGGATTGTGGAAATCTGTTACTGTTAACTATTATGAATTATTGGAGTAGTAGTGCACAAATTAATCAATCATCAACCTTAAAAAATTGATATTAATACATGTATAATAGACTACTCCCAATAAATCTATGACAAAACTCTAATATTACCCTAATTCACATACAAACATATACCGCAAAAAAAAAATCAAAATCCGACCGATGACTTAATATTTGTAGGTGCACAAGTCCCCTAATCATTTACCGTCAGCATTGCCGTCGCCATCGTCATCGTATTCCTTTTTCCGGCTGTCACATTCAACCATTTTCTCGATAAAACAAACAAAATTACCCAGCTCCCATTCCCTCCCAAAACGCCATTAAAGTTTTCACCTACTTTGACTCGATTGATTCAAGGAAAGCAAAAGACGGCAGCCGAAGTTTCCCGCGAAGTTCCCGCCGGGACCTCAAGGGTGCCGTGAAAGTTATGCCGGCAGGGTCCGAACCCCGCCCCTGGCCTATATATTGGAAGAGGTTCTCTTGTAATGCAGTTTGCCGCTTTGGTGGTTGAATAGCAGTAAGAAGGGTTTCATTTCTCCTTCTTTGTTGCTTATTTTGGCCTTTTGGTTCGTTTGCCTTCTGAGCGTTAGTTGACCGTTGGGCTAAGCGCTTTTTTATTTGCACGGTTTGTTCTTCTTCTCCTTTTAATAGGCTCTTTAGGCTCTTAATCTGCTTTTTTTTGCCACAAATTATAGGGATTTTTTAATGTTCTGATCTGCTGTTTATTTACAAATAATGGAGTTTTTTATGTTCTGATCTGATGCCGTGAGTCTTGTTTCCTTTTGTTTATCGGTTCTTTGACGTGTTTTCAGGGGTTTTATGTGTTCTTTGGCTTGTATTTGCGTTATTGCAGGTTGCTGAGAGAATGAGCGCTTCAGATCTAATGGTTGAGGAGCTGAAGCATCATAATGGCTGTCGCCATGAGCATGGCGGCTCGCCGCCGGCTGAGGGCTGTCAGCAGAAGGATTTTGCAGCGGCGATGAGGCGCTCGACGTCCGTGGATTCGCTGACAAATATTTCCGGCGTTAAGACGTGTGTTTGCGCTCCGACTACTCACGCTGGCTCGTTTCGCTGCAGGCTTCATCGGAATCTGTCGAGCGTTTCTCACGCAGCGGCAGTGCCGCTCCCTCCCTCGGTGACCGCCGCGCCGAGATCCTCCGCTCCGAGCACGAGCATCGAAGCGCGATAATATTTTTTAAAAAAATGGTTACACGAAGTTATAGAGATTTTAACAGCCTGATATTTCCTAGTTGTATGTCTGGTCTTTCTTCCCTGTAAGCGTACAGGGTTAATTTTATTTTTTTTGTATTTAGGGTTTGTGTATTAGGCTTACGGCTTAGTAATGTCTTTTCAATACCCTGGCGGCCTGTAGATATTCCTAATATTCACATTTTATTATATTTCCTTAGGATGAGTCTATATCCATGTCTGACTTTGTTTTCTAGAATTGAGATTAGCTCTGTCGATCTAGATTCACACTGTCATTATTAAAGAGCGTTTCAAGAAAAAAAAATGTAATAGAAATTAATGAATGTTTCGATCATAATTGCAAAGACAAGTAGTTAATGTTGAAATTCCATTTTCACTCCAAATCCTCCTGTTTCGATTAAGAGAAATTAAACATTGCAAAACAAAAATAACACCTAAGAAATTTAATATTGTTGGTTAATATTGCGACTCCTCAAAATCTGACTTGGTAATCTTATCGAAAGTCTTTTGTAATCCCAAACCCGCCCTATATTTCAATAGACAGCGGGGCAAATTTCCATTGATAATTTCATTGTAAATTAAAAAATTAATCGCAATATAACCCTTTCGAAATCTGTTGTTCAGAAATGTTGTAGCTGCATATTTTAAACATTAAATTGAAAGGTTCAGAGGAAAGTTTATTATAGATATAATAGTCGCTGAATGGTAAAGTTGTCAGTCTTCCAGTTTTGGCTTTGGTGATGAAGTCAATTAATTTACAGGGAAGCGGAGGCTGTTAAAGGATTTGGTCAAATGACGGAATATGTTTGAAGTTATTTATCCTCGTTAAAAAGTTTTTATCTATACTCCTGAATTGAATCTCCCTCCACTTCCTCGTTGAAAAGTCTGGCCGAACAAATATACTGAAGTCATATGTAATTTATTAAATCCAATGCAATTTTTTTTCAATTGAAGCAAAACTTCTATAGAAGCAAAATTTTCGGTTCTCGTACTTGAAAAACGTTAATATCTTGTGAAATATTTCAGAGCATCTGTCAGAACGGTTTCTTTTCAACGTTTTCATTCTACTGACCCACCAATGGTTCAGGCAAAATCTGCACTGTTTTTTCAGGTTCCGAAGAGGCAATAATTTTGAGAGAGTTCTGGGGCACGTTTTCCAGAGAGGCTTTTTTGGGATAAAGTCGGAGTCCTCTGTTACGCGTAAATTGATAGTCATGATTGTTGACTTGGTGAGAAATGTAATGCGTTGTCGATGGAGCTTTCCGAGCAGTGGGCGGGGACCATCCATCCATCCATTGGAGAGGTGTGTATCGGGTGTTGGGGTTAACGTTGTAGAAAGCATTGTTCAGTCAGGTCATTATATTATGATAGCATGTACCGTTTCTAAAGTATATGTGTTAATAGTTTGTCTGTGGTAGAGGATAACTAGGTGACATCTTAAGTTGGAACGTGAAATGTAAAAATATTAACAAATCATATAATAAATATGACTGATTATAATAAGATAAAATTTAATATTATAAGAGAATAAATGAAATTGAAATATTATATTAAATGAAATTTAAAGGTGTAGTACGAATGATCTTATTAAAAAATTAAAAATGAATAAGAAGATTAATATTTAAACTATGAATTTTTAATTTAATATATTTTGAAATTCATACATTATAGGTAAAATTATCTCTATATCTAAAGAGAAGTACAAGTTAATTTACTATATTAAAAAATAATTACATTTCATTCTAAATCTTCTCTATCGGATGTGGGGTTAATTTTGTTGAAAGTATTATTCAGTTGAGTCATTATATTAGGGCAGTTTGTACCTTTGTTTCTGGATTCTCTATGTTAATAGTTTGTTGGATAACTAGGTAACATCTTAAGTTGGAATGTGTATTGTAAAAAATTAACAAATTGTAATACAATATGACTGATATTATAATAAAGATAAAATTTAATACTATAGGAAAATAAATGAAATTGAAATATTAGATTAAATGAAATTTAAAGGTGTAGTATGAATGATCTTTTTAATATTTTAAAATTAAATTATGAATTTTTAATTTAATATTTTAAAATTCAGATATTATAGGTAAAATTATCTTTATATTTGGAAAGAGGGGTAAAAATTTATTAAGATAGAAAGGAATAATACAACAAGGAGAATTAAACAAGGAGCTCGATTTTAAGCAACAAGATCATCAAATTTTTGCACCATTTCAAAGGACAGTTGCCTCTTATTTCTAATATTCCAACTCGGATCATGATTAGAAGCCCATTTGGTTAAACAATCAGTAGCTCTGTTTCATTCACGAGGAATATACGTGAACCTAATGAACTGAAAAAAGGTAGAGAAAAGAATAATTTGCTTAACAACAATGGTCAGATGCCAACTAACATCCTCAAGCTTTTGCGAAGAAAGCATGTTCACCACCACTTGGGAATCAGACTCGGATAATTTTACTCCATCCTTGCAAGCGACAATGTTTCACAGCATATAAAATAGCTTGAGCTTTCATGAGATTGTTTGTATAATCACCCTTATGAACTGAGAAGAAAAATTTAACATCCCCATAACTTCAACGAGCCACTTCGCCAATATTAGCAGAGCCAAGATTCCTATGGGAAGAACCATCAGTGTTAATTTTCAGAACTCCACAGGGAGGAGTCCAATGCCCATCTCGGTGAACTCGACCCTTCCTCTGATGGTGAAGTTGCTTGGACACAGAAGGAAACCTATGAGCTGCAGCCCCAACTTGAAGATGAAAATAGAGTCTATTACAGATAGCAAGATCAATTGAATCCATACCCCCATCAAGCTCACACTTCACATGAATAGTTTCTTGATGAGAATGTGATATTTTCCACCAAAGATGCAAAACACCTAGCCGAACATCTTAGAATATGCGATGATTCCTCTCCAACTAGATATGCCAAAGCATGAAAGATGGGTCAGCAATCCAAACAGCATGGAGAGAAGAAGATTTGGAGGGAGCACTACTCAAGCGGGCCTAGAACTCAAGCAAAGAGAAAGCATGCCGACAAGAGCAACCCCAAGCGCTCCACGAAATGTGCCATATTTGAGTAAAATAGGAGCAATGGAAGAACAGATGGGAGACAGACTCTTCTCCATTACCACACAAAACACAATAAGAGGGGTTTTGAAATCCACGTTTACAAAGATTATCCCAGGTAAGACAACGGTTGTGAGCCATTAGCCACATGAAAAAATTGCATTTGGGTCAAGAAACTTTATTCCAAATTTGCTTCCACCAAGGGACCTCAGCATCCCTAAATAATTGTCTAGTTATCTCTTGAAACATCGCACTTGTCTTCAAAGTATGCCAAACCATTGAGCCGCGACCTTCAAGAGGAAGTGCAGAAACAGAGCAAGGATCAGCACCATGAAAATATTTATGAGTGATAATACGAGCCCAAAGTTGATGTTGTCCAGAGCACCATCGCTAATAAAGTTTAGCAGCCAAAGCTCGACTACTCAAGAGAGCAGATTGAAGACCAAGACCACCCTCCTTTTTAGGCCTACAAACAGTTGCCCAATTAACCAAGCTCCATTTAGTACTACGCAAATTACCACTCCAAAGGAATTGTCGGGAAAGAGCATCAAACTCCTTGAGAAAGTAAATAGGTGCAGCCTGAACCATGCTTCTACAAGTAGGAAGAGCTTGGATAACAGCTTGAAGAAGAGTAACTCGGGCAGCAGTAGAAAGCCATCTATGAGTCCAATGATTTACCTTATCCTGAAGCTTGGTAATCAAATTTTGCCAAAAGAGACGTGGTTGCCTGGAAACAGCAATAGGAATGCCAAGATAAGTCAAAGGAAGTGACCCAATTTGAAACCATAGGATACCAACAATCCTGTGCTGAATAGAATCAGGAGTGTTAATTTTACAAGTACTGACAAGTTAATTTTACTACATTAACAAATAATTAAATTTCATTCTATGTCTTTTGTATTTGGTGTTAAGTCTGTACCTTTGTTTTTGGAGTTTTAGTGTAAATAGTTTAGATGTTAAAGGCAGGATAACTAGGAAACATCTTAAGTTGGAATGTGTAATGTAAACATTTAACAAATTGTAATAAATATATCTGATTATTATAAGATAAAATTTAATATTATAGGAGAATAAATGAAATTGAATTATTATATTAAACTTAATTTAAAGGTGTAGTACGAATGATCTAATTTAAAAATTAAAAATAAATTAAAAAGATCAATATTTAAAAATTAAATTATGAATTTTTAATTTGATATATTTTAAAATTCATATATTATAGTAAAATTAACTTGTACTAAAGAAAAGTACTTACAAGTTAATTTACTACATTAAAAAATAATCACATTTCATTCTATGTCTTTTTCATTTTCTAAATTATTTATATCACCAAAATTAAAATTTTTAACAAATTATATCTTTATTAAAAGGTTGATGCAAAAATTTGAACACAATCTACCTAGAAATACATTCTCAAACAAGCATTTACACTCTTGCCATTGTTGAATCTTAGTAAGTTCAATTTAATTTTAAAATGAGATCTTAAAAATTTACATGACATTAATATCACTTTTAAATGAGTCAATTTTATAGTACATAAAGAGATATTATACTTGAAAGATATAGATTTTGCTCTTAGAAATTACAAAGATTATATCTCCACCATAAATACTAAAAATTAACAATTTAACTATAAATACTTTAAAAAAAAAAGAAAGTTGCAAGCTTCTCATCTTAACAATTAGAGGTCTACAAATACTATGATTTCAAATGTTAATAAAAATAATTAAAATTTGCAAACCTTCTAATATATTAATGTTTTGAGAGAGAAAAATGATGATCAAATATAAAGTTTAAGATAATACATTTTGCAAACACATTAATTAAGCTCATTTACATTTGAACCCCTTCACATTGAAGGATATGATGCAAGTGTAAATAAGAATGATATGGTTTAAAATTGAAACTCTTGTTGTAAATAGTTTAGTTGTAAGTGTAAATGAATTTTTCCGTTGGTTCAATAAATTTTTAAAAAAAATCTGGTTGACATTTTTATTATAATGTTTGTATTGTTGTTGATATATAAATAATAAAATGCATAAAATAAAGATAGGATAGAATATATTTGTATAAGTCTTAAAATATTTGAAAGTTGAAGAGAGAATTTTTTTGGAATCCACTTTTTTTCTTTTCATCTCTTACATCTGAACCTTGCATAAAATAAATCTACAAAATCAAATCCACACAGAGTTTAATTACTACCATCACAGTATCATTAAGAGAATATTATCGGAGTAAAATATAAACTTAATCTTTCGTGTGGTAGAAGTTATAAAATAATGAAAACCAGCTGTCAATTTCCCGGACAGCGAAATTATTATTGCGAAAAGAAAGTGGACTTTATTAGAAGGCAGCACGTGCTGGAAGCTTTGTGACAGGAATAAATAGATAAAACAAACAGCCCACGAATGACAAATGAGGCGTTCTCTAAAAATAGATAAAACAGGCGTAGCTCTGAAAAGTTAACCTAGGTGAGAGCTCCATCTAGAAAACAAGCATTTAAAACAGGACGATACGAGGGACAAATTATAGCAGGGCGTGTGGCCAACTGAGTTGTGTTTAGTGGAGGGTGTGACAAGTGCAAAACAATGAGTTAGTTTTAGATGATTTATAGTAAATGTTAGTGGAGGGTGTGAAAAGGGCAAAACAATGAGTTAGTTCTAGAATGATTGATAGGGACTGCCAGCTGTGAGTGAAGGGGCCCAGTTAGGGAGAGGTTGAAATGCTCATGTCGTTGTCGTTAGGTGGGTGTGAAGAACAAGGGATGTGGCAGGGGCAGTGGGGTTCACTCAACCGCCATTTCCTTTGCCCACATACGACACCATTCATCTCATTTTAAATTGTATTTTCCCGTTTTGCCCTTTTTTATGAGGGGCATTCTGGGCTCCATATTAATAGGGTAGTTAGATATGACCGGCCCCACCTAAGGTTTATCTGGTACAGTTGTTTATTTCGTTGGAGTTGGAGTGGTCTTCATGTGGTTGTTTGATTTCAGCTTTTAATTAGGGAAAGGGGTTAAGTAAAATGAAATTTAAAAAATATTATTTAATCAAAGTATTTTAAAACTCTATAAATCAAACTATTTTGATAAATAAATTAAAATAGTTTAAATATCTAAAAAATAAATAAATTAAAATTAAAAACAGAATCATGTTATATTAGATAATATTAGTTTTGTTGTAGTTTTTTTTCCAAAGAAAATAATGGAGAAAAAAGCAAGAGGATTGGGGAAAAGAATTTTATATTTTATATATTGACACTTGAATCAATTGTGCAATTTGTTTTGGTGATTGTTATGTAGAACTTTTAGTCTCACAACTTTTTTGGTGGTTATAATCAAGGCCTTTAAATATAAGATTAGTTGTTCAATTTATTTTTTGCGGTTGTTTTGCATAGTCATTATAATTGCTATGAATTAAGTGTTATTAAATTATGATTACAATCTCTATGATTAAGTATTATTAAATTATAATTAAGTTATGAAAAAAGTCCAATCTCTTATTTTCTGAAATCTAACCTATTATTTGTGAACCTATGGGTAGATGACTAAAGGACTATTACATTCTTTTACTTACTATACAATAATTTTAACCAAGTTTAAAATTATTTAAATATTAAAAAAAGCATTGTTAATACATTTCTATAGTTTTGGATCTTGGTGAATGGGGTAGTCAAAGAAGCCTACCATGTTGTTGTCAGCAATTGAAATCTATGCATTAGATACTCAATATCAGGGAATTAAATATTTTAGTGAATTTTGTATGAAGTTTCACTATTTTTAAAATTAACATATGTTCATTACCTCTTTCAACATAAAATTTGTCAAAACATATATTTTAAATATTTTCCATTTTAACATTTTTTTGTAAGATTGTTTCATTTTGTAATTAAATATTTTTGTATTAAGCAAATTCGAATCCAAGATCTCTCACATGAGAAGCTCACAAGTTAGTCTTCTCTTATTTTTGAACTTTTTACAAACAAGCTTAAGAATAGAAAATATTACTAAGGTAGGAGTTGCATGGGAGGTGCTTGGGTTATATTTTTGATGAGCGGGTCTATGATAATTTTTTTGGGAGGTTATACCTTAAGTGTCATTTATGCTTTAAATTTAAGTAAATTTTTAATTTCAAGATAGGGAAAAATTAGTCTTTTATTATATTGGTGGAGCCACATTAGCTACAAAAAGCAAAAGTGTCTTCATAAAATAGAGATCTTAAAATAATATTAATTTTGTATATTTAAGAGTAGCAAACAACTCCACATTCCCATCTATGAAAATAAGTTATGAAGAAAAGGGGGGTTTAATTATCACAAATTTATTTCCCTCCATTTTTTTGTTTCTAAATTCTATTTTGTTTTTTTAATCACAAATTTTCTATTAATTTAAAATAGTTAGCAAGCAATATTAGAGCTCGATGGAGGCCATAAGTTTCTTAAAACACATTTTAAAATGTTGAATGTTGACTTAGAATCTATTTCTACAAAATAGGAACATCAATTTAGGAGTTTATTTTTTTTTAAATGTTTAGTTAAAATCTTTTTCTAAACTCCAATTTATAATTTTTTTTTTTCTAAAATTATGATAGTAATAAAATAATATCATAAGTGATACATAAGATCATTAGTCTATAGATATTGCTAAAAACTTTCAGCAGCGGCCCCCTCTATTTTTATCAAAACCTCACATTTATGTTTAAAAGCTATAATTATTCTTATTCTATACATTAGAACCATATACAACATAACTCCACAACAAAAGCCCCAAACCAATTTATCATTACAAAGTAAACCAACCATAACACTCAACCCCCGAATGATCCTTACAACATATAGAAGAAAACCATGCACAAATCTTTGAAGGCATCCTATCCACAATTTGGAAGGCAAAAGTTTGCTTGGTTGGCGCACCTAAACTTTTGAAATACAAGAACTGACTTTTTCAATTACCTAACGAAAAGGCAACACTTTTGGCTTCCTCCAAAAATATAAAATCCTAGACATTGAAATGTGGTCCTTTTCCTGGTTTTAGGGCTGTATTCAAATGATTATAGAGTAGAAGTACCTTTGGTCCCACCAATTCCTACGCATACCGAAACGTATAATTTAGTAAAAGAAAAATGTCCACATACATTTTGACGGACTACTGTACTTGGAAAACCTTTCATGCCCATGGTTTTTGTTATGTAAATGTTGTGGGAACACACAGTAATGCTGTGTCTTTACATATTTTTATAATAGTGGCCTCAGAGCGCTGAAGGCCCTTTATTCTTCTTCCCTGTATTAATGATGCTAATGTACTAATTTGTTTTTCTTGCTGTTTTTTCCCTTACAGATTGGACCAGGCTATTTCTTTGATAACCTAAGCTCTGACCAAAGGATAAATAAAATAAAACATGTTTCATTTATCAATACAAATATAATGATTTTTTAAAATGAAAATTTGGTTCAAGTATTTAGAAACATAAAATTAAAATAGGGGACAGTTTGATGTTCTCTTGTATTTTATTTCAGGGGAATAATTTTTTATCTTTAGTATTTTTATTTAATAGGTCTTGCACTGGTGATTAGAAGGAGATTGATTGTGTATGTGAATGGCAAAAATAGAATTTTAATTATATATATAAGTAGTATTATTAAATGTTTAAATGAAATAAAAATGAGACATTATTTTTTCACGTATGAAAGGAAATCTAAGGATTGAACTTAAAACAAATTAGCTCATAATATTTTGATTTTGTAGAACAAACATTAATGATTAAGAAGACATTGTTGATTTATATAAAATTGATTTGAAAACAAAAAAATGAAGTCATCATTTTCATCTTTGAAAGCAAATACAATGATGTAGATATTAATTGACCAATTCATGATGAGAAGATATAATTATTATATAATTTTAATTTTAAAAATATCTAATCTATATAGAAATAATGATGTAAAGCTTTGTAAATCTTAAGATGACTAAGTGGGGAAAAAAAACTCTTAACTTTTAACAATCTAGATTGGGGAAGTCTGGTGGAGGGCTTGTAAGAGCTTCTTAAAGTTTACCGAATTCTGGGGGTGGCTTAGGAAGACACTTTCATTTGGAAGGCAACCTTGTCTAGGGATTTCTCAATTGGTTATGCTAATAGGATGATTTTTGAGAAGGAATTGGAGCCTTATTGCTGGCAAAAAATCTGGTTTAGCTAACTAATTTCGAAAGTCAATATTTTCTGGTGGGTCACTATGCATGGGAAGATCCTAACTGATAACCTAAGAAAAATGGGCCTCCAATTACGTAATAGATGTTATCTTTGTAAATAGGAGGAAAAAAGTATCCCCCATCTGTTCTTGGATTGTAACTTTGCTATTAATATTTGGGGAAGGTTGCTTTAGAAGTTGGAAATGGTGTGGGTGTTCCATAAGGGGATTGATCAATTTGTTGTGAATTGGCAATGCTCGATTCTCCACCCACTTGTCATCCAAATGTGAAACGTGATCCCCCCCCCCCCCCCATGTCTGCTAGGGTATTTGGAAGGAGAGGAATAATAGGGTTTTTAGAAATGAAGAAAGAAGTGAGGAGATTGTCTCAAGTTTGATCTTCAAGCTGATAGTGGAGAATATGCATAACTGCAAGTGGTGAAAACCATTGGTCACTACTCACTATGAGCGAACAAAGGATTTGTAGGTGTTGGAATGTGGAGGAAGGATTCATGGAGGTGGACAATTCCAAATAGCCTGCAAGAAAAAGAATGAGATGGAGGCCCCCTAAGGAAAGTTGGGTTAAACTTAATTTTAATGGCCTAGTGAGAAGGGAGGGGTTGACAGGAGGGGTTATGGTTAGAGATAGCAATGGCAAAAAATTTTTGGCCTATGCTAGTAATTTAGGGAAAGCTTCAAATAATGTTGCAGAGGCTATGGATCTCCTTTGGGGCCTAAAACTGGTTATTGGTGTGGGATGGGAGAATGTAGTTATTGAAGGAGACTTGAAGATTTTTGTAGAAATGGTGAAAGGAAACATGAAAGCAGGTTGGGTGATCAAAAGGGTGATTGAAGAAATTTGAGATTTATTAACTATCCTAAAAAGATATGACTTGTAACATATTGACCGGGAGGGCAATGCGGTGGCAAACGCGATGGCAGCATTGGGTCTGAGAGTGCATGGCTTACGTTGTTGGAGAGAAATAGGGGCATTACCAAATTTGGTAATACCATTAGTGAATAAAGACAAACACCCATGATTGGGTCTACTTGGATTGGTTTTATGGTTTTTGGTGACAACTCAGTGTTGAGTCGACTGATGGGGTCGGATCACTATGGGCAGATGACAAGAAATGATGGAAAGGGTTCTTCCAATAATAAATATGTGTGGCTCAAGAGGGAAAGAAAATTGAAGTATGATTTGAGGGAATTTTTAATGATTTACTTTATCATAATTTCATACTAGACGTTGAGTAACAATTCAAATTTCAAATGGCTTTGGCTTCTTGGTGATGATGAGACAGAGTGGAATACGGGAAGTGACAGTTGGTACGTGATAACTTGTTTGAGAAGTGACATAGGTATTTATGACAATAATGACATTTATGGGTATTTTGTGCAACTTCTTTTTTCGCATAAGTGTGACTGTGATTTCAAAATTTGCCCTTGGTCTAGAGCTTTGAAAGGTGTGAGAATTATGGTGAAGGATTCTGCTATGGGGGGAGATCTGTTGCGTAGTGAGCCTTCGATGATTGAGGACATTGATCGCAAACCCCTAACCTGGTACATGTTAAAAGAGGGGGGATTGGTATCGTTCATGGAGGTGATGAATGGTTTTGATGAGAGTTGTTCACAACAATTTATGAATTCTTGGGATGACAGAAAGGTGACAGTGAATGGGATTATGTTCCAAGTGTCTGAGGAATTTATTTCTATGGCGATACGCCTTGCAATGAAGGGTATAAAATGACAAAAGGTGACTAGGGTTGTAGACAAAGCCAACCTGAATCACTTCTTTCAGGAGGATGAAGAACCCATTCACCATTGTGGAGGGTTTTTGAGAGAAAAACTTTTGGAGCCATGGAATGAGGTGTGTCTGGTGTTGATGAAGTATCTCACCCTAGAAGGGAGGTATGGATTGTGCTACTATTACCATTTTCCTCTCCTAAACCATTTTTGCCATTGTGATAGTATTTCCATTCCTTTCTTTTTGTTACATGAATTAGTAGATATTGTTTCAGATGTTAAGGAAAAAATGAAAAAGGGTGTTAACTATACAATCCTTCACCAGGGTTTTTCCTATACCAATTCCATCTGGCCTTGTTGCCTCCTAGGATTGTGGAGGTTGATATCCTGGCTCTTCATAACCCCCACCCCCATCATGTCCCTCTGCGAATTACCAACCCTGGGGCCCCTACCCCCAACTCTCTCCAAGTGGGTCCCCTAAGGAGAAAGGCAACCCCACCTGTGAAAAGGGTGAAAATGGAGAAAGGGAAGGAGAAGGATCTAGAGGAGTTGAATGAGGAGACTAGAGGTGGAAGATGAAGGTCTGGGCATCTAGCAAAAATGATTGACAAAAGGAAAATGAGGTCCATTGCCTCGTAGGAGTCGTAGGAGGAGGATTCTGATTCTGAAGAGATGACTCACCCCAAACAAAGAATAAAATAGAAGATGTCAAATTATAGAATGGGGAATGAGGAGGATAAGGAGGTGGATATTTTAGACTCCTCTATGTCAGGCTCAGGTGGTGTGGATAAGGGGAGCAAAGAGGTGAACCACGTCTCAACTTCTAGAATGATAGACCTCACTCAGAATCAATTCTCGGATATGGTGGATAGGCCCCCTCCCCCTATGAAGGTGTCCTCCTCAGCTAGGGTGATACCTAAAGAAAAAAATATTTCTAACCCCCTGGTTTTGAAGATTATAATAAAGACATGGAGAAAAGTAATTCAAGTGGCAAGCTGGAGGATATTAGGGAGACCCAAAATTTGGGGGTTAAAGAGATGAGGGAGAGAATGCAGGCCCTAGAGCAAAGGGTTAGACTTTTGTCAAAACTCACCATCAAGGTGACCCATGCAGTAACCACTACCCTGCACTTGTTGAAGGACAACTCAAAGGAGGACTTGAATTAGGAGGATTCCAAGATACTATTTGATTCCCTGGCAAATGATTGGGCGAACATCCTTCTCAAAGGGAAGGTTGACAATAAGCCTAATTAGGGCTTGCTCCTCTCTGTTTTATGTGGTTTTTTTTTTGTGGTATTTAGACTTGGTCAGTTCTAAAGCTTCATTGCCTTTGTTTAAAACACTCTTTACTTAAAAATAGTACTGTTATAGGTTATCTTAGTAGGATGTCTGGTAGATATCATTATTATGCTCTTTCGAATGATGTTTTTGATTTGATAAGAAATCTTAGAGGGTAATCTTTTGTTTGATTGGTAATTTGCTAGTTGTAGGCTAGTTTGTCTTCTATAAGGGCCAACCCCCTTGTTTTGGCTACCTTATTATTCAAAAACAATCTTATTCACTAAAAACTAAGATGAATGTATAATTTATTTGATTAAACTATTAAATTTTAAATAAAATAATAAAAAATAATAAAATTTTATCAAATACAAATTTAGGATAAATATATAACTAATGAGTTGGGATTGATAATCAAAGTGGGATAAATGGATAAAATAAAATAATGTCAATTAGTACAAAAATTGAATTATAATCAAAGTAGGATAAATGGATAAAATAAAATAATGTCAATTAGTACAAAATTTGATGAAGTTTATGTTAAGGATAATAAATTATTTGCTTAGTTTTTGAGAGTTCTTTCATGTTTATTTATTTATTTTAAATTTGTTAAATTTAATTATATTTTAGTTCATATCTATGGAAAGGATAATGAAGGGCATTGAACCCTTGCTAAGAAATAAAAGAAGAGAAATTTTGTTAATGGGAGATAATCATGAGGAGGTGAACAAAGAAATGGAGCGAGCTATTGTAAATTTTATGACCTCCAAATCAAGCCAAAAATAAGGAGTAGCAGCAACAATAGCAGCAATGTCAAAATCAACTCTGCAAATCTCTATTGTTACTAACACCATACAAGTGGACAGTACAAGGATCACTCTAGATACTTTAGGAGATCTATTCAAAGACTATGGCACTAATGTTGGCAATTTGGTGAGCTAGGCTAGCTCTTAGAATGAAGAAGGAGAAGAAGAAGAAGAAGAAGAAGAAGAAGAGGGAGGAGGAGGAGGAGGAAGAAGAAGAAAACATAAGAAAAAGAAGGAGGAAGAAAATTAGAAGTGGAAAAGAAAAAGAAAAACTTGAAGAAGATGAGAAGAAGAAAAATATTGAAGAGGACATAAAGATAAAGGAAGAAGAACACAAGAAAATGGAGGAAAAAGAGAAGAAAATTAAGGAGGAAAGGAAGAAATTAGAAAAGGAACAAAAGAAGAAGAAAGAGGAAGAAGAAAAGAAGAAAAGAAGAAAAAGGAGGAAGAAGAGGAGAAGAAAAAGGAAGAAGAAGAGAAGAAGAAAAAGGAAGAGAACAAAAAAAGGAAAATGAGGAAGAAGAAGAGAAAATGAAGGAAAGTGCACCTAGTTCTTCTAGGACACCCCTTACACTAGTAGGCCTAACAAGATCAAATGATGATGATCAAACTAAGTAGATCTCATCACTCAGTAAAATAATAGAAAAGTTAAAGAGTCTATAGAGTTCACTGATGGAAGTAATTGATAGACTTCAAGATACCATTTCAATAAAGATGACTGAACCAAATCCCAGGATAGAGAAAACCCTATAATTCAAGTTTTTGATACATAATTCACAAATTTATCAGACATTACAACAATCAAGGCACAAACTCTACATGATGTAGAGATATTCAAAAAAATTTGTGAAAAAATTAGGGGAGATCTAAAAAACCTTGATGTGAAAATTAAGGATTTAAGAATTAAGATATTGTTTGAATGAGAGAAAGATAGTTTATGGAAAGTGTGTTGGGGCACACACATTGATTAAGGATGTGATAGATGAATTGAATAGCAAGCTCAGAGAGCTTGAAACAATAATTAAAGAAGTTCAAGATCCCTCAGCCAATATAACAAATCTTGAAAACAGAACAAGCAAAATAAATGATGACATCAAGCTTTTAGAGCTACAAAAGGAGATGAAGCTGAAAATATTTTCATTGCTAAAGGGTTACCTTGCACTAAAAAATGATTTAGTACAAAGAAAACTAGAAGAATGTTTGGTAGTTAGAGCATCTTATGATAAATATGCTTACACAGACTTAGATGCAATGGAGATAGCATTATATGCTTTATACGTAGTCTTGAGTGTAGCAGATGTGTTAAAAGACAAATGGGACATAGAATTCACTATGTTAAAATAGAACTTTGATGACTACATTATACAAGTCTCCAGCCATCAGCAACTATGAAGGTAAAATAGTAAATTTTGATTTGTACATATGTTTTTGAAACCTTGGTCATTAATGTCAAAGGAGGAGAGATAAGGAAAATTGTACATAAGTATATGTGTGTAAAGGAGAATTAAGGTATATGTTAGGGGGAGTAATGTAACAACCAACACTATACTCAAAGGGGGAGATATAATGTAAGTAGGAGATATAAGGAAAGATGGTAAAAATATAATGATCCACAAGTTTTCGATTTTGAAAATTTTGATAAGGCTAATTTTGTAAAGTTTTGATGCTGAAAGTTTTTAGGACTTAGCCAATTTCCCATATGTTGCCATCAATGCCAAAGGGGGAGATTGTTGGCAATTTGGCTAAGGTAGATATTGAATGTTGTCATTTATGGAAACATATCTTTAGTACGAAGAAGGCTAAACTTGAGGATCAAGTTATGCATTCATACTTAGAAAATTGTCTCAGTATCATTTAGTTTATTTGGCAGAGATAGTTTTGGCAGGTGTATAGTTAGGTATGGAAAGGACAGAGTGTTAGAATGATGTATGTGAGTGCACAAGTAAGCACAAACAGTACAAAATAAGTTATGGATAAAATATCATTCATAGCAAAGAACAAGCGAAGCAGAGCATGATAGGAAAAAAATAATTATGAATTTAAGGAACTATTTTGTTTACAAAATAATTACTTAATAATTAGGGACGACATCCTATATGTTAACCCTAATTCAACAAGTTCTAATAATATATTTTGTAAAGTGTGTGAAAGCTTGAAGGCCAATTGGACAATATTTTGTAAATTGTAAAGGTATATAAGAAGATTGCAATATGTGAAGTTAAGTGTGTTTCAAAGGAAAACTATGTGAACTATATGTGATGTGAACTCTGATGTATGATTAGAGGAATGTAGATTTTGTGAAGAGTTGCTAGAGCTATATCAGATATTGAAGATATCAACAAGAAGCAAAGAGATTTTTGTATCTATCTTTATGTATCAAGGAACTACATTGTATATTGCATGTTTGGGCAGTGGGCTCTTCTTGCATACATTGTGTAGTTGTATATAACAACTCCTAACAAGGTTGAGGCTTCTAACAAGGCTTAAGTCCTCTAACAAGGACCAAGACACTATATGCATGTAATGGACTCCAAATAGGGTCAATATCTTTAACCAGATACTTTTGATTAGTGGATTATTTTGTGGGTACCATCCCACCCTTGGACAAGATTTCCCTAGTTAAAAAAATATGATGTTATGTGTTCTCTTATTGCATGGTTATGTTTATTGTCAGCATAATTAGTTTACTTTCATATGCAAGTTACAAGGTAATTAATAATATCCAATTTTGGGTTAAAGTGTGTAGTATACTGATTCACCCTACCCCACCCGCTCACAATATTCCCTATTTCTAACAAAAGTAACCATGTTCCATTTCAATATATGTGTTGTAAGAGTCAAATGGGTATCTGAAAAAAATGTGCACATTTTGATTGCCACGCCTGCTTGAAAAGTTATATAGAGGAATGGGCTTGATTAGAGTGGTACAAGGACTTATGATGATTTGTGATGACCCAAATGCCCTTCTAAGTTGTTGCATTAGACTTTGAAACTATCTTTCTTCTATCTGCATCAAAAAGACAAGTAATTAAAGTAATATATTTCCACTTAAAAGTGGATTTAAAAGAAGATAGATTTTCTAGAGAAAATTTTAGAAGGGAAAAACTTGCGAGAAAACATTAAAGTAGAATTACTTAATGATGCCTAAATGGTCACTATCCACTTAACAATATTTAACAACTTGAAAATTTTGTTCATTTCAAGGTTGGGTGTTGCTACTAAAAGAGATTTGAGTGTCTTGGTACTTAGTAGCAAAAATTGGTGTCACGAGTGGTTTGGTGACTACAAAAGATTTTTATTTTTATGGTCAAATTTCAATGGTAAGTTCAAGCATTTTTTTGAAGTTTTCTACAAAAACAATTTCCATAATTTTTTCGTCTCTCCCAATAGATTTTATACCAGTGTCAATGTCTCATCAATAAAATGCAACATTGAAACAAAGGATGAGAATAAGGATTAGATTACCACTATTTGCAAAGCAAGAAGAATAATAAAAAAGTCACATACAAATTTTAAACAACCAAGTGAATGGTTAATACAACGAAAACATTATAAGAGTTAGTAGACCCTTTAAAATACTATGAACTTGACAATGAAAAATATATATATGTGTGTATATGTGTGTGTCTATGTATATGCACACACACCCACACCCACATGGGTGTGGGTGTGTGTGTGTACATGTATATGTATATGTATATATATGCATGTATATGTGTGTGTGTATACACACACACACACACACGATATGTATATATACATATGTATACATACTTATACACATACACACATACACATATATATACATACATATATATACATACGTATGTATATATATACATGTATATATATACATACGTATGTATATATATACATGTATATATATACATACGTATGTATATCTATACATGTATATATGTATATATATATGTATATATATATATGTATATATGTATATGTATATATGTATATATGTATATGTATATATGTATATATGTATATGTATATATGTATATATGTATATGTATATATGTATATATGTATATGTATATATGTATATATGTATATATGTATATATGTATATGTATATATGTATATATATGTATATATGTATATGTATATATGTATATATATATATATGTATATATGTATATATGTATATATGTATATATGTATATATATATATATATATATATATGTATATATATATATATATATATGTATATATATATATATATATATATGTATATATATATATATATATATATATATATATATATAATGAATTTGAGTATTAGTTTCACTAGAAAAATAGATGATTATACAAACTCACATTGCATGTTCTCTCTCTCAATACAAGCTTACTACTATGTAGTGGACAAATGTTATTACTATCATGGTCCAAATCTTTTGTCATAGCTCCTCTAAAATGA
This sequence comes from Cupressus sempervirens, assembly GCA_028749045.1. Taxonomy (NCBI): domain Eukaryota; kingdom Viridiplantae; phylum Streptophyta; class Pinopsida; order Cupressales; family Cupressaceae; genus Cupressus; species Cupressus sempervirens. The sequence goes on along the minus strand of CM053792.1, from coordinate 858,781,345 downwards.
TTGATGCTTCCTTACCTTTACAGGTAGCTTTGGTGTGCCCTTTAAACTCTATTGGAAACCCCTTACCTCAACCTCATAGCTTGCTTTGCCTCTAACCTCAAATATGTTAGAACAATGATATTTGAGCCTTGCATTTACATAAGCTTACTATTTATACTAAGTTTACTTTTGAGTGCACATTGGTTTGAAATTGGCCCAAAGCTACAAATTTACTAGATAAGTGTGTCAGTAGACTTTTATTGTGAGAAGATAATATAGTTTTTATTTTTATAATTTTGAACGAGAAAAATGAACTCAAATTATGAGGCCCTTAAGGCTTTGAAATGGATCGGAAGTCTTTGTGGAGCACAAGGTTTTCATTTCTTTGAAAAAATCATCAATTGGACACGTGTTTAAAAAAATAGTTGGCTCTTCTAAAAAGAGAGTGTGTGTGTGTGTGGGCGCGCGCACGCGTGTGTGTATATATATAGTTGTAAAAGGGAATTACTTATGTTGGTGTATGTTTCGATACAACATAGGGCATCTTAAATTGGAGATGAGATGAGCACAACTTTTTAGGTGACTATAGCCTATGGTTTTATAATATTGTTTGACAATTTCATGTATTGTACATCATATTAGGTTCCTGAGAGTAAGAGTCTTATAGTTAATCAGTTGCATCTATATCTCATATATATTAGGTGTTTGAGTACAAGAGTCTTATAGCTAATGAGTTGCCTCTGCATCTTTCATTTTTCATGCTTCTATGAAAAGCTTGCTCTACACATGTTATATTCAGTTGTTTTTTTGTAAATAGTATATTGGATAGCTTATGGAGGATTTTTTCTCTCAAAACAATTTTCCTCACATAGATCATTATGTTTTATGCATACTATTAATTTTATATAATACTTGTAAAAATCAACTTTCACCTTGGTCTATTGTCCTTTCTTTAAAGGCTAATGAACCAATAAAAATATAAATCTATAAATAAGACAAAACCTATAAAAAAAATTTTGAAATGTTATAGAAGAAATTAAAATGTTCTCAATAAGTGCTCAAGCATAAGGAACCTACAATATGAGTAGATTAACAAGAGAATTTGTCAAACAACACTACCTATCAATAAGAAAAATAAAAATCGACCAAATAGATTAAATAAATATTACATAAAAAATCACAATTTAGGTTTTTAGAGGTAGTAAAACATAATGAATATACCTTTTATACTTGCATAATATTTTCCACATTACACACATGCATGCAAAATACAAACATTCATATTATTTTAATGTGCCTAGAACAAGCTATAAAAAGAATGTGTGCATGACTATGTTGTACAAAAATCATGTGTACATTAAAAGATGTATATATTTTTGTATTGTAAATAAAATGCATGCATGCATAAAAACAATGGATGCATTTAATGTCATGCATACATAAAAACAATGTGTGCATTTAATGTGAAAAAAATCCATGCATACATAAAAGCAATGTGTATGTACATAGGCGGAGATTACGTGTTTTGTAAAATATTTCTCTCAGGATTTATTTTACTTTTAAGTTATTTAAAGAACATTTCTTTTTTTCCCAAATGGTTGTTAATATTTTTGTTGAGTGATTTATTACTTTTGGCATTCATATATTCAATAATTTTTAGATCAATAAATTTGTGATGTTAATATTCAAAATAACCTTTGGGAGATTTTTTAGTCTTGGTTGCTTCTTTTTTCAAAAGCTTTATTTGTAGGAATTTGGATATATACTCCAGCCTTGGTTATTTGGGCTATTTGGTGGGAGAGGAACAAGAGGATATTCAGAAATGAGTTTGCAGAGATAGAAATAGTGTTACAAGGTATTGAAAAGTTTATATTAGAAGTCACTAATGTATGTCTTTTCAGATGCAAAATCAATCCTACAATCTTAGTTTGGGATAGTTTCATCATTCGAGAGTGGAAATATCTTCTTATTCCATGGGGGAGTGGAATTAGCAACAATCAACATTCCAAGATAGCTAGAGCAGTTGTGCAATGGCTACCTCCTAAGTCGGTAATAGTGAGACTTAATTTTGATGGCATTTCAAGAGGAAATTTGGGTAAATCAAGTCTCGGGGCATGTGCCAGAGATAGCAAAGGTATAGTTTTGGCAATTACATCCTCCCCGCTACCAAATGGAACTAATGATTCAGCAGAAACACAAGCTCTCTTGGCAGGGCTAGTACTAGTTAAAACAAGTAATTTTCACAGAGTCCATATTGAAGGTGATTCCCAAATGGTTATTAATAGTTGCATCAAACAACAATCCTATTCGTGGCATTTGGAATATATCTTCAAGCAAATTTGGCACCTAATTGATCAATTTTCAGAAGTTACCATATCACATACCTTGCGAGAAGGAAATAAAGTGCCAGATTTCATATCTAACCTCGAGTGCGATGGTGTCATTGTTAATACACATCAACCCAACAACAATTCGAACCATTACATTCATTGATTGCATCTGAAAGTTGTTTATCATGCTCATAAAGTACATTTCATAAAGGCAGTTTTTGTTCATTATATACATTCAACACCAATCCTTTATAATCGTCATCGACCCTATTATAATATGATTGGTAATAGTACAATATAATCATTAATCAGTCAATTGGTGTGTTTCAAAATGTGTGGACTAATTATTATGTGCTAAGTGGCATACGACAAGTTTTTGGCACATGTCAAATCCTATATGTATTGCAGTTCGCACAAGGCAGAGATGTTTGCATTTAGAACTATCATTTTGGTTTCTGCATTCGACTGGTATTCTTCAATATGTCAAGAATGGTGGACATTGGTTTCAAATGCGATACCTGTAATCAATTTCACAAGTCAATAATGTCAAAGAATTACCGTATTAGAATTGAGCCGAGTTTGCGTGAAGAAGTCTTGCCTTGCATATCGAAGATGCTACCTTGGAGGTAATGTTTTGCATAAATTCACCCTCAATCCACAGGGCAATTACTTATGGTGTTAGTGTTGGTGTCAATTCTCAGGTGGTAAGCCTGAGATTGGGTCTTCGAGTGTGATTGGGGTATTGCAAAGTCAAAACACTAGTAATGTTGATGCAAATTTGATGGTTCCTATTCAGCCACATCAAGAAGAGGGTCCAAGTTCTAGTTGGGATGTCCGTGAGCCTTTGTCACAACCTTCCAGTTGGGGTCCTGAATTTGCAAATGTTCCTGGTACTATTGAAGATGATTGTGCTGATATGGAGGAGTGATTACTATAGGTTGAATGTAAATATTTTTGGTTTGATTCAATTACCTCTAATGTTGTAATATTTTGAGGTTTTTGAAGTGGTTCATATGGGTAGAATTTAGAAAATGGTATAGTTTTATGAGCTTCGATTTTGTCGATATAATATCTATTGTAAGTATCGACAAATATCTTTTTGTAAATTTGTATATAAGCGAAGATTTCAAGTTTTCTTTTTGGTTCTTTCCTGGTTGAGCTTTTTGAACCAGTTTTGTTAATAAATATATTCAGTGGCTAGCCCACTTTTGCCAAAAATAAATAAATAAATAAGTAAATTTGCAATGTGTTTTTCTAGAAACTTCTCATCAAGATTGGAGATTGAAAACCTTTCGAAGGTTGGGCTTGTTGCTTGTGCTTAGCATTATTGACCAACAACTGTATTGAAGATTTGAATTTGGGACAATCAAGATTCAGTAATATCTATCTTGGTCCCTTTTTCATTAGAATTTGATAAGACTAATGGAGCACAGAGTTGTCTATTCATTACCATTAGAATTTCCCTTTCTTTATTTGGGTGGATGGTTTTGTTTTGTTTTTGCATTAGTGAGCTCTGCTTGCATCGATTGTGAACGATTATACGAATTACTAGCAATTTGTACAAATGGAGGGGTTTCGGACCTTGTCAATTTGTGTCGGTCTACATGTACAAAGTTGTAGGTGTTTGGTGTTCGAATCCTATTGAATTTGTGGACAATGAAAGAAATTAGTGTTGTAATTATAGAAAAGGAAACTCTTGTTTTGGTCAATTTGTTGAGTTCAGGGGCACTGCCTAGATAAAATCCACGGTGAGATGCATAATTTGGATGGCTTCTAATGATGATAAAGTAAGGCAATTAATTGAGTGAAGGTAGATTTGAATCGGTGTTTTGGTTATTGGAAATAACGACGAGTGTTTAGACCAGAGAGATTTCATTTAGGGAAATTCACAACTCCTCCATATCACTCTTGGATGAAAGAGGTGTGATGCATTCAGCTAAGTCTCTCAAGCTGCTACTACAAACTCTTGATAGTAGTTGTCTTGCACTTCATAATTTGGTAGCCTTAGTTATCTACAATTTAATTAGATTGCATGAAAGGAAGAAAGTGTTGGGCAAAGTAGGATGTATTCCTCTTATTATGAGGATGATTGATGGCAATCCTGGTTCTTCTTAGGAAACTATTTTTTAGACACTTTTCAATCCTTTTTTTGATCAAAAGAAATATAAAAGAATTCATCAAAGATGAGGTGAGAGTCTCATGTCTAGTTGGGCTACTCGATATTGAAAATAACACCATGGTCAAGCAACTCCCTCTTTTGGCAATAGAATCCCTCTTGAATAACACTAAGAAAAGAATGAAATTGTCCATAAAAGAATACTTCATGGGAAATGGTGAGATTGAATCACAAGTAATACATCAAAATTAAGTGTACATATATTTTTCAATCATTTTGCATTGCCTTTTCTTGTACTTGATTTGAAGATAATAGTTCAATCTTGATTCTTGATATTGTGTTCAACCAAAGAAATACTATAACAAAATTTTAACCTTATTTAGATATCAACTTCCTCATTTTTTGTTTTTAAAGTTATTTTTGAAAGAATGATTGTTATTACAAATTATTTTCAAAGGAAACTCACTTTGTCAAGAATGCTCTAATTATTTTGTTAAATTTTATATTTATGATACTTAGTTTCTGGATTAGATTGTGTAGAGATTTTTGCCATCAACGTTTCAAATCACACTACATGATTCATCATCAAGATGAGAGAGCAAGAGATGTAACATAATCTAAGTTGTAAATCTAGCATAGACTCAGCAAATAAAGGAGACCAAGAGAAAGGGATTGCACACGTCCCATTTGTTTTTTTTAAAATTATTTTTCTAGCCTTGGGGCATGTGTAATCCCTTTCTCTTGGTCTCCTTTATTTGGTGAGTCTATGTTAAATCTGCAACTTACATTATGTTACATCTCTTGCTCTCTCATCCTGATGATGAATCGCGTAGTGTGATTCAAAACGTTGATGGCAAAAATCTCTACACAATCTAAACCAGAAACTAAGTATCATAACTATTATGGATTGTGGAAATCTGATTGCATTAATAAATTTTATATTGTCATGATCATTCATTGCTTATTTCCCCTAATCATAATTGGGGTTTACACATACAAACTAGAAGAAAATCCATCCAAGTTAGTCTTCCCCGAATTAACTAAAGCATCAAACAAACTACTAGTGAAACATGGGTTAATGAGTTTGACTCCAAAAACTACACAATTGAATCCTGATAGCAATATCACAATTTGACTTGTGCAAAATATCTACTAATCAATTGTTGAGCTTAAAGTTTTGAATTAATGGTTCATAAGGCACAACCCTTGGTGAAGATTTTGCAATTGGGGTTGCAAGCAAAGTGGGTTTAGTCATGGAGGAAAATCTGTAATTAAGCAGTTGAGTTGAACTAGTACTAGTATGAGGTGACCTTAGGGAGTCTCAGTGCTTTGCCTCTATGAGCATCACATAGATCCAATTAGTGTTATGTGTTTCATTCATTCTCATGAGAGAAGGGTTTGTGTGAGCCACTACTCATGAAACATAAATCAATGAGTTACTCCAATTTTGAAACCAAAAACACCAATAATTGAATCTATAGAAAACATTGTCATTTCTTCTATAGCCCAATTATCTTAGATATTTCCTTTAGACACAACAAAATCAAATAAATGAGTATTTAGTTCAATATCTAAACCAAATTAACATTTTGTGTTCTTTTAAATTGTTAGTCTAAACCAATGAGTGTTATGTGTTTCATTCATTATGATGAGAGAAGGGTTTGTGCGAGCCACTACTCACGAAACATAAGTCAATGAGTTAGTCCAATTTTGAAACCAAAAAACACCAATAAATGAAGCTATAGAAAACATTGTCATTTCTTCTATATGTGCTCTTTTAAATTGTTAGTCTCAAGTGTGGATCAATGATAATAATGAGGTTGCAATTAGGGTTGGGTTTACAATTAATCCATTTACCCCATGCTAAACTATGATTTTAATTCAAATTTGTTTGTCATTTTCTCCTTCAATTTTTTTATAGTTGAAATTAATATCTAATGTATAATCATTATCCATTTTATTTCAAATAGAGGGTGATGAGTCTCATTTTCTTATGTTTTGAAGACTTTTTGAAAGCTATAGATCATAGATCCGAGCAGTAAAGATTATGTTTTGCAAACTTTTCGAAAGCTATATATCATAGATCAGAACGGTAAAGAGTTCTATCTTATTAAAACTACCAGAGATCTCCAAATAATCTTCAAATCCTTGAGAAGAAAAATGTACACAATGTTCAAAAGTACAATGAATGATACTTAAATATTACCAAAATACATACATTGATGTGTGTATCATTAACTGTTAACATTTTCTCCTCTCAATATTATACTTATGAAATGTTGAAACATATAATGAAAAATCAAAAGGTACCCAAATATTACTAAAACATATACATTGATGTGTGTAACATTTACTGCTAATATTCTCTCCACTCAATATTATACTGATTTTTTCTTTCATAAAACAAAACTCTAGTTCTATTTCTGATATTGCTGTTCTTTTTTCTTTTCTCGTTTTTCTCATTTAGTAGAGTTCTATTTCTGATATTGATGTTTGTTTCTTTTTTCATTTTTCTCATTTAGCTTTGAGTCTTTATTATTTCCTTGATTACAGGCCCTTTTACCTACTTTAATTTCACTTTAAGGGTAGGTCCCCATGCGGCTGCTAGGTTTATTTTGGCTAGCAGCCACTGCTCAACATTTCTAGCAGCAATTTAGGGAGCGAGTAGCCCCATGCTTATTGATTTTTTGTTGCTGCTTATTTATTGACAATTATAAATAGAATGTATTAATAAAATTCTTATAATAAATATTGTAGAAAAATGTATTGAGAAATAAGAGGAGAAATAAATGAGAGGGAAAATATTTTGTGGAGCCATCTTTCATTTTCTTCAATAAGCAGCGGCTGCTTATTCCAGCCCCGTCTTTTTTTCAATTCTTTATTTTTAATTTTTAAGCCGTGGCTGCTCCACAAAAGTAGGGATAGATTCCAAATTATCCTTTTCCTATAATCCAAAAATGCCGTAGGAACACTCTAGCTACTTAAATTTAAGCACAAAGCACACTTAAGCAGCTGCATGGGAACATGGGATAGGTCTTGGTGATATATGTCTTCATTAGCTTCTTTTTTAATGTGCATACGGATATTCGGCCCTCGCACCCTAGCTATTAAATTTGTTCTGTTCTCTTCATTCCGCTGCAGCGCTTTGGCAACTATTTAATGCATTCTTGGCTACTCTGTCTCTTTTTGGAGGGATCTACTCATTTTAGCTTTTCTTTCCGCCACGTTCGTTTCATCCTATTCCTCAGACATCCTGTTCGTTGTGGGTGTTTTTAGTTCCTGCCAAGGCAGGAATACTTATGCATTCATGTCAATGCAAATATGACATTAAAACTAACCAATCAAATCAAAGAATTTAAAAGATTATATGAGATTTCAAATGTTTATATCTTTTTCTAATTTTTCATTATTTTAGAAATTGCATTTTTCATCCATTCTATTGGTCCATACTATTTTTGGTAGGGGAGAAAATTAATTTTCTTCAACAAAAAATACAAATATTTTTTAACAACTTTATCTTGCATTAATGTGTATTAATTACAACTTTATCTTTTTCACATTTGTGACAAGTTGATAAGATTTTATTTTTTCAATCATTTTATCTTCCACCTCACACATGTCTAATCAATATTATCACAATCTATTAAATATTTTTAATTTTTAATTTTAAATATATTTATTATTAGTTTTACATTGATGTTTATTTTTTACTATTTGATATAACTTTTTCTTAAAATTTCATGCAATGCATAAATTAAAATTATATATATATATATATATATATATATATATATATATATATATATATATATATATATATATATATATATGTCTTTTTTAATATAATTTCAATATGTTATATCTTTGTATTCGAATTTCTCATTTTTTTATTTTTTTTTATTTTTTAATAAGAGTAGTTAAATTATTACTATTATTTTACTTTTATAAAAATAAATTAAACAATATTATTTTTTAATTATATTTTATAATAGTGTTTGTAATATATATAATTAATAAGTGTTACAATTTATAAATTATATAATTTATTATTATTATTTTTTTATTTAAACAATTTATTATTTAGTTTAAATACATTTAAAACTTAAATATATATTTTAATATTAAATTAATAATAATATTTCATATAAAAAAAATACTAAATAAATAACCACAAAAAAGAAATAATAAAAATTTGGAAATACAAAACATTAAATAGTAAACATTCTCTAATTGTGTAAAATTAAACAATTAGTTTTACTTATAAAATATTTTTATATTTCAATACATTTCATTTTTTCTTATAGAAATGTGAGTTTTAATATAAAAATTAAATTCTTAGTTTTATTAATTAAAATATAATATATTTTAATTTTTTATTATAACCATGATTTTATTTTGATTATTTGTTTTATTAAAAATATCTCTCTCTCTCTCTCTCTCTCTCTCTCTCTCTGTCTCTCTCTCTCTATTTTTATCTATCTTCCTCTTCCTCCTCTATATTATCTATCTTTTTTTTCTCTTCTACATTTATGTTTATGTTGTTATTGTTGCATACTGCTATTTATCTCTATCCTAGTTTTTGTCTAGTGCTAATGATTAGAACTAGTGCTAATGATTAGAAAAAGTATGAGTTCCATTGATAATCAAGATGAGAATTATAATAGTTGGGGTAGTTATTCTAACTACTTATGGTTCTTTAGTAGCATACATGGTATGCTTAAACATATAATGTGATACTCTAAATGCTTCATCACTTCTTCAAGTTCTATGATTCAAATATTGGTATGAATATATTTCCTTATTGCACATAATTCAAGTTGTCAATGTAGAAGGTGCAAATTTCTCTAAAGCATATGTAGTGATCGTAGTATGATATTAAGTACTTAGTGCCATATTGGGGACTTTGGCCTCTTATTCTTGGGCTTAAATGCCCAAAGATATAATAATATAGCATGAGAACTTAATAACAAAATATGAGTCATCATATCAAATCACAAGTGCATTTCTAGCGCGAGAATTTAACAGCAAAATATGAGTGATCCTATCAAATCACAAGTGCATTTCTAAGCAAAAATTAATGCATTCACAATGTTAATTTATGATATTGCTATCAGGATTTAATTGTGTGATTTTTGAGTCAAACTCATTGACCCATGTTTCATGAGTAGTGATTCAACATGAATCCATCTCTCATGAGAATAAATGGAACACTTAGCACTCATTGGATCTAGGTGATGCTCATAGGGGTGAAGCACAGGGACTTCCTGGGAGGTCACCCATCCCAGTACTACTCTAGCCTGAGCATGCTTAACTACGGAGTTTCCTTCATGGTTAAACCCAAAGCTTGCAACCCCATTTATCAAATCAAGTTCAAATCCCACTGGGGGGTAGGGTATGTACGCCTTGTTTGTAGCGCCAAGCGCCTCTCGAAAAAGAGTACGAGGTAGTCCCATATCATTGTCACCATATGTAAACCCAAAAACTATGGCATAGTGTCGTGGACTATAAAACCACCTTTCCTTTCCTTTTTTTTTTCAAATGTTAATTTAGATTCTCACTCATATACACTTCTACAACCATTATGCATTAGGCAGGAACTATGACGCATTGCGTCTCTTGTTTAACAAGAGTTTCTTTGAGGGTTTTTGTGCTTTTCTTTTGATTTACTAATTTCAGCTCTTCTTTTCGCCACGTTTATTTTCTGATGTTCACGAGGCATCCTACTATTTGAGGATAGTGTTCTACCACTATTTCTTTGTGGGTATTGTGCTATCTGGGACGTTGACTATTTGCTTGTTTATATTATGTTGTTTTAGTGCTTCCTACTTCCTGATACTTAGCGCTGCTCTCTAATTGATGTTATTCTAGAAAGACTAGAAACACCATAGCCGTAAAAATTCGCTTCCAAGTGACTACCAACGTATAAAACAAGAGATAACTATTCACGCTTCACGTCCTTCACCCGAACTCAACTCAAATTATAATACAATAGAAAATGCTGCCAATTTCCTACCAGTATCAAAAGAATCAAAAATTATTTCTAACTCGTTAATTCAGAACCAAATAAATAAAATTCCCAGTTAAAAATAATATAGTTGTCCAAGCAAATATATTCTCTATCCCCGGCTTTTCAATGCAATGCATAGAAGCACGCACAATCCTGTTCCAATGAAGGCAACTTGCACCATAAATTTGGAAAACCAAGTGGCGATGAATGTTATCCTAATCAATTTTGATAAAAATTAAATGAAAATGCTCAAGATGGTTAACTAATATATTAAATAGCTTTTAATTCTGGCACATCAGCCATTCACGATCTGACAATAATCAAACATAATCATACATGTTACAGCTGTCATGTAGAAAGACTGGATTCCACTGCATGAATCCATCCATTAACTCTTTGCTCAGTCCCAAATTGAACAGCACCACGCAAGAACCTCGTTGACTTCCATTGATTTCGTCTCCGATGGTACCTCATATTTGTAGATGTTACAATTGTCAGTGTAGAATGGTTGAATTACATGGCATGAATCCCATCCGTTAACTATTTGCTCAGTCCCTAACTGAACAACATACCACAAGAACCTCCTTGACTTCTACAGAGTTGTCCCTCTCTGATGGTACCTCTGAGAACCTTATCCCTGATACTTGCATCTTAACTCAGACGCTCTTAACACCCCAAGTGATCTCAAATTCACATTCAGCTTTGGCTCTTCTTTGTTGTGTTATCATTTTTGCTTGTTAACTGACCTCCTGCCCTGCACTCATTTCCTGTCCCCAACAACTCAACCCAAAATGACCAAAAACATCTCTACTTCCAAAATCATGTCACTCGCTCATCCTTCGTCACTGCACTTCCACCTTCCTAGGTGTACCCTTGCAAACCCACTCATCTAAGTCCGCCTTAGTGCACTTTCCTTAGGACACTCTGCATTTCATCATTCACATTCAGTTAGCCAACCTCAATCCATTGTGCTTGTGTGGCACACCCTTTGCCCACTTTCTACCTGCAACACTGCAACTCAAACAACCAAGCTCTTAGCAAACCAACTCCCAGTGCCTGATGCCTTATAGCTAATTTGCCTGCCTAGTGGCCTGCCCTATGCCCACTTCCTGCCTACAACACTGCAACACAAAGAAACCACCAACCCCTCTCAGCAATCCAACTTCCCTTGCCAAATGCCTTTGCATAGCACCTTTTATCCTTGGATCATGACCCTTGGCACAATCCTATGCCACACTGTTCCTAACAGCTCCAAATTTCTCGCCTCTGATCTGTTCCTGACAAGAACACTCACCACACTGCCCTGCAGCTCCAAAAGTTATCCTTGGGTCATGACCCTTGGCACAATCCTATGACACACTGTTCCCTAACAGCTCCTAATTTCTCACCTCTGATCTGTTCCTGACAAGACCACTCACCACACTGCCCTACAGCTCAAAAAGTTTCACCTCAGATCCAGTACCTAACAAGACCCTACACCACACTGCTCCATGCAGCTCCAAAACTTTACACCTTGGATCAAGCCCCCAACAAGACCCTACACCGCACTGCCCCACACACCACCAAACTTTACACCTTGGATCATGTCCCCGACAAGACCCTACACCACACTGCTCCAGGCAGCTCCAACTTTACACCTCGGATCATCTCCCAGACAAGACCCTACACCACACTGCTCCAAGCAGCTTCAAATTTTACACCTGGATCAAGCCCCCAATTGACCCTACACCACACTGCCCCACGCAGCTCCACAACTTTACACCTCAGATCAAGCCCCCAACAAGACCCTACACCACACTGCTCCATGCAGCTTCAAACTTTACACCTCGGATCATGTCCCCGACACGACCCTACACCACACTGCTCCATGCAGCTCCAAACTTTACACCTCAGATCATGTCCCCAACAAGATCCTACACCAAACTGCTCCAGGCAGCTCCAACTTTACACCTCGGTTCATGTCCCCGACAAGACCCTACACCACACTGCTCCAGGCAGCTCCAACTTTACACCTCAGGTCATGTCCTCAACAAGACCCTACACCACACTGCTCCAGGCAGCTCCAACTTTACACCTTGGATCATGTCCCCAACAAGACCCTACACCACACTGCTCCACACAGCTCCAACTTTACACCTCGGATCATGTCCCGGACAAGACCCTACACCACACTGCTCCAGGTAGCTCCAAACCATACACCTCGGACCATGTCCCCGACAAGACCCTACACCACACTGCTCCACGCAGCTCCAAACTTTACACCTCGGACCATGTTCCCAACTAGACCCTACACCACACTGCTCCATGCAGCTCCAAACTTCACACCTCGGATCATGTCCCCCACAAGACCCTACACCACACTGCTCCATGCAGCTCCATACTTTACACCTTGGATCATGTCCCCGACAAGACCCTACACCACACTGCTCCACACAGCTCCAAACTTTACACCTTGGACCATGTCCCCAACTAGACCCTACACCACACTGCTCCACGCAGCTCCAAGCTTTACACCTCAGATCATGTCCCCGACAAGACCCTACACCACACTGCTCCCGGCAGCTCCAACTTTACACCTCGGATCATGTTGCTAACAAGACCCTACACCACACTGCTCCAAGCAGCTCCAAACTTTGAATCCCAGATCCAGTCCCTTGCAAGACTCTACACTGCACTGCTCCATGCAGCTCTAAACTTTACACCTCGGATCATGTACCCAACAAGACCCTACACCACACTGCTACAGGCAGCTCCAATTTTACACCTCAGATCATGTCCCTGACAAGACCCTACACCACACTGCTCCAAGCAGTTTCGAATTTTACACCTCGGATCCAATCCCTCACAAGACCCTACACCACACTGCTCCACACAGCTCCACAACTTTACACCTCGGATCAAGCCCCCAACCAGAACCCTACACCACACTGCTCCATGCAGCTTCAACCTTTACACCTCGGATCATGTCCCTGACAAGACCCTGCACCACACTGCTCCAGGCAGATTCAAACTCTACACCTCGGATCCAGTCCTTAACAAGAATCTAGACCACACAGCTCCACACAGCTCCAAACATTACACTTCAAGTCCCTGACAAAACCCTACACCACACTGCTCCAAGCAGCTCCAAACTTTACACCTTATATAAGTCCCCAACAAAACCCTACACCACACAACTCCAAGCAGCTCCAAACTTTACATTTGGATCAAGTCCCAACAAGACCCTACACCACACTGCTCCAAGCAGCTCTATACTTCACACCTCAGATCAAGTCCCCGGCAAGACCCTACACTGCACTGCTCCACGCAGCTCCAAACTGGACACTTCGGATCAAGTCCTGGACAAGACCCTACACTGCACTGTTCCAAGCAGCTCCTTTGTTACTCCTCAGGCCCACCCATACTCTGGACCCTACTCCTCACTGTGAATGACCCAGCCACTCCACAGCCCTTTTCAAACTGGTCTTACATGACACTTCAACTGCCTGTTCTCTTTGGTTATGAAATATTTTACTTTGAATCCACGTCTGCAACTTCACAACTGATGCATTAACTTAAAGACAAAAAATAATAACCTTGATTAGTGTCGGGTTATAATTTAGCTATCTATTAAAAAATAGTGCAGAGAGCTCTATCCGTTTTAAAGATCTGCAATTCACTTTTAACAGTTCAAATCCTGCCATGGTAATATGTAAGCATCAAATAGGTTTTGCAGCACTATGGGACTTTAATAGAATCAATTGAAAACAGAAAAAGAAGCACATGCTTCAGATCCTTTTAGAGAATCATTGATATTAATTTGATACAAAAACCTTTTTCACCTCAGATTCATCACTAAAAGGACCCTTCACCATTTTGCCCTGAAGCTCTAAGCTTTGCACCCTATATAACGTTCCTGACCCTACATCACACTGCCCCGCAGCTCCAAACTTCACACCCTCAATCATGTCCCTGACAACACTGCTCCAAGCAGCTCCTTCGTTACTCCTCAAGGCCATCCCATACTTCAGACCCTTCTGTTCACCATGAATAACCAAGTCACTCCATAGCCCCTTCATACCAATCCTACACGTTCCTTTGACTGACTGTTCTCTTTGGTTATGAAATAATTTATTTTGAATCCACATCTGCTGCTTCACGACTGATGCCATTACCTTCGAGCTAAAAGATAAGAATAAATATGACTAGCGTATAGGATACAGTTACAATTCTTGCTATCTACTAGAAAATAATTCAGACAGTCCTCTCTGTTTTATAGTTTTGCATTTCAATTTTTAAGAGTTCAAATCCTAGCATGGGAATATAAGTCTCAAATAGGTTTTGCCGCAAAATATGAAGCAATCAATAGAATCAACTAGAAAACAGCAAAAGAAGCACGTGCTTCAGCTCCTAGAAGAGTCGTCCATCCAAAAACAAGGAACATATTCCTCAAACTGCCATCATAAATGAATATGTGATAAAATGACCTCAGCACACACTGTCTCAAATCGCCTGATAATATAGAGCTAAAATACGTTCAGCACCAAATATGGAGCAAATCAGTTTGAAAACAGAAAACAGAAACGCATGCTTCAGGTCCTAAAAGAGTCAATGCACTGTAAGCAAGAAGCGTACACCTATATAATAAGAAGACCTCAACGCACACTTTAGACGCACGGCATGCCAATCTCAAATGGCTCCCAATCAACAAAAGAAAGTAACCTCAATACACTACTTAATATTTCACATCCTTGCTGGTTAGAATATAAAGCTCAACAGGTTTTAGAGAACATATGTGCAGCAAATAAAGTGCAAGCTTCGGATCCAGACAGTCAATGATACATAAACAGATGGAATATTATTCACGCTGCAATCAAAAACAGGGAGGTAACAATATAAACTCAAAAACACCCTAGGTAAAGACTCCACCATTTCAAACAGTTGGCCAATAAAATGAACAACTGAATATGAAGGTAAACACAACGAACAGAGCACAGTAATTAAACATGTGAACGCACTTGTTTCCCCAATGTTGTTGCACTCCATCTCAAGAGAGTACATACTATACATTACACTATCAGAATGGTTGTTTACAGATCTTTTTGGTGCCTCGGTAGCATCGATGAACTCCAAAAACGATCTGGGCTCACCAGCTGTACTGCAATGCCACTCATAACAACATCCCTAAAAAGAGCCATCAAAAAATGACAAGCCAATCAGTAAAATAGACATCAAACTACACAGACTCTTCATATTCCATTTCTGTCCACATAATGGTGCATTTGCCAGATGTGCCAGTACTAAATTACCCCTGCATTTGCAAATTCTTCAGGACAATTGCAAGGTCGTCTAACTATTTGGAACATTGTCGTAGTATTCTATGTTTACCACAGTACTGTAACATCTGCTGCAGGTGGCAAGTATTTGCCACAGAAGAGATTTTCACCACAGACGGCAAATTTGTTACCGTAACAGCCAGCAAAGTCATACAAAGAAGTTTTCTAAAGACCTCTGACGATGTCCCATACCATCAATCTTCATCATCCACCACTTAAATCCTACTTGCATAATACATCTAAGAAGTGACAAAACTCCATCCCATAGCGCTACTAGCCAACATTCCATAAAAACATTAAAACACCAAAAACTTAATGCACTTAGGCTGGGGTTCTATGGAGGGGGCTTCCTTATAAATAGAGTGGGTGGCTGTTTGATATTTTCAAATTTGTTTCAGCTTTAAAATTTTAACTCTTAGATTTAAGGAAGCTAATGATACTATGAATTTGGCTTAAAGAATTTAAATTTATAATGTCATTAATCAGCTCAAATTGAGAGGGCTAAAAAGTCAGGGCTCTTATTTTGTAAGAAAAGATTCCAATTAAACCTTGAGGCCCCCCTTCAAAATTATCATGTAGAAACCGGCTCCACAAAAATAGAGCCCAAGCCCCTCTCCCATGGGACCCCTACCTTACTAGACTTCAACCCACACACATTTTCTGATTATTTGAACCCTTACCTGCTTAGACATTTGAGATGGTTTGCAGTTGCACTAAGAAGAGGAGGTATACCACACTACTAATTGATGCAAAAAAAAAAAAAAAAAATTACAGAAAAAGTCGGCTGAGTTTCTTTTCAAAATCTCACCAGCACATGTCTCCTCAATGTTTTCTGATTGCAGTGAGTTGGCTTGAGATTAGATGAGGAAAGTGAGCTTACATGGGACCCCTACCTTAGTAGACTTCAACCCACACATTTTCTGATTATTTAAACCCTTACCTGCTCTCATTTATTAGACATTTGAGATGGTTTGCAGCTGCACTAAGGAGAGGAGGTATACCACACTACCAATTGATGGGAAAAAAAAATTATAGAAAAAGTCAGCGAGTTTCTTTTCAAAAACTTGCCAGCGCATGTTTCCTCAATGTTTTCTGATTGCAGTGATTTGGCTTGAGATTAGATGAGGAAAGTGGGCTCACATGGCTTCCAAGCCCTTGCTAGCTGATTGCTATCAGTTAACAGTAGAATGTTGACTCACCATGTCTAATAGAAAATTTCCTCAATGCTTTCTGATTGCAGTGATTTGGCTTGAGATTAGATGATGAAAGTGGGCTTTACATGGCTTCCAAGCCCTTGCTAACTGATTGCTATCAGTTAGCAGTGGAATGTTGACTGACCATGTCCAATAGAAAAACTCAGCCGCTGTTGTGCATAACAGTATAAAGCAAAATAAACTACAGAAACTGTGTCAAAAAAAGTGGGGAAAAATTAGCATCTGATTAGGGCATATAACAACACAGACACACCCGGTGCAAGCTTCTCGGACTAGTCCCTCTAGTTGTGCCTTTCCCTTGTTACTGGAGTTAAGAAGAGGAAGATGTTGTAGTTGTAAAT
Organism: Cupressus sempervirens; assembly: GCA_028749045.1. Classification (NCBI taxonomy): domain Eukaryota; kingdom Viridiplantae; phylum Streptophyta; class Pinopsida; order Cupressales; family Cupressaceae; genus Cupressus; species Cupressus sempervirens. The sequence goes on along the minus strand of CM053792.1, from coordinate 858,764,043 downwards.
TTGTAATGATATATTTACTTTTAGTTTTACAAAAAACTCCTCAGTATTTTGCTTCAGGCCATTAGCATTCCTCATATAAATGAAGTTTTGTGCCCCACATTAATTGACTCATTGAATGCATTTTCTCATTTTTTTTTAAAAACATTTCTAATTGATTTTAAGCAATCTTTTCTATTTTCAGTTCCACACTTTTCTTTGCCTGCACAGCAATGTCCAAGTTTTCCAACTATTATTGAAACAATATTAAAAAAGGCTTTGATATTACCCCAAATTAATATTAAAACTTAAAAAATTAAATTCCATTTTTTTAAAATTTAATCAAAGCTTTAGAAAAGAACAAAAAGAGGATCTCGGTAGCATCATCTAGCTTTTTCTCTCATTTTGGAATTTTCAATCTGAACATTGACATTTGAGTTTTGGTTGTCTTGTTTGAAGATTGCGGGGAAGACATCTTTTTGAACTCTACATGTGGGATCAGGATGAAAACCCTTCTTGCCGATTTTAAGTGATTACATCTAGTGATAACAAATGTATTGTTTCGTTGAGGATTTCAAAACATTTTTAGGGTTCACGTGTAACTTCTACAGTGTCAGTGCGGCCCGTTGTTGAAGATTTCATTATTCGGTACATCATAAGTTGCTGTTAAAGCTTACCCTTTGCATTTTAAAGTTTTTTACATTGGTCTTGAGGGATTTTGGAGAGCTATTATAAATCAATATATAGTAGATCTGAAAACATAGGCTGAACACTAGTTTCAGATTTAAATCCATTAATCTCAACCTTGAGGACACTTAGTTTTACTGCTAGCGATTTAAATCATTTCCAGCCAGCAACAACAATCCTCAGTACCACACTAGTTACACAAGGAGGTGTTCTGTCATTTTGGAAGGTTATATTAGTTACATAGGTTGCAATGCGAGTCAATATAAAGTGCTAGTCGAATTTTGAGAAGTTGTATCACCAATTAAGGTGCAGTCCCGGATAACATAAGGTTCTATCATACATTAATAGATCGTTATTGTTAGCGTTGTAACTAGCTTTGAGAATATAAGGATATTGTTTAGAATTCCATAACGAAGGTAATATCCGTCATTGTTCAGTTGTATTGAGGCAAAAAGTGAAGTGTTCTGGATCATACCTTATGTTATTTGAAATGATCACATACTCATTTGGTTCCGAGTAATTCAGAAAAGTGAAAGTCTAACAGGTCATTTCACCTGCATGTCAGCAGTGTAGGGGTTTTAAGTTTCCAAAAGAATCAATATACATCAATAATTTTGGTAGTGGAACATTTTAAAAATCAGTACTTATGAACTGCTTGGTGATCCTTCAATGACTTCTCAAATGTAAAATTTGCTGTCACGCTCAGAAAAGATTATTAACGATATGCCTACTTTTCATGAAAGGCTCTTTAAGGATCTTCGACGAATGTCAAATGCAAGAAATACTATACCTGGTTCCTCATGCAAAGAAGTCTCTTAATCTAGCCTAAAATTTGAATTTTAGGCGCATTACCTTGAAATATTAAGAGGCCTTACTTCTAAGAGCCCTTACCCTAACACGCCATCCCATCATTTTCACTAAAACCGGTTCACAGAACATCCTATTTAAATAAAGCTCGCTCATTAACAAGCGAGCGATAACTGAAAAAGGCATCAAAACATGTTAAAATGAAACGCTATTCTTAAAAATAAAAGTAGTCTCGCGAAAACTTGAAAAGATTCTTGAACATGAAGAGACTATAAACTTTCGAGAAACAATGATACAGAATGAAAAGCAAGGATGCGAAGAGAGTGATCAGATAGAGCTAATACAGATTGCCATCATTCCGGCAGTCAAACCAATAGGGAATACTTCATCCTCATTTCACTCCTTACATACCGCAAATCCTCATACTGACATCAACGACAATCATTATTTCGTTCAAATCAAAATAAAAGCTAAAAAAATAGACGAGGCATCAGTTCTCCAAGGTGTTGGCATCACAGATTTCAGCCGCAAATTACCCATTTTATTAATTTTCATCAGCTGCCTCTACAAATTTTCTCAGACAACAGAAAAATAATTCATTCAAACTCCATAGGAGCATTCTATGAAATTTCACCAGCGGACTCTCAAAGCTCAATTACAACGTGCTATTACTCAATCAAATAGTTTCAAAAATCAATCAGAATCAACCTGAAGCATACAACTCATCAAGAAAAAAGGAAAGCAAATGCAAGATGATTTAAGACACGAATACTTAAGAGCAAGGCATAATTTATATGTACCGCGCATTATCGCTTTGAAAGAGAAACTTAACAACTCAGAGGTCTAAATCTAACTAAGCTGCCCCTCTATTCGCGAAACAATCTTATTGAGCGAGATTGCACTCTGCACATTTATCACATATTTACGTTATTGACTGTTAAACTGGAGAGGATTTGTAGGGTTTGTTCATTTAGGGTTAGGGTTCCAGGAACATTAAAGGATTAGGGGTGATCGCGACCGTCGGTGCGCAGATTCAAAAAATTTATATGATAAAGAAACGTCAATTTTAGGAATAGAATGTTTGTAACGAAAAATAGCTAGCCTAATTCTTAGGCAAGGGTCCTATTGAGGGGGCTTGGGCTCTATATTTAAGGAGGTGAAGGTCACATGATTACTTTCTAGGGGCTAAAGCTTAATTTTGAATCTTTTCCTATTAACTAGAAGTCCCTATTTTTTAGTTGAGCTGATGAAAATCGGGTAAGGCTGGAAATAGCCCCACCAACTTAGGAAAGAATTTGCCACTTGACAACAACCTATCCTTCGTTTTCCCTCCAAAGTGAAATAATTCGGCAAAAAAATGTAAAAAGAACAATCTATATTATCATAAATTTAAAAGTTTAAGCTGATTTCATTTTCAAATTCATGGGACCACCCGCTTCTTTGAAATTAGGAGCTAATTTTTTAAAATTCATAGGACCGCTCCCCTTTAAGCAAGCAGGGGCCCATGGGACCCAACCTTAGTAATTATAATTATGATTATCTTTATTTAAAAATAATATTATTTATTATTAGTCTAGGCCTATTAATAGTAGGCAGGAACTAATGTTTTCACTAGACCCCCTAAGATCCCAAAAAATCACGTTTTAAAGTTTAACAAAGTTTTTATTTTTAAAATAATTTATGTTCACTTATTTCTAGGGTTTATATTTATTTTCAAGTTCAAAAAATAAAGAAAAATATCAACTACAATCATGAATTACATTTAATGACTATCATTCACACAGAAATGTGCTCCAAGGGCTATCATCACCATTAACAACGAAGTTTGATTGAAAAAATAAATTTTAAATGTTTATGAATTACTAATGCCAACTATTTTTCTAAGAAAAAAATGGTAGTGATAGGTAGTTGTGTCAGTTTAAAGATGCTTGGTACTCGGTAGGTTTTTTAATTTTATTCCATTTAGTGCGTTGTATAATACAGGGGTGCCATTGCTTAAGAGCTTGCACCCCTTCATTCCTATGTGGGCCCCATGCATCCAAGTGGAGATAATTAAATTATTGTTTTCTAGTTGGAACCGTGAAGAGTATTATTATATTTAATATAGGACATAAAATTGCATATATTCTTCTTTATAAGTTTTTAGCTAATTTTTTGTGATATGCTGGTATTGAAATTTTGATAACTAACTCAGTAATTTTTGTAAAAATGAAATCTTTAGGTGACCAAAATAAACCTAATATCCAAAACTATCTTTTTCCGATTTTTAAATTGCACAAGGTAGGGACTCATGCTCTCCTAGAGCTCTTGTTTTATAAACAATTACGATATACCCATTAAAACTAGAAATTTTAGTGTGCAATAGCTACCAAAATATATGTTATGAAAGATAATAGAAAAAATATTTTACTTTGTATTAAAGTGTTCTTTTATATGTGTGTGTGTGTGTACACACACTTATATATATACATACATACATGTATACACATCTAGATGTATGTATGTATGTGTGTGTGTATATATGTGTTTTAAAAAAAAAGTATATTAAATCTTCATCAATATAGTATTCGACTATTAAGAATTTAATGATAATGTCTACTAAAAAAGTATTAAATATAAATTACTTTACCTTTTTTAATATTATTTGACTATTAAGAATTTAATGATAATGTCTACTAAAAAAAGTATTAAATATAAATTAATTTACCTTTTTTATATAATAGAAGAGAAAAATTTAAGTCCTAAGTATTATGTAGTGTTTAGTGGGAACGAAAATAAACTTCAATGTATTAATATAGGTAGGCTTTGAAAGTTATTAAACTTAGTAGTGTAAATATTTTACTAGCTTATATATATTCTAAGAGATATCCTTCTGAGGCGCCTATTGTGAGTGAGATTATGAAAATAGGCGCCTCAAGAAGGATATCTCTCGGCTTATTTTATATATATAAAATATATATAAGCTAGTAGCACTCGACGCAAAATGAAGACGTTATTATAGTTAATATACAAAAGTAAAATATAATTACTAAAATTGTATATATTTTATATGTTCACCTAAAAAATATGTATAATACAAAAGTTTCCCTTTGAAAATAAAAAACTTGTGTGACCTAATAATAAATGTGATCTTAAAAATATAATTTTTAAGGAAGTAATTATAATTAAATTTAGTATTGAAATTAGAGTTTTGATTTTCATTAGCATTAGCATAAGTTTGATGCTGAATAAAGTAGATTATAATTTGAAATAGAGAAAATGATGTATTGGGACTCATTTATTCTATAATATATAGGGAAGTCATATTGGAGACTCTCTCTCTCTCTCTCCCCCCAAATTATCCTCTTTCTATATTAACCTCTCTCTCTCCCCACTCCCCCTTCTATTTTTCTTCCATCTCCCTACCCCTCTAGCAATTGCTTCCCCCTAAATACCTTATATATCTTTACATCATGTCTCTTACTCTCTCTCACACATCTCTCTTTCCCAAACATATAATACATATAACTTTCCCCATAATTACTCTCTTTCCCTCTCTCCCCACCCTTCTCTCAAAAAATCTTCTCCTATTTAACCCCCCCACCCCCCTCCACCCACTTATCACTATTATCCTCTCTTCCTTCCTTCATTACCATGTCCATTTATAGATCATATTTCATAATTATTATATTTACCCCATCTCTCCCCTATTCTCTCTCTTATTCCCTCTTTCTCTTATATCCCTCCCCCTCTCACCATTTTATTCTTCTTGATTACCATATAGCCCTAGCCCATGTCCCTCAACACCTCTCTCTCTCTCTCTCTCTCTCTCTCTCTCTCTCTCACCCCCCCCCCCCACCTCTCTCCCTCTTCTCATCGTGTCTTCATCTCTTTTGGACCCTAATTGTCATTCATTCCCTAATTACCACATCTCTCTCCCTCTCCCTCTCTCTCCTTCCCAAATTCCTCACCTCATCACCATTTCCATCCATTCAATGCACTAATTATTTTCTTTCTCTCTGCCTAATCTCTCTCCCCTTCGACATTATCTCTTTCTATCTCATATCTTCCTACATTTGTCCCTTTGTCCTATTTCCACCCCTAGTTACCATATCCTCTCCTTTATTACCATATATCTTTACATCATCTCTCTGCTTCCCTACCTCCTTAATCTCTTTAAGTCTCCTCTCCCTCCTCTCGCAATCTCTTCCCTCTTTTACCCTCTATATCTACCCCATATCTCTCACTCATGTATCTTTATCTCTCACAATCTCTCTTGCACATATCTCTCACAATATTTCCTCTTAGCTCACTCTCATGTCCCCTCCTCATATATCTTTATCTCTCAAATTCTCTCAATATATATACCTTGTGTCTCTCATGCCCCCCACAACCTGTGTCATGTCCCCTACTACCTTCCCTCTTTGTGTCATGTATCTTTATCTCTCACTCTCTCTCATAGTGTTTGCTTCATGCCTCACTGTCATCCCCTTCTCACACTCTCTCTCACATGTCCCTTTCTATAATTTGCTCACCCTTCCTTGTCTACACACTCCACCCCCTCCTCACAATGTAGACCCTCCCCACTCTCCTATTCCCCCCCCCCCCCCCCCCCGCTCTCTCTCTCACACACACAAACCCACACCCACAAATCCCTTTTGAAATTCAACTATATTTATATATTTTGAATTAATTTATAAAGCTTGATTTTATTTGTAAACTTAAACTTTCTTTTAAAGATAACTTTATAACACTTTCTCATAACAAATTTAGCGTTACTTTAGAACATTCTTTTAATTTTAACTTCATTAATTTAATATTTTCCCAAATTTATAAATTTCAACCTTATTTCAAAATTTGATATAATATCTAATATTTTGTTCTAATTTTCATCCATCCCCTAATTACCAAATCCCTCTCTCTCTCTCTCTCTCTCCCTCCCTCTCTCTCCCTCCCAAATTCCTCCCCCCATCACCATTTTTATCCATTTGATGCCCTAATTATTCTCTTTCTTTGTACCTAATCTCTCTGCCCTTCGACATTGTCTCTTTCTACCTCATACCTTCCTACATTTCTCCCTTTGTCCTATTTCCACCCCTAGTTACCATATCGTCTCCTTTATTACCATTTATCTCTACACCATCTCTCTACCTCCCTACCTCCTTAATCTCTTTAAATCTCTCCTTTTCCTCCTCTCTTAATCTCTTCCCCCTATTTACCCTTTATATCTACCCCATATCTCATACTCATGTATCTTTGTCTCTCACAATCTCTCTTGCACATGTCTCTCACCATATTTCCTCTTATCTCACTCTTATGTCCCCTCCTCATATCTCTTTATCTCACAAATTCTTTCTACATGTCTACCTTGTGTTTCTCATGCCACCCCATAGCCTCTATCATGTCCCCTACTACCTACTCTCTTTGTCTCATGTATCTTTATCTCTCACTCTCTCTCATAGTGTTTACTTCATGCCTCACCCTCATCCCCTTGTCACACTCTCTCATACATGTCCCCTTCTATAATTTACCCACATGTCCTTCTCTAGACACTCTCTCCCCCTCCACCCCCTCCTCATAATGTAGACCATGTAGACCCTCCCCACTCCCCCTCTCCCTCCCTCCCCCCCCAACACCCACACCCACACCCACACACACGCGCACACCTACACCCATACCCATACTTCCCTTTTGAGATTCGACTATATGCATATATTTTGAATTAATTTATAAAGCTAGATTTTATTTGTAAACTTAAACTTTATTTAAAAGCTAACTTTATAATACTTTCTTGTAACAAATTTAACATTACTTTAGAACATTCTTTTAATTTTAGTTTTATATGTTTAACTTCATTAATTTAATATTTTCCTAAATTTATAAATTTCAACCTTATATTAAAATTTGATATAATCTCTAACATTTTGTTCTAATTTTCATCATCTTCATCATCTCTCTCTCTCTCTCTCCCACCCCCCACCCCACCGCCCCCACCCCCCCCCCCCCGCCCCCCCCCCCCCCCTGCCTCCCTCTCCCTCCCTCCCTCCCTCTCTCCCTCTCTCTCTCACCCCCCAAATTTCTCCCCCCATCACCATTTCCATCCATTCAATGCCCTGATTATTATCTTTCTCTCTGCCTAATCTCTCTCCCCTTCAACATTGTCTCATTCTACCTCACACCTTCCTACATTTCTCCCTTTGTCCTATTTTCACCCCTACTTACCATATCCTCTCCTTTATTACCATTTATCTCTACATCATGTCTCTCCCTCCCTGTCTCCTTAATCTCTTTAAGTCTCCTCTCCCTCCTCTCACAATCTCTTCCCCCTATTTACCCTCTATATCTACCTCATATCTCTTGCTCATGTATCTTTATCTCTCACAATCTCTCTTGCATGTCTCTCACCATATTTTCTCTTATCTCACTCTCATGTCCCCTCCTCATATCTCTTTATCTCTAGATGTCTCGTGCCGCGCCCCCCCCCCCCCCCCCCCCCCCCCCCCCCACCAGTCCCTTATTACCTGCTCTCTTTGTCGCATGTATCTTTATCTCTCACTCTTTCTCAAAGTGTTTATTTCATGCCTCACCCTCATCCCCTTGTCACACTCTCTCTTACATGTCCCCTTCTATAATATACCCGTCCTTCCTTCTTTACACTCTCTCTCCCCGTCCACCCCACTCCTCATAATGTAGACCCTGCCTACTCCCCCTCTCCCCACTTTCTCTCCCTCACACCCACACCCACACCCACACCCACACATCCCTTTTGAAATTTGACTATATACATATATTTTGAATTAATTTATAAAGCTTGATCTTATTTGTAAATTTAAAATATAGCTACTTTATAACACTTTAGAACATTCTTTTAATTTTAATTTTATATTTTTAACTTCATCAATTTAATATTTTCCCAAGTTTATAAACTTCAGCATTTCAAAATTTGATATAATATCTAACATTTTGTTCTAATTTTTAAAATCTATTGTAATTTCATTATTTATTATAGTCTTAACATAATTATTTAATTACTTTATTCAAATTTTGTCCAACATTTTAGATTATATAATCACAATATCTAATACTAGTCAGTGCAAAATTTATATTACATTTTGCTTGTGTTTATTTAAAATGAATATTTTTAAAATGTTGAGGTCGAGGTATTCCAAATTTTAACAATAAGAACAAATGAAGCCATGATCGGATAATGGAATAAGAACAAACTTAAAAAGAGAGCAAGAAAGTAAATCGATTTACTCAAACTTTAGGCTGGTGCCACTATGGGATTCAATCAGTTTATTTTTGGCAATAATTGGATTCAAATGTGTCAATATGGCGAGGCTTGGGAGATGTGAACAGAAGGAAAGAGGGGACAAGTGAATCCAACTAAGGTCGAGGTACTCCAAATGTTGCAGTTGGAATAGAGCAGGGAATACTCGACTACTTGAATTCCTCACCATTGCTAACAAGGGAGAATCTGAGGGGCTAAGATCTAGACAAGCCATGTAGCCTGAGCCCCTGTGGCAGGTGATTTGCAACCAGGAGTAGCAATCTATATTTATAACGAAAAAACATCATAACAAGTGGATTTCCCAAAGTCTAATTATAAATCATTGTTTCTCTTGCCGAAATTAATGAACCTTCTTTGTACGCATCATCAGGCCATTACATGTGTAAATGCCTGCATCTTGGAGCTTCTTCATGTCTCTAGTGTTAATCCCTTGCGATGTGACTGTAAACTACAAAATTAGTACTATTACTGGCAAATATTGAGATTGATATCAAATTCCCCAAACGATTATGCCGCTACCAATAAAGTTCACTGCAATAAATCAAAAGAAATTGCTTAAAGCATTTGTTAAAATTCGTTTCTCAATAGACTCAAAAGAGTCATCTTCCTCCTCGATTTCTTGCTCAGGATCGATCAACTGAAGCTGTTGATCTTTTGGTCTGCAGTTTACAAAAGAATTATTTTGTCAATAAATTATCCCTTGTAGCTTATCATCCACGAGGATGAAAACTCACTTGAATTCTATGTCGACTTCTATTCGAGACCCTCTCAAATCTCAATAACAATATTGAGATGAATTTTTTTGCAAATGAAGATTATACACCATCATCCTTTCTATTACTTGCATTCATTGGTATTGCACGTAACCGTCAAATGAAGTGATTTCTTTATTTTTGTGAACAAACAATTTTTGTGGAGTTAGATTTGTAACTATAGAGATATATAATATTTTTTTTAACAATAATGTTAATTTGAACAACCAACTGCACCTCAATTTTTTTCAAAGGTTGCAAAAGTTTACATTGATGAATGCTCCCACTATATAAAGCCTCTCGACTTAATAAACTATAATGTGGAGAAGAAAAAATAATCAAATTAAAATTAGGCAAAATGTGGCAATTTTTTTATACCTAAGTTATCCATTGGTAGCATAAAATGTTTGGCCTTATGGTTTAATACATTGAGACATTAGAGTAAGCTAGCTTTATTTTTTTATCAAAGTTGGCCTTCTACATCTCTTATATTATTGTTTATATTATTATTTGTATTTTTTAAAATAATTTTTAAATAAACAAATTATCTAATTTAAAAATCAAATGATTCAACAATTAAAATTTAATATTTTTTATACAAAAATATAATGTATCATATTATTTTGTAAATGCAATGTACTTTGATGACATGGCCTATCTTGAATTATATATTTTATTGATAGTATTCAAATGATTAATTTATGTAAGAAATTAAATTTTATTTTTTCATTATAATTATTTTCAAAGAAATGATTAACTTTTCTTGCCCTTACAATATGCTTCCATAGAATCCTACTCGTGGAAAGACTTTGAATCTCTAAACTCAATATATATATTTTCTAAGGGGAAAAGGACTTGACTCAATGGAACTTTAGAGTAATTTCATGTTTGGCTTAATGCCAATGGAACTCTTTGTTGTGATGTTCATTCACTTCAAATTTCAAGCTTGAACATTTCCTCTAAGTTAAATTAAATATTTGATAAATTTCATGTTTGAAGATATATTACAACCTAATGTTTACGACTCCCCCAAACTAATAATTAATCATAAACTAATCTAAATGTTCAATATGCCACAAAGAGTTGGAGCGTTAAAAAGCATAAAAGATTGCAGAGAGAAAGTAGATGCGAAAAAGCCTTTGTTAAATTTGGAGTACTATAAAGAAACTCTCACATTTCTTGTTAGAGATTTCAACGTATTTAAGTACTACCCATAAAACCACCATCTAAGTTGTTTCTCATGCCTAGACAACATTAGAAAAAGGGAAATATTGTAGGTGAAAGAAACAACCAATCCATTTTAAAATGCAAAATGTTGATCCATTTACGATGACTTATACAGTGAAGAAAGAGAAATAAGAGACGCAAAGCATCGTAGTTCCTGCCATATGTGTCATGGTTATAGTATTGTAGAGTGTGGCAATAAAGGGTTGAGATGGAGGAATAAACATTTTAATTTGAAGGAATGCAAAATGTATTAGAACAACATTTTTTATATCCTTTGATCTTTTAGAGGTTGAACCATATTTAAACCATATTAAAATTAATTGTAATTGTACATAGAACTTAAGAACTAGAGACAGTGGAGAAAAATAGACAATTACATTTCGCATTAATCTTTGTAGTTGAATGTGAGTAGATAAGTTATAGCTCTTACCAAGTGCAAAATTACTTCTCTGTGTCATTAGAATTTTAACATCAATGCCTTACAAAAAAAGTTATAACAAGCTCTAAATTGGAAAATTCAAAAGTGTAAAAGAATTTTAGAACAAAATGGAATTCTTTAACTTCAAGAGTTTTGAGATTGGAAAATGTCTTCATAAGCCCTCAAGAAATGTTGTTCAATTTTGCTAAAAAAATCACGCATACATTATGAGGCAACACATTTTTTGCATTATTGGTTTTTCCATGAGAAGTCTTGAGATAATAAATAAAATTTCTACAACATTAGTTTGAATGTAATTATAAAGTTGTCATAAATGTCTTGTAATTTGTTGTGAACAAATGGATCATTGAGATCTTGTGCAAGGTTAAACAATACCAACCAAAACCCTAACAAAAGCATGGACATGTTATAACTAAATTCTAGAAAAAAATCTACAATTTAAATTGCTTATTCTTTGTGTCTTGGTGTCTGTAGTACAATAAAATTTATTTTATTTTTAGCATGTTTGCAATGTAAGAAATCAAAAACCAATTGTTTATCCTGAAAGAAAGAATTATATGATTAAAAAACTAGAGAAATTAAAAATTACCAAACAAAAATATTTTTTTTACAAATATTTTTGAAAAAAGAGGGGTAAAAACTTTATTGCAGAAAAGAACAAAGCAGTACAAAACAGCCCAGGGCCTAAACCCCAGGAAACACTAGAAACCACAGAAAAACAGAAGAGGCAAAATCAACTTTCCCTGATTCCACTTACATCCTCTGTCAACGTTCTCTCCAAGTCTTGACGTAACTCACCTGTTAGCTGTTCCCACTCATCAATCCGCCAACCATCTTCATTTCCAGATGCCCACTTTGCCAAACTATCAGCTGCCCTATTCCATTCCCTTGGAATATGGATATAAGATACTGAATCCATCATAGAACTAACCTGTAAAATCTGTTGCACTATCAAAGACAACTCCCAACTAACATCCGAATACTTCCTCTCAAGAAGAAGATTCACAAGAACCTGAGAGTCAGATTCACAAATCACCTTGCGCCACCCCAGAGCATGTGCCCTTTGCAGAGCATAAAGAATAGCCATTCCTTCCATTTGATTAACAGTTTGCATCCCTTTATTGACGGAGAATATAAAAACCACCCTACCAGTAGAGTCCCTACCAATCCCACCTATACCAACCAGCCCTGGATTACCCCTAGAGGAACCATCAGTATTAACTTTTAAAGTGCCAGCCGGAGGGGACTTCCACTTCCCTATCCTCTGGACTTTATGTTTCGCCCTTCTGCCTCTCCTAACACAGGCAGAATCTGGAGAAATTCCTTGAATTCCAAACCTGTCAACCAATACAACATCATTCCTCTCAAGAGGCATCACCACCTCACTTTTAGCTAAGACTGTGTCCTGGATCATACCCAAAATTCTATTCCAAACCTGCTGAATCCCCAAAGCTTCCCCCCGAAATATTCTCCGATTTCGTTCCAGCCAGACTTGCCATAGTAAGAAGGTAGGTCCAGAATACCAAACATCCTGTAAGAAGAGAGCCAGGGACGGGAGCCTCCCCAGTCTCAACCAAAAATCTGTCAGAGAGGAGGCATGAAAGCACGAGCATTTCCAAACCTCCCACCAGAAATTCCATAACTGTAGAGTGAAAGAGCATTGGAAGAATAAATGCACAGAGTCTTCTTCCTCACTATTACAAAGGATACATCTCGACGGACCAGAAAAACCCCTCTTTTGAATATTGTCCCAAGTCAGACACCTATTCCAAGCCAAGGTCCAAATAAAGCAGTTACATTTTGGCCAAGAAAACTGACTCCAAACTTTCTTCCACCATTGAACCTCCCCTCCTACCAGCTGCTGGGAGAGCAACTCCTGATAACTAGAGGAAACGGTATAAACGCCCTTGGGATTAGGGGACCAGGCCAGCACATCTTCACCCCTAAGGGCATTATAGTCCCGCCCCGAAAGAATGAGTTGGAGCTCAGCTCGCTTCGCTTTTGAACCAAAAGTAGGCCACTCCCCCAAAGTCTTCCACCTTGCCTCCACCAGCTGACCCTGAGGGGAAAAGGATTTAAAGTCGCACACTCTTGACCATCCAACATTATAGAAACTCTGAGCCAACCTGTGCAAATGAGGATACTGAACAACCAAGGGAGGATACCCATCCCAAGCGTCATGCCAGAACTGAGCCTCTGAGCCACTTTTGCAAATCCAATGTAAGCCACCCTTAATGAGCGTCGCTCCTTTCTTGAGAGTACTCCAAATCACAGAGCCTTTCCCACACAAACCATATCGAGGAATATCAATATGAGGGATCCCTGGAAGGTACTTCAGAGACAAAATTCTAGCCCAAGCCTGTTCCTTTTCCACACACCAACGCCAATACAATTTAGCAGCTAGAGCATTACCAGTTAGCACTGATTGCCGTAAACCAAGACCACCAAACCGTTTTGGGCTACAGATAACCTCCCATTTGACAAGACTCCACTTGGTTGCAGATAGATTACCAACCCATAAAAATTGTCTTGCTAGGGAATCCAGTTCCCTAACAAAGCTCAACGGCGCCACCTGAACCATACTCCTATAGAGAGGAAGAGCTTGAACCACAGATTGAATCAGTTGGACCCGCCCAGCAAAGGATAGCCAGCGATGGGTCCAATGAGTAACTTTGGCCCGAAACTTATCAAGAATGCCCTGCCATGACGCCTTAGAATGCCTACCACCAGAGATAGGAATGCCGAGGTAGGACATCGGAAGACTTCCAATTTGGAATCTGAGTATCTGAACGATTCTCCTCTGAATAGAAATGGGAGTATTAAAGAAATAAATGGAAGATTTGTCCTCGTTAATCATCTGACCTGAAGCAGCAAGATAAACATCCAACACTTTGCGTATATTAGAAGCCTCTTGAATGGTAGCCATACCCATCATGGCAGTATCATCCACAAACTGAAGGTGAGATTGCACAAGAAGCCCTCCTCCCCATTGCCAGCCCTGAATAAAGCCCCCTTCAACATTCTTTTTTATCAACCGCCCCAGACCTTCTGCCAAAAGAAGAAACAAATAAGGAGATAGGGGATCGCCCTGCCGTAATCCCCGAGAAGCACCAAAGAGGTTAGAGTGTTCCCAATTAATCAAGACTGAGAAAGAAGTCGAATTCACACAACTCATAACCCACCGAATCCATTCCTCCTCAAAACCAAAAGCACCCAACACCCTTTGGAGAAAATACCAACGGACTCTATCATATGCCTTAGCCATGTCCAACTTAATGAACATAGCCTTGTCTTTGGAATTGGCCATAGAATGAATAGTCTCAGTCGCCACAACCACCCCATCCAGGATCTGGTGCCCCATCACAAAGCCACTCTATTCTTCAGAAATTAACATTGGAAGCCACTTTTTTAACCTGTTAGCTATCAGCTTAGATATAATTTTATAAATAACATTGTAAAGAGAGATAGGGCGGAATTGACTAATCCGATCAGCCCCTTCCCCCTTGGGGATGAGAGCAAGGAAAGTAGAATTCAGAGCCCAGAGCATTTGCTTGTTCCTCTGGGATCTTGAACAACTGCCAGTAAATCTATCTTGATAATATCCCAAAATTCCTGGAAGAACTCAATCGGAAAGTCGTCTGGACCTGGAGCTTTTCCTTTTTTCATCTGGAAAACAGTCCCTTCTAATTCCTCCAAAGAGATGGCGCTCATAAGATGCTCTTTCATTTCCAAAGAGACTAAAGAAGGAATACAAGAAAGGACTTGGGCCTCTTCAATCGAGTCCCCCTGTGAAGCCTCCCTAAATAAAGACTCAAAATAATGCACAGCTTCGCTGAAAATATCCTGAGAGGAAGAGAGCATCTCTCCCCTATCATTCACCAAGGTAGATATGGAGTTACCATGTTGTTTGGCCTTAACTGAATTAAAGAAGAAAGCAGTATTCTTATCACCTTCTTGAAGCCATTCAACACGAGCTTTTTGTTTCCAATAGATTTCCTCTCTCAGTTCCCACTCCTCCAAAGTTTTCAGAGCCCTAGCTTCCTCCCTCAACAAATAATCTGACACCCCTTCTTCCCTTAACATCCTGGTAATATCATTCAACTCAGCCTGGGCTGCATATTTCTCTTGGAGAATATTACCAAAGCAATACCTGTTCCATCTTTTAAGCTGATATTTAACATATTGTAGGAGTTTAGCGAAGATATACATTGCTGTCCCAAAGGTAGGTCTACCATCCTTCCACCACTCAGCTACATAGCCATATAGATCTGGGTCCCTTAACCACATAAGCTGGAATTTAAAAGGAGGCTTCTGAGGCAACCGATTGGAGGAGATAACTAACTTAATGGGCCAGTGATCCGACCCTCTCCAATCTAATATCTCAGACTTGGATGACCATAACCCACCCACCCAAAACCAGGATATCATGAAACGATCTAGTCGCTCCGCAATGCAGTGATCTCTTATTCTTCTATTATTCCAGGTGAACTGGCCATTACTAGGCTTGATATCTACGAGATTGAGTGCCAAAATGTTATCCCGAAGAAGCACAGAGGAGGGCTCAAGTCTTGCCATACCCCCCCATTTTTCAGAGAGGTCAAGAATAGCATTAAAATCTCCAGCAATAATCCATGGCAAATAAGGGAAAAGCCCACGAACAAAATGAATATTATTCCATGTAAGGATCTTACCTTGGAGCTCAACAGGGGCATAGACGTTGGAGAGAAGAACAGACTCTCCAAACTCGTAGCACAGAGAGACCAGGGATACCGATGATCTAAAAGATATCCACCACATAGGCTGAATCTTACGAGGGTTCCAGAGGCAAGCTACCCCCCCTGAAGATCCCTGAGCACCAATGCACTGACATTGACCATTCTTCCACAATTTAGGAGCTATACTCATCATACTCTCAACAGAAACTTTGGTCTCCTACAGAAAAAGAACATCAGGAGAATGAATTCTAACCAATTCTCGAACAACTTTTTGTCTAGGGCCGCTGTTCAAGCCCCTTGCATTCCATGAAATAATGATCATTTCTGGGGTGCCGAGAAATGAGAATCCAAGGTCTTGACAGCTCCTGACTCCACCAGATTCTCCCCAATCATTTTAATCTTCTCCATGTCCTTCTTACGGCCACTTTTACCACTTTTCTCAGAAACCCCCTTCTTGCCATCCTTCTGAAGAATACCCAAGAGAGGAGAAGACTTGCCATGCTTATCCGTATCCGAAACTACCCTCCTTGCAGGAAGGGCCGCATCCCTTGCATCTTGACCTCGATCAACATTTAACCCCGAAGGGACCTGAGCCCCTGGCTGCCCATCAGTGACCATAGGCATAGCAGGTTCAACCTGTGGAGCGGGAGGAGGGTCGGAAGAGACAATCACATGATCAAGCTCCACAACCAATTGAGCCAAGCTACTAGAACCCGGAATAACTTCTTGCTGCCCCAGTTCATCTAGGACTTCAAATCTATTAAAGGTATCCTCCTCCTGTCTCTCCATCATAGTCCTCTTATGACCTCTATTACGATTGCGAGCCTTAACCTGTACAAAGCCCTCAACATCCTTTTCCTCGCCAGAATTTGGCTTCTTCCCTTTATCGGCCCCAAAATTATGACGAGGAGGGGGCGGAGGCTACTAATCGACCGACTTGGCCTTCGGGAACCTACGCAGCAGGTGACCATATTCATGACAAAGTCGGCACCGGAAGGGAAGGGTCTCATAATCAAGTTGCTGCACCCAAGAATGTGGCCCTGCACACATTTCAACTTCATCTGGCAGTGGTCTACTCAAATCAAGCTCCACACAGATTCGAGCAAAAGTCATGACCCTCTTCCCAAGGGTTTGGGTTGAGGACCCTACCGGTTTCCCCAACATCAAAGCAAGCATATGGAAAACATCCTCTCGACAACACTCTATTGGAAATCTAGGTAGCCGAACCCACACTAGGACCCGATTCGGAAGCTCCTCAGAAGGGTTAAATCCTGCATGCCATGGCTTGACAAATAGCCCAACCTGGTTGTAAAAATATGGCCCTCCTTCAAATACCCTATTACGATCTGACATGCAAGTGAATGTAACCATGAAAAAGTTGTTTGCAAGCAACGTGACATCCATTTCACCCTCCGGCTCCCAGATTCTCTGAGCCCAGTTTTCTAGAAATTGAAGGGATACTCTTAAACCCAGAAATTTACAGTACAACGAATGCTTTGAATAGTATTCCACATCCTCAGCAATCATCTCGTAAGGGATTACCAATTTAGGTCTTTCTTTACATCTCTCCAGGCACCCGTTAATCTTTGTGATCCGGGAACTGTTGGATGTATTCGGTGCTGTAACCCCAAAATTTTGAGCAAAAAGGGCATTAGCAAACACCCTCGCCCCTTGATTTGGCGGATGCATGTCCTCTGCATCATGCAAAATGATGTCCGGTGAGACCCCAGACGGCTCACCCCTCGACATTCTTCCACCAACCTAGAGTAAACACCGTGGGGGACCACGAACTAGGCGCCGCACAACCCCCAGTCCCCTCTGCCCGCAGAACAACCCAAAAGCAAAAAACACCCGGCCAAAATGGCGTTACAGGCCAAACACCAGCCCTCCCGCCGACTGAAACACTTCCCCCCGCAGGCGCACGCACAGAAAACTTGGAGCAAAGCTAGGGCACGGCTGCCCTAGCTCGTCGACCTCTCACAGACGCCCATCCGCCAAGCCGCACAACCCAAATCTCATCCCTACCTCGGCCTCATAGTCTTTTTTACAAATATTTAACATCAAATAATTCTTTATTTTAAAAAAAACTACAATCAATTGTCATCTTTATACACTATTAAATATTTAATCAACAACTTGGCACCCAAAAATGATATAAGATATTTTAAATTTTAAATACATAAACAATAAACATAATTGATGTACAACAACTACCATTTTAAAATTCTTTGTAATATTATTTAGTATTTAGTTTTTAAAATTCTTTGTTACATTATTTAGTTTTTATTACTTTTAATTCTTTTTAAAGATAATGCTTTAAGGACAAAATGAATCAAAATTTTATGAGTTAGTACATTCTATTATTATTAATTTGACTAATGGCAAGGTAAAGTGTGGTATAACATATCTTTTATAATAATTATATTAATTGCACAATTAATACAAAAAGTTAGAATGTAAAATTTTTATTGATTTTTGGTTTTAAAAATTAAATTTCTCCAGTAAGACCCAATAAGATTTCAATTAAATATTATTCTTGTTTTTCAAAAAATAAAATAAAAATGTTCAAACTTTATAAAGAATTTAAATCCTCAAATTTTTGAAATAATAAAGTAAATGTAGTGCCACATCATCTTTTATGATATTTTCAATCATATTAATTGCACAATTAATGCTAAAAGTTTTTCTTGATTTTTTGGTTTGCAAAATTAATTTTCTCCCTTACCATTATTAGTGAGAGCCAATAAGATTTTAGATAAATAGCTTTTTTCCATTTCAAAAAATAATAAAAATGTTCAAACTTTATAAAAAACTTAGAACCTAAAAAATACTTGAATCTTATTGGTTAAACTAATATATTTTATAGTTTTTAATTGCATCTAATGGATGCAATAGTACTAATAATTGAGTACAAGAAACTATTGCAAATTCATGAAAGAAGAACTTGTAGAAGGGTAATTGTTGATAAACTTCAAAACCCAGTGAACATATCGAGATCGTCATATCCTTCAAAATGACATGAAAATTGTAGGAGGTATCCAAGTTGTGATCTTCTATAAGTTTTGATTTTTTCCAGGCCGATTTGTGACAATATCTCTAGAATATACCCCTTTGTTTGGCATTTCATTGGCTGGAACTACCATCGGTAACCACAAAGAAAAGCAACGGTTAATTGTGTTGTTTTGGTGTGTAAAATAGTCATTATGCTTGATGACTTAACTTATCAATTCACTCACTGAGGAAGAGTTTTACGAATTTCTTTGATGTATTTAGGGTCTCATTTTCATTGTTTGTTAGACCATTGTTGAAAAGAATGAAAGGTCAAGATGAAATTTTGTAACATAGAAGAAATGGATGAAGTTAATGCAAATGTCAAGGCCTTCTCCACTATTCACTAAAAAATGGTTTTAATTTGACATATGTCAATCACATTCTATGTCATTGAAAAAGTGGAAAAATTTGTTAAAATGATCCAACACTTGTGGAGAGTGCAATCGTCTTGCACTCCATATCATCATGTCGACATTTGATTTTAAAAAATAGCCCCCTCCATTTCACATATGAAACACCTTCAACATAAACATGGCTTTGCTCTTGATAGAGAACTTTGAGGACTTTACAAATGTAATGTTTCTAACTTCAAAAACATTATGATGTCAAAGCAGTCCAAACGACAGAAACAAGGGGTTTTAATCTTTGGTGGCTATCAATAATAATGGAAATAAGTATCTCTCAATCAGTATTTGGTTTGGCCTTTTGGAGAATTTGTGGGAAGAAACAATTTATAATCTAGTTTTGGACACTTCTTCAAGGGGTCGTTTGGTTTGTGGAATTTGATAGGAATTGGAATTTGTCAATATTGGATTTGTCAAATTTGGCATTTGTGTCTAAAATGGAAAAATGAAATAAGAATTTTGGAATTCTAATTTTACCTCAAATTCAAGTTACTACTCTTTTGTTGAGATACTTGGAACTTGAAAAGGACTTGCAATTCCACTTTTTGAGGATTTTGAATTAAATTACAATCTATTCATTTTTTCAAGTTTGTGACAACATTACATTTCTAACCTTTTTTTTTTACCATTCTACCTTTTGAACTTGCTCTATTTTTTTTACCATTGTACCATTCTACTAGGTTTGCACATTTAGATAGGTTCTTAGGGTATTTTTGTGATAGAAGCAGGTAATTGTCTCTTCGTTAACAACTGCCTATCAATGAGATGTTCACCCTAGTTGCTTTTCTTAATAACCTTACTCCATGGAACTGCCTTGACTATTTGTATTTGAATATATGGCTAGGCTCATCATGTACAACAATGGAAGGAGTTTGTTGTTAAACTAAATAAATTTTCTCCGTTTGGTTTGAATTTTTTGGCTTGGGAATTATTTTGAAGATCTTATAGATCATCTTAAAGACCAAATTGGGTTAGATGAATCTGAAGAGGCCATAAAAAATCTCATGGTTAAAAATGAGAAGCTAGCCAAATTGATTGTGTTGTTGAGAAAAAGGAACAAGAGGAAGTAGCAATAAGATTGGGTCAAGCATTAGATGAGAGAGGAACTTCCATTCTCAACATATGGGTAGGTTCGGGTAATTAGGGCGATAGGCATACCTAACTATCAAACCACCTTGCTGAGTAAACAAAATAGAAGCAAAACATAGAGAACAATACCGGGGGGGGGGGGGGGAGAGAGAGAGAGAGAGAGTATCTTATTGATTCATCAAATGATCTACCAACATGTTTGGTTGTAAGGCCTTTTGAGTTGCAACCAACAAAATGGTTTACAAGTTACAAATTGAGATCCATGATCTCATATCGATTCAGACTCTATATGCTACTACTCCTCCAATTCTACCTAACTTGAGCCTAGACACCATTATTTACACTTTCCAAAATAGTCTATAAAATATTGTAGATCCCCACATTAGAGAAGATTGATTAAATAATAGTATACACATCCCAATGAACGATCCTTACATTAAATGTACAACTTAAAATAAATGAACAAGTTGGGTCACAAAATAACCAACACATAGAGAAACTCAGCCAAAGAAGGACTTAGACACGACCAAGCATCAGGCATAATAACCACCAAATAGGCTTGACCAATATTGCACTCAATGAATGCTGGTGCTCAAGACACACACAAACTCAACCAACACAGGAACTCCAACTTGGTCAAAACTGCAACTCAACCAACACTGAAACTTGAACTCAGCCGACACTGGAACTTGGTAAAAAAAACAAAGACAAGAAGGATATCAAAGCAACCTAGGATGCTCTTGCATCAAAAAGATGAAGCAAATGAAGCACTTAAAAAAGCCCTAGAAACTAAGCTAATAACTAAGAAAGTTGTAAGGACAAGAGATGCATAGATGGTTCGAATAGAAGAATAAGACTACCATATATAAGACAAGAGAATAATCTCTTGCAAAAGTATGAACACAATCATGAGGAATTGATAACACTGCTAACTAAAGAAAATAAGCAATTGGGAGAAAACACCAACTAACTGATGAGAGAAAGCGTGCAAATGAAAGTAATAAAAAATTAAAGAAGTTAAATGAAAGTACTGAAAAGATAGGTGAGCAACTCAAAACCTAGAGGAGGAATAAGAGCATAACCAGTCTGGGATATGTAGGAGAGAGAAAGACATAAAAGGGTGCATCTTTAAGAGAAAAAGCCTTGGATGACAACGAGAAATTGAGATTGTCACCAAAAGGTATGAAACCCAAAAAACCTTAGTTATTGCTATGGTAAAGTAGGTCACACTACAAATGTATGTTGGCACAAATAGGCCACCCCTAGAATCCCATATGCTTTTAATGGGTATTGTCATAATTGTTATCAGTATGGTCACATTGCATGTGACTATAAGTCTCATTCAATAAAAAGAATTGATGGGTATTGTTACCATTGTAACAAGTATGAGCAGAAAGCTAAGGATTCTAAATCTAAGACACAATCTAATCGATCTTCTCTGAAATTGGTAAGTCCCATCAAAAGGGATAGGTTTTCGACACAAATTTACTCAACATGTGGAAACCGTGGTCATCTTGTTGCATATTGTTGTTAGCTAACTAAGAGGAGAGGGATGAATCAGTTATCCTTGGGTCCTTTATAAATTTTCAACAACTTAACACTTTATATTTTCAATACATAAGCTTGGTAAGAATATCAAACTCCTCAATAACATCCAACTTAATCATTATTAATAAACGGTTAATTTCATCTACCAAGTATCAAATCAATCAACTATGCATATACCAAGTTGCAACGATGGACAATGAAACATGAAATAACATGCAAAAAATTCATTCACATATTTTGACACAACGATTTTAACGTGGAAACCCTGTCAAGGGAAAAAAACCACTTGGGAACCATCAACCCAAAAAGTTTACTCTTTTGAAGTGAGCTCTGTCAGGAGCCAACCTTGTTGAAGATTACATACACATTGTTAGATGTGACAATGTTAGAGGATTTAGACCAAAGATCATCTAGACCTTACCACTCCTCATTTGAGTGGCCTACTTTAAAAGACTTACAAACATCCAATGGAATGTTACCTTAAAAATGATTTACAAATAAGACTATTAAGTCCATTTGGTTAACATATTTTCTACTACAATTGTTAAAGAGTAACAATGAGATGATTTGATAAGTTATGTAACTACCTTTTTAATTTCCTATCTCCATTTCACTCATCTTTCCTCTTTTTTCTTCCTTATGTCTCATTCACTCACATACATGTCAACTTCGCACTTTAGTTGCTTATTTTCACAATTCAACTTTGCTTCATTACACCTTTTATCTTCTTCCTCGCTAACAACTTGATTAGGAATGGTGAACAACTTGTTCATCCCTTAAATAGACATATTACTTTTGCTTCATCTACCTTAGAATCATTAAATCTAGACACTCAAGTATCACACTTTCTCCTTGAACTCCAAGCTTCATTTCAAATCATTAAATCTCCATCATCAGATATTCTTTGAATTTTGCCAATTGTAGATCTCATAAAAAACTTTATCCTTATCTTAGAAACTTCTTGTGTAATCCATATTTTCATCAAATGGTGGCCTCAAATTGATTCTTCTAGAAACTATTCATCTTTTGCTTGCTTGGTTAACACTACACTCGCTCAGTCAATACAATGCTCGGTTACCACTGTTCTAGCTCGATTAATGTTGTTCATCCTTCACTTGCTTATCTTATGCTCAATGACTACTTTGGAGAGATTGAAAATCAAATGAGGAAACCAAAAGTAGTGGAAAACTGGGAGAAACAAAGGATTGAGGACCAAAACATGGTAAGATGCATAGTGGAAAGGGTAGTTTTAGAACAAGGCCCCATGAAGGAGAAGAGGGGTTTTTTGGAAAGTAATGTTTTCTTTCTAAAATGGGGAGGACCTTGGTCTGCAATAAGAAAGCTAAAAAAAACTAGTGTGATGAAAAGTGGGGAAGGTTAAAGACTATAAAATACTGGACAATGGGTTTTGCATGGTTACGGTGGATCTAGCACAAGCTAGGGATTGAATTTTGAATGGGGGGTCATATTTCCTAGAAGGTTTTGGTTTTTATATGAAAGCATGGGTTCCAAACTTTGACCCCACAAAGGAAATAATAAAACAATTCCCTATCTGGGTAGGCTTGAGAAACCTCCCTCAAGAATACTAGAATGATCATTGTTATAGGATGATAGGCAATAAATTGGGTACCTTTATAAAAGTTGTGGAAATGGTTTTTAAGGAAACTTTACAACTATTCCTGAGAATCTATATAATTTGGAATGATTGTCATCCCATACCATAAGTGATTGAGGATTTTTTAGAAGGGGGAGTCTAGAGACAATCTCTGTCAATAGAAGAAGGATTGGTGGTGTGTGAACAATGTCTTTGTAAGGAACATGAGTTAGAGAAGTGTAATCAGGAGGGGTGACAGAAGGGTAAAGAGGATGAAAGGTTGCTAAATAGGGCATTAGTGCTAGCTGAAGTAAGAGTAGAGTTGAAGGAAAGGAAGTAAGAAAACTCAAGAGTAATTGCTGCAAAAACTAAAGACATTATGAGTTTGGCAAGCTAGAGAGAACAACATAAGAGATAGTGAGAAGGAAGCGGAAAAATAAATGGCGAATGAGCAGGCAATGTGTTTAAGAAAAAAACTATCTTTAAAGGTGCAGAAGGAAAGTCGAGAAGAGAAGGGTGTAGAAGTTGAAGTTCAAACTAAAGATTTGGAGGGAAGAGTGAGTAGTAAAGAGGGACAATAGATAGTTGGGGAAAGGGTGCAAGGAGAAGTTTTAGGGATGATAGAAGATCCTCTGGATTTAGTTAGTAGAGAGGAAACCCAAAATATTAGAAGGAAGGTCTATAATGAAGAAGTTGGGGTTTGGAATGAAGAAGTGGTGCATAGGGGCATTGAGGAAGAGAAAGAATATAGGTTCACCATAGGAGGGGAAGAAGAAGGATATGAGGTTGAAGTCTTTAAAGACATAGAAATATCCCTACTTAGAAACTTGAAAGGATGTTCTAGAGCCTCTAGCTCTGATGAGAGATCTAATAAGGAAACAATGGATAGGGAGGATTTGTTGGAGTATGATTACCTTGTTCTGGAGGATATGATGGCCCTAAAAGAAAAAAGGACCCTAGCGAAATAAAAAAGAAAGAGTCACAAAGTTCAAGTGGGAGAATGTCAAAAGAGAGGAAGGAGAACACTCAATGCCTTAATTCAGATAGTAGGAAGCAGGGATTTTTTTAGTGGCTATTATTCGCCAATTGGCTAATATGTCCTGATTGGGCTAAAGAAATTGGCTTAAAAAAACACTGTATACTAGTTGACCGGTTCACCCAAATTTTATAAAATACTCATATAGTGGTCGAAACCTTCGCCACTATTATTACGTAATTTTAGTTTGGTAGTCGGGTTCTTCGCCCACATTTCTCTTTAATGTTTACTCTTATTCGCCACAGAATTAATTGAGTGTCTCTTTTGACGATCATCATTGGCCAAATTCCCCTTTTCCTATGTGAATTTTTTTTTTTATGAGTGACACTGTACTCCATAGACAACTTACCTTGATACATGTCAACATTTCAGTGACTACCTAAACAATTCTTCTTCCTTCAAGAAATGTTGGCCGAAATTAAAACTCAGCCATTGATCTTGGATCATCAGATGGTCTGAGTTCTCAAATAATACATTTAACATAATTACATTTCAAAACATAATTCGCCATCAATATTAATAATTTTATTAAAAACAAAAATTATAATTGCCATTATTTTATAAAAATTGTCTAAACTATTAAAAAATTTGCCACCAAATATCCATCGATTGACACATAATTCGCCAACACTATTAATTTTTTCACCCAAATGACATGTGATTCGGCCACAATTTTATAAATTTTGGGAGGGGGGGGTTCCTTAAAGTTATCCTTGGTAGGAAGTGTGAGAGAAAAAAGTAAGCTAAATATGGGAAGGGGGAAAAGCCCCTCGTAAAAGGGATAAAGATCCTTTCTTAGAATGTCAAGGGTTGTAATTCTCCTGACAAGCTTTGCTTGATCAAGAGAGGCCTTAATCAAGTGAGACCGAATATAGTTCTAATTCAGGAAATAAAGACAAAAGTGGAGGATGTAGCAGGAGCTAAAAGGAAATTTGGGAATTGGAGTAGTGAGTGGTAGCAATGGAAGGAGCTTTTGGTGGTGTACATGTGTTATGGAAGAAAGATTCGATGACTATAGTGGTGATGTAGAAGGAAGGTAATTGGCAATGGCTCAAGATAAGATCAAAGCAACTTGGGATAGAATTTAATGTAATCAATGTGTATGGGCCAGTTAGAGTAGGGAAAAAAAATGTTGTGGAAATCTTTATCAGAGGTAATAGAGGTCCTACAAGATGAGATTACGATTTTGGGTGGTGATTACAATGCCATTCTCTATTTGGGGGGGAAAAGGGGGGGAAGAGGATGGAGATCAGTTAATTAGGAAGACTTCTCAGCCTTTGTGACAAATAATGGGCTCGTGAATATCCTTTTTAAGAAAGGTGAATTCACATGGAATAATAGAAGACTAGGGTTTGTTAATATTTCAGAAAGGTTAGATAAATTTATCCTAGGGGGGATTGGACACTGGTTGATTGGATGGTGGAAGCTGAAATCTTACATATCCATGGATTGGATCATTTTCCTATTAGTTTTAGAATTCAGGAAGACTGTTCTCTAGATAGGTGCCCTAAAAAATTTGAAGCAATGTGGTTAAGGGCAGATGGCTTTAAGGATTTGGTAGAACAGTGGTGGAAAAAGCCCCAAATTTTGATGGGAATAAAGCCTTTTTTGTGCTTAAAAAGTTACAATATATCAAAGGGAAGCTGAAGGTTTGGAATAAAGAATCCTTCCAAAACATTTTTAAAAGGAAAGAGGAGCTTGAACTCTCTTTAAAAGAATTAAGTGAAAGAATAATCTGTCAGGGAATGAGGGAAGAGGACTTATGAGAAGAATAGAAATTGAAAAAGGCTTATGAGAAGATCTTATCTAGAGAGGAAGTGTTTTGGCGACATAAATCTACAGAGATATGGCTGAAGGAAGGAGATAGAAACACCAAATTTTTCCATAACTCAGTCAAAGTAAGAAGAGACCATAATAAGATTTTTTTAGCAGTTAATTCTAAAGCGGTAATGGTAAATGACCTAGAGGAGATTAAGAGGGAGGCTATATCTTTTTTTCAAGATAGAGGAAGATTAGGGGTTGAAGGAGGGGAGATAGAGGATGAAGTCTTGAATTGTATTCCTCACTGTGTTTCAGATATGCATAATAGAATGTTGTGTATAGAAGTGACAAAAGAAGAGGTTAAGACTGCTCTGTGGGGTCTAGGCAAGGATAAAAGCTGTTGGGCCCATTTACCGTTGCACCAAAAGCCATGACTGTTAGTGAACATGGAACACTACATAATTAACCACCTGTGGGCAGGGAAGCGCATTGCATCACCCAACAATCTCCCCCTCGACGCGCATACCAGGTGCTTACGCGGGTCGGGAAGGCACCGGGGAGATTTGAACCCATGACCAAGCCAAAACCAGGCTCTGATACCAATTGTTGGGCCCATTTACCGTTGCACCAAAAGCCATGACTGTTAGTGAACATGGAACACTACATAATTAACCACCTGTGGGCAGGGGAGCGCGTCGCATCACCCAACAAAAGCCCAAAACCAGATGGGTTTACAAGGAATTTTTTTTCAGATTCTTCTAGGAATTCTTGGGTGAAGAAGTGTGGGAGGTGTTTGAGGAATCTAGATAGGGGGGTTTTGTTTTAAGAGACCTAAATAACACCTTCATAGCTTTAGTGCCAAAGAAGGAAGCATATAGGACCTGTTAACCAATTTTGCCTCCGTTCCAAAATTTGAATATCCAGGTTGGTGGCCATGTCTACATTTTTTTACTATTCAAATTTATTTTCTATGCAAGTCTAATGGGATACATAAAACTTTGACCTTTTACTTATATCCCTAGGTCTTAGCATTTTCTTATTATATGGCTTTTCCTTGTGAATGGTTCAAGTTGTGATTGACTACCCTTCATTGTTTAGTTGCAGGCAACTTCAAGTTGTGACCAAGTGAAATTGACTATGGTGTTCTATCTCATGCCTTGTTCACTTATTCATAGGGTTAGCATCTCAGGTGGTGAAGCCGCAAAAAGGTCTTGTTCGCACTATCACATGATTAAGCAACAACTAGGCCGTAACTATTGCGAGGTTGCAAGATAGTTCATTTTATGTCCTCACATGGTTGCAGTAGTTAATGGGAGGAAACAAGATGCAATTGTGATAGTGTGATTGGTAGTCAAAAGTTGTTCTTTGCATGATCACAGGTCAAGATTTGCATCAAAAACCTTGGGCCTATGTTAGTGAATAGATTGTCCTTCAAATAAATAAACACAAATTAACTCTAAATGCCTAGATAGGAAGATTGAATTAGCACTAACAGTAGGATAGGTTATCATTGAATTGACAACCTTCCTCTGAATTTTATCAGGTACAACTCCCCGTACATGATTTACAATGAATTCAAATATGGATGCTTTTAACCAGAAAGCACGAAAGGTTTACAAACATCCACTCGTAAACATGAAATAGGTGCGAAAGATTAACTAACTGAAAGAAATTAAACAACAAATAACACAAAGTTCATTTGCCAAGATGTTGCATTACAAAGCAAAAATGAAGAATATATCTTCCATCCTCTTGAGAAAATGAAAAATCAAAGCTTTTAAAGATATCTTGAAATGATAACGTAATCAGAAAATAGTGACATTAAAATGTATTTTAGAGAAAATTGAAAACAATACAAAGATCGTGATCAGTGGAAGGAAACTGCCTCATAATCAAAGTTTTAATGCAATTATCCTCCAGTCTCCCTTCTCTAAAATGTAAAAGACAACAAAGATCCTCTTACACATTCACAGTCAAAGTCACTATCTAAAGAAAACTGAAACTCTTCCCTTGCATTACATAAAACAAATCAAAATTTATCTCTTTTTCTAACACATAATTTAGAAAACACAAGCTCTGCCTTCTCCACTTCACAAGAACTAAAATAA